>OU896714.1:50590399-51190399 GCA_918026855.4 Phaedon cochleariae | reverse complement strand
AAGGATCTTCAGAGCCTTCTCAACTTCAGGAGAAAAATATACTTTCGGAAGTTCTTTGCTCAAAGTGAGCGTTATCATAAGAATATCACGATATTCTTAATATTCGAGATAATTCTGTCGCCTTATTGTTCAGGAAATTGTGTTGCTGAGCAACACCACGAGTCAGGACGAAAGGTAGGGCTGTACGGCAACACAATAGATTTGACAAGGAAATGAAGAATTATGAGAATATATTCAGAACAGAGTGGAGACTATTTCACGTTCACGAAGCAAAGAAGCATTTATTTTGAATGAATGATTCATTCTGATAAGTACAGTCATAATTTTTTGCCAAATTGACAGACTTCGCTTCGCTACCCATGGTTACATTCATTGAAAACATCTAGTTTTCGCGATAAGCACACGTTTTCTCTGGCTTGTGATTGGTCAGATTATGTGATGAATGAAATAGTCGTTTCAATGATAGCAGGGTGACTGGTGAGCGTTAATCGTAGAGGGGGCAGCTGCCCCACCCTGCCCCTCTCTGGCGACGCCCTTGGTTCTTAGTCAAATCTGTTTCGATTTTATTCTTGTGACATGTTCATATGAACTTTATTTCCTAAAATATCACAAGGAATCGCCCCTCGAATTTTTTCGATTGATCATCCTGATAAAAATGGTAGAGATGCCTTTGTGTTTTCATGTTTGATACGTTTTCATTTTCATTTAGGATAAATCCGAGCTGGGCACCTTTGCACCGATAATCGAGCACCCCAATCCGACAGCGTTCATAACCAAACACCCCATAGAACTCATCACTTCAGGGGAGTATAACAAGGTCCCCATGATATTCAGCTACTGTTCGAATGAAGGTCTCCTGATAGAGATATATGACAGGTTAACTAGATTAGCAGGTAGGTAAACAGTTTTTTTTTATGTATGACTATCCCACTCTTTTGATCTCGGGAACCAATCAGAATCGACCATTTTCATGGTTTCTTCTGTATTCTAGCGATATTTTTTGTTTATTAAATTTTATCGGACTTGCTCTACCAATACAGAAGCCGAATTGACCCACACGTGACCAACTAATCTCGTTTATCAGCGATAAAATTTTGACATCGTGACTGGTCAAGATTGCTTTGGATTCAAATCTGAGACAGTAACCTAAGTTCCTATACTTTATTTTATTTACTTATAATTTGCGTTAGTGAGATATTTTGTACGAAAGGCGAGACAATTTTATTCTGGCTGGACGTTTCATGTGTAATTTATAAAAAGTTGCATATTTGTTGACGATCTGACAAAACAATAATAGAATTCAAATTTCTTTTTGAAGTAAATAATCTTCTTCAAATACTCAAGTAATTGTGACTGACTATTATAATAACTAGCTGATGTGGCGCAAATGTTAGGGTTGTTGCGCGAGGATACGAAGGTCGATGGTTCGAGCCCACGGCGACGATATTTTTTTTTTAATTATTCCACATAAATTAAATTTATTTTGTTTGAATTGGATAGTAATTGTATACACTCTTTTGAGAGCAACCATCTCCAAGATAATAAAAAAAATACTGTTTATCAAAATTGTACATTCCACTTTGTGAACAACTATATATGAGTAGGTAGTTAATTTCTAAAAAAGTAAATTCTGTATTCCATTACTATCATTATGTTCTTCTTCGCAGTTCGAGTTGGAATATACTTCAATTATGTTTCCTATTTCTTATATATATTGTCTCATTCAATCATGAAATAGTCATACGAATACAACTCGTGATACTATTTTTCCTGGAAATATTCGTCGATTGACATACTCCAGCTTGCTGCTCTAATTTCGCTCATGACATTGATCCAAAACTACTCGCCTACGGCTCGTAGTTTTGATAACAATGTCATTCACGAAATTACTAGGCAACAAACTGTCGTAACAATCACCGAATATTTCCGGCTAAATATTATCACTTGTGGTATTATATATGATAAATTGATATTCATCATACAGGACGTGGAAAGAAATTCTGAATTGAAAACAAACCTAATCACGAATATGCGAATGAGGTCTATAAAAATAACAAGTTCCCATCGTGCAAGTTTGAACCCCTTGATTGGGTGAAAGTATTGAAAAGGAATATTCTCAGATATAATTATAAACATAAAAAAATGGATATATACAGAAAAGCGCATAAAAAACTACCAGGATTGTATAACTTTTGAATTATTCTAGATAGGGTTTTGAAAATTGGTGGGTAGCAAGTATACCAAATAATGGCTCATTGATTGATGAAAACATTTTTTTCCTATCACTTCCAATATCACCGGAAACGACCTCATTTTTCGATTTTTACATGGGACACCCTGTATGGTAACGATACCGGGTTTGATAGGGTTATTTCAAACAATTACCAAGATATTTGTGTTCGAAGTCTCCATAATTATGCTCAATGGGTGTCTCTTTTCAACAGATATAATAATAATTTCAGCACGCCCTGTATGTCCAAATCACCACTAAAATGCCAACTCTTCATGAATTGAGAGCCCTGAGGGATATGCCGATAAAGATAGGTATAGGGGTTCATCTATGAAAGAGTATTGTAATGAAGAAATAATTCTAAAAATTCATTATACAGGGTGTTTCTTAAGTACGTGTAGAAAATTCAGGAGCATGTTGCTGACGTCTAAATAAGAAGAAAAGTTCGTATAAACATATGTCCGAAAGTTATATCCGTTTCTGAGATACAGAGTTCCAAAGTTGAATTCTTATTTTTGTTTTCTGTTAATGAATTCCAGAATAATTGTGATATTGAAATGAACCTTGGTATCTAAGGGTATTTTTCAATGACAATATCGAATTCTATGTTAGTTTGTCTCTTTCGTGGGTATGGCGCCAACTACATTTCTTTTGAGTCTTTTGAAAAGTCATAACTTTTTTGTGCGTACCTGTATAACGTGTTATAGTAGGTAAATAGATTTCTAGTACACTTTTGTGTAAAAAATATATTCGTGATAGAGGTCGCTGCGAGCAACTGTTTTCGAGTTATTGGGATTTGAAATAATCAATGCAAGTAATTTGGAATGATAAGAAGTCTGAATTCAAAATCGATTTCGGAAAGACTATAACCATCTTTTAAATAATATTTATTTAATTACATCCCTCTTCGGTTTCCTTCACCTGTGCATGTATCATATGAAGAAGATTTGTTTTTAGAAAAATGAAAGGCCAAATACTAGTTTGAAAACAGCAACTTTGTCTATTGATTATTGTTCCATTCATCTTATTTTCCATACGTACACTTGGAGGTCAATATCGAAAAACTGTAAATTTTTTGAGGTTAGGTCAATTGGATTTTTTCATCACTTCATTCCTATCTACGGCATACCAGAAATTCAGCCATTTTCAGAGATTTTGTTACTTGAAAAAATTACACTTGGAGGTCAATATCGCGAAAGCTGTAAATTTTTGGAGGTTAGGTCAATTGGATTTTTCCATCAGTTCATTCCTATCTACAACATGCCAAAAATTCAACCATTTTCAGTTGGAGGTCTATATCGGAAAAACTGTCCATTTTTTGAGGTTCCTTCAATGGAATATCTGTTCAGTATATCAAAGTCTGCAACATACCAAAAATTCAGCGATTTTCATCGAGAACCATTTTCCCTATAGTTTAGTGTTTAGTTTATTAACAAGTGAGGTACGTAGTTTTTGAAAGGTATCAGATTAGTATTGATGTAGTTCTCATTAGGTATTAGATTAGTATAGAGGTCAGATAATTTATACGACGCTATAAAAGCAGATGATATTTTATCATTGCTCATGTAAGATGGAAGTAGAGGCCATGGCACCATATCATGAGCATATTTTTATATTGAAACTATCATTGGGCACCAAAGATGTATATACGACGCTATGAAAGTTCAGAGAACTGGAGATTTTTCCCACAAACTACGTACTTAGCCTACTCGACTGTCTTGGTTTTTCCAGACGGTCGAGTGAGCTAGGTACGTAGTTTATGAGAAAAAAATCAAGACAGTCGAGTGTGCTTTTTTTACTTCCTTTTGTTTTTCGTTTTGTTTTCTATTGGCAAGTGATTAGGAACTTGTAAATTTTTTAGTTTTTCCATCGTATCTCCCGAACTATTGAATTCAGAGAAAAATGTTATATGGATTTTTTGTAGATTCTATCAAAATGAATAATTTTGGTTCTATAACATTTTCAGATATTTACAGTTGTTTTCGAAATATTTGGAATTATCTGAGAATAAAATTTTCAACACTTTTGTTCCATCTTCCAATCAACAAAATGAGAAAATATTTCATGGTTCAGTGGAAGTGCATGAGCTTCATCTATGGATAATCTTTGTTTTTTAATATATCTTCATAGTACCCTATGGATCGTTAAAATTTTTTTTTTCATATTTTTCACTTTATTTCCTGTACTATTGGGTTTACAGAAAAAAATATGGGGAATAATTTGTAGAAAATGTTCCGGTGGATAACTTTGCACTCTTGATAATTTTCGATTTTTCCATTTGTTTTCGATATATATTGAATTGAAAGGATTTCAAATTTTGATGTTTTGATTTTCATTTGTTTTTCCATTTTCCGATGGATGCAAGAAAAAATGGTTGAATAATAATTTGTTGCGTCATCAAAGAGGCATACGGTGCATTTTTCAAATTTGGATTTATTCTATTGGTTCAGGAGATATGTCGTTTTAAAGTGAACCGTGTTTTTCGGAAAATCTCCTTGAAAAACCCACTTGGAATTTTCCGATCCTGCTCAATTTCAATAGGCTTCGTCTCTTCCTGATAAAGTTATTTTTCACAGAAAATGAAATCGATCGGACCACTTTTGCGATTTGTAGAGTGATTACAAGAAACTTCCGGTGAAAAATCGAAAAAACCCGGAAAAACCACCTTAGAGTTTTCCGATTCCCTTCATATTTTAATGACATAATATTGTTTTGAGTACAATAAGATGGCAAAATTTCAAGTCGATATGTCAAAGGGTTCCGGAGATATATCGATTTATGATTAACACAGAGTACAGACAGACAGACAGACAGACCACACACAAAAACCAAAGTTGCTCAAAATTCGATGGGGATCATTTTCTCCAAAGCAACTATACCTCTATCTCGCTTAGTTTCCGAGATAGCATTTTTGGCACGGCCGTAGTATACTCCACTATGTATAGCGTCGTATAACAAGAAACAAAAATAAGAATTCAACTTTGACACTCTGTATCTCAGAAACGAATAACTTTCGGACATATATTTATACCAACTTTTCTTCCTATTTTGACGTCAGCAACATGCTCCTGAATTTTCTACACGTGCTTGAGAAACATCCTGTACATATTTAAAAAAATGAAGTTGCTAGGTCTTTTTGATAGAAACGGCAACATCGCAATTTTGAGAAATTGTCAGAAAAATCCTGCTTTGCCGTGAGTTACCCATTTTTTTTTTATCCTCAATGATATGAACCCTGCAGAAGCTGTTTAAATATACGGAATAATGACCCTCTAGCCTGTACAATATAGAAAATGGAAAATATGTGGAATGCGCAGCTCACAGAACAGATACCCCTAGATTCTTGATAATGTGGATCATTTATAATAATTGAGTCAATTTTTAGGCAAAACTCCAAATGAAAAAGGGTTTGACAGCTTCTTCTACAATGAGATGAATGTGGACAAGGATAGCGATGTTGGAAAGCAAATCTGCCGAATGCTTTCCGATTTTTATACAAGAGAAGAAAATTTGAAAGACAAATTCATGGTAAGCAGAAATACATGAAGAACACAGGTAGGTATAAATGAACTGAACACGAATTTGCATTTAAATTTCAGCTACACGAACTCGCGTTTCTTCTCAAAATATTCCTTTCATATACAAGTTCTTTTTTCTAGAACGGTACACGATATCGATTAAAATGAAGTATACCATTTTTGTAGATAGAAGATGAAGGAATGAAACGGTGGAAGCAAAATGTGAAATTTGTCACCTGTGTCAAAAATCATGTATAAAACATATTATTCACTGAGAAGCCGTTTAGGCATGGAGAGCAGTATAAGTATGAGTTTATTTACCTGCCTGATTATCATTGATAATATATTCCAACCCCGTTTGAAAGTTACACATGAAATTCACGACATGACCTTTCCGGACATCCTGTATATATCAAACGAGATATTGCGGGTGGAAAGTTTTCAAATGAACATCCAGTATAGGGCATTTGGATTTGTTTTTCCCGCACTAGTGCGGGAAAAACAAGGATATGATAATATCGAAAGGAATCGTTCAATAAATACTTACAAAATCTTACATCACTCACCTTGGATAAAAACTGGTCGAAGTTTCCAATAATAGAGATACATATTATCTGAGGGATAAATCACGGCGAAAAAAATTGTACATCAAACTTCCGATGGGTCAAAACTTCCCGCACTTCCTCGAACTTCCTCAAACTCCCTCGAACTTCCTCAAACATCCCCGAATTTCCTCAAACTTCACCGAATTTCCTCAAACTTCTCCGAACTTCCCCGAAGTTACTCAAATTACCCCAAACTTCCTAAACTTTTTAAAATTCCTCGAACTTCTCAAATTTCCTCGAACTTCCCAAACTTCATGGAACTTCCTGAACTTCTCGAAACACCGTATATACCTAACCCATCTAGCGTCTACCTCCTTTGCAGAGAGGGTTTATGAACGCCAAAGTTGGTACTTTCCCCTCGTAAGGGTACCTGTCGTGTTTCCATAGAGACATAAAGGTAAATATCTGTCAATCTATTTGCTTGAGAATCTGGAAAAGATATCAATATATCGCCTTCCATACCAACATGGTGATCTGGATTTAGAGAAGTATACTCATCTGGCCATTTTTCTTTGTGAATCGTTTCTTATAGGTTCGGCTTGACTCGAAGGTTTGCAACATGTAAGTTTTGTTTCCGAATAGAAGTTTCCTCAGTAGGCTCCATCCACATTTCCAGTTATCGTGATTTATAATAAAGACCTGAAATCCCAAACACTGTGCTGCTCGGACCTAAAACCAAGTTTTAATTTGAAATTCGTATCGTGAGACGAACACGGAATGAAGATTCTGGATATTGTTTTCAATATTCGTAACTGGAATGCGATATATTTTTGTAATTTATTAATCAATCAACTATCTCAATGAATGCGAGGCAGGCAGATAAGCAACAATTTTCTCTGCGATGAAAAACACTGTATATACCTAACCCATCTAGCGTCTACCTCCTTTGCAGAGAGGGTTTATGAACGCCAAAGTTGGTACTCTCCCCTCGTAAGGGTACCTGTCGTGTTTCCATAGAGACATAAAGGTGAATATCTGTCTATCTGTTTGCTTGTTGAGAATATGGAAAAAAATCAATATATCGCCTTCCGTACAAACATGGTGATCTGAATTTAGAGAAGTATACTCATCTGGTCATTTCTCTTTGTGGATCGTTCCTTCGGTTCGGCTTAACTGGATGGTTTCCTTGGATTTTGTGTCAAGTATCAAACACTGTGCTTCTCGGATGTGCAACTAAACATCACATATCAAATATCGAATCATATGAATCAAAAATGATTATCATTAGATGCGGTACATGGATGTTGAATTAGAACAATACCTTAATATTTTTTGCAACGTTCGTAGTTGGATTGCAACATCGATTCAAATCAAAAATCGAATCACGGTGATTCCAAAATTCAAATCAAATGTAAGGTGATCCATTAGAAAAAATTGTCGCGGTTGCCTTAACTCGAACATGGATCACCCTGTATATGCAATTCTCCGTTTTGAATGTGGCAAATTGAAAATAAAAATCGACCTGTTTCAGGAGATTCCTCAGAAATGGATAGTTTGGCTCAAATAGTTATTCATGTACCAAGGACGAAAAACTGTCTATTATAGTCGAATCTGCAGTAATCAGGCGAGACAATTGACAGTTCTTTGCCAAGGTGCATATTACATTCTTTCGTCGGCCTCGAACACTTAGTTTTTAGTGAATAATCAATTAGACAACAGCAAATGCAGTTGTTGTCAATTCACTCTCCACGTGGACCAGGGTTGCCAGTGTCGAAATATTGTATCGGTAGGTTATGAAATGTTCCAGTAGATCAGTAGATCAATATGCAAATCAGGAAATTTACTGCAAATTTAGTAGAACTGGCAACCCTGCAGCGGACAAATAGCGTTTGCGGACGAAAAGATAGTGTCTGCGGACGAAAACTACTTGCCTTCGAAAAAAGTCGGGCTTTCGTTCGGAAATTTGAACGTAAAATGTGATTTTTTGTAAAGGTCGACGGAAAAAGAATGTATTGAGTACTTTGAGAAAGCAATGTATACGCATTCCTCAGTAAACAATCCGTTGGGAATGACAATTACGAGAATAATCAATTCCTTCCGTGTATTTTTCGATGTCGATCACAAAAACCGACCGTACCTACGTGATGACATCTAATATGGGACTGTCCTGATTAACCACTGGTCTCGAATAAATGACTTATAGGTTGAATCATGCTGCTTACCGATTAATTTCCGAACAAATGATTCATCTATGACCGAGTCTATAACTAATGATGATAATTAAATTATACGGGGGAAAAATATATACAGGGTGTTTGGTTCACCGACGTATATCTGGGTGGTATGTGATGTGATTCTGAAAATATTTAAACATATTTTCTGTCATACAAAATGTTACATTCTTGAAGAAATCATCGCTGTAATAAATACGAAGTTGTATGTTACAGAAACTCGTTTTCAAAATTCTGACAAGCCAAAAAATTTGTTATCACATTTGTATTCCATTACTTGTTCAATATCTATGAAAATCGTATCCAACTCTTGAAAAAGAAGAAATTACAATCAGATGAAATGTTCGACCAAACGGATATATCTCAAAGTTCGTAAAACTTTTTATAATACATATATTGTATTTTATATGGGTGAATATATTCGAAATGTTCTTACCTATCAGCCCCGTTCAGATATACGTCGGTGAACCAAACACCCTGTATAGTATACGAAATACCAGATGAAGGATTGAACACGGAGGGTGGTGGATTTTTTTCAGAAAATCTCCCAAGATATTATGAAAGAATTCACCACAGGCTGAAAATATATCTTTTACAAAAATCTCTCGTGATATGAAAGAACTCAACCGGACAGTATGTAGTGGAGAAATCGAACGCTTCTCACATACAAGTCGAGAAACAATTCACCATAGTGACAAACAGGCAAACAATTTTTGTTTTAAAAAATATCACATTTGAGATTGGTGGGGCAGTGGAAACGAAACAACGGATCTTTAGGTCGACAGAACCGGATTATATAAAAACGCTGCAACGTCAGCTATATTTTTGAGGAGGACTTCGTTCTAAGATATTTTCAGCAACAATTGACACTGATTTAGCATTTACTGACATTTAATTGGAACAGATGCAGGGTGATCAGAATTCTGAATCTTGAAATCATTCGAAATAACCCAATCAAACCCGGTATCGTTATATTCGTTATGATAATCCCCAACCCATTACCCTAACAACACGAGTACATCCTAGGGACTTCCCAGGGACGTCCCTAATTTCGAATAAGGACATCCCAGGGATATCTTTTCTGGGACAAAGTACATACTAGGGACGTCCCAGGGACATCCGCTTTCAGACAAAAAGGACATCCAAGGGATGTCCCTCCTGGTACGTCCCTGGGATGTACCGAGTACAAAGAAGGGATATCCCTAGGACGTCCCAAGGATATCCCAGGGACATCCCTTCGACAAAAGAGAAAAAAGTAGGTCTAGTTGGGATTGAACCCGGGACCTTCAGCTTATCAGGCACGCACCTTACTCCATTGGCCAATATGCCTTCTGAAGATTCATGTATTGAACAGATTTATAAACAGGACAACTACAGAAACCTGGATAAATAAAACTGTTAGGATTCGGGTATAATTATTATCATTCTTGGGTGTTTGAAAATGAGGGGCATTATGCATTTACGATCTCTGTTTGCGAAAAATGGTCATTTCTTGAGAAGTTTTGAGACTATATTCTTTATTTTCATCACAATTATTTTCCGGAAGAAATACATTTTCGAAAAAATTCGACTCAATATTTTGATGATATTGAATGACTCTCTGATGTGAAGAATGGATATCAGATATTCCAGGGACACGAATGGGATAACCTAGGGATGTACCGGGTGGGATGTCCACTGGACAACTACTGGCGGGACATCCCCTGGATGTCCCAATCATTTCCTTGTACCGCGGGACATAAAAGGGACGCACCTAGGACATCCCTGTGTTGTTAGGGTATGGAGAAAATACAGGGTGTCCCATTTGAAAATCAAAAGTCAATGTCATTTCCAGGAAAACCGGATGATGAAAAAGAACCTAAAATGTGAGAAACAGCCCTCTAGTGAGCATATTCGATACTTCGAATTTCAAGAATATAGCTAGAAAAGCAAAGGAGAAAAGAACAGTATAAAAAAATAATGAAAGAAACAGTCACTACCGTGAAAACAAAATGAATTTATATAAAAGAGTCCACTTCTGCTATTTCATTGTTTGAAAGTTTCCACAGCACTAAATACCAAAATAACCCCGTGTTTCAGGGAACACTCTGTTTGGAATGATAATCATTCCTTTCGCGTATATTCCAATATGCCTATCACAAAAATCAACCGTACGCGAGATATCATCACAAATGTCGGAATACAACAATATCAAAATAAGATACCTTTATTCAAATAATCAGACAGATAGTTTATTGGTAGCAGAAATCAAGAGACTATTCGAATATCACAATTTTTATTATAGCATGATATACCAATTATGGGTAGTGAGGAAATATTAATGAACAAAAATGAATATGAAGATCTGATAACAATGTTTCTCATGAGATTTTCTTGATCATTATTCAATAGTTCGAACGTGATTCGAACATAACATGATAAACCATTTTTTACTCGTGGCACTACTGACACTATTGAAAGTATTGAAATGTATTGACATTTCAGTATTGACGTATCGCAGATGTGAAGTTCACAAAAACTAATTTTTCTTCTGAATAACTTTCATTAGAAAGCTGAGTAGACGCCTACAATCAAATTGCACCAAAATAAAGCTATTTGAGTAATCAAACGTCCATAATATTGCTTCCACAGTGGTAGAGGTTGTTAGGTTGGCATCTTGGAGCGAAGTCCCCATTGAGATCCGGGAATTTCTTCTCGAACACGAATATTTGAAAATGCGTGTTCTCGAAAAAATATCCGGAAATAAATTGAAGCTCTCGTGATATTATGAGTGATTTTTTTTTTCTCGTGGGTACCCACCAGCGTATGAAATCGAAATTTTTTTCATCACGTTCTAATGACAGAATAAAATTCTAACTTTGCAGAGAAAATATTATTTTTTCTGACGTCATTTTCGCCATTTTGGAAAGGGTTGAAAAATGTTTGAATACGAAAGAATATACCTCACACACAGCTATTCAAATCCCCTCTGCCAATATATTTATAGTTTTTTTTTCGCACTTTCAGGTCTCCTCGGATTTCTTCTTCATCGCTGGCATAATAGCAGCAGTCATCAACCATGTGAAAACGAGCGATAACCCGGTTTATTTGTACAAAATGTCATTCGTTGGAAACCAAAACTTGTTGAAGAAAATGTTCAGACTTGATGAATTCCCAGGTAAATGAACTAATAAACAATCAACAGGGTGATCTCAAAATATGTACATATGGTGATTATTTTTATTTTTTACTCAATAGCTATATCTCACTTAATATTGGTCTTACAGGAATGTTCAAAAATGGGCAAAAATAAAGTATTTATGGGCATTCAGAATCAAGTACAAGAAAATGCAATAAAGCATCGTAATAAACCTAGAAATTCTACATAAACTGATATTTTAAAAATGATGGAACACCCTGTATTTTATTTTCCTAAACGGTAGAGCGTGCTTCCTTCTGATTTCAAATACCGGGTGTAACAGAGGATTATGGTTATAGTACACCAAACCATTTTGATGAACTTAATTTGAAGATAAATCAAGAAATTTTATACATTTTTGACAGGGTTCCATTTCTTTAGCATTACTTTTACACCTGTCGATATGAGTACATCAGACTAGATCAGCATCAAAGTCATGTCAGATGTAAAATCAAAAATGAAATTAAAAACAATAACATTGAAATTCAAAATGATACTCATGTGATATCAATAGATTCAAAAAATGTTCCAGAATTCGAAAATGCAATTACATAGAAGGTACAAAAATCGAAAGTTGTTTTACAACTTCCGGTAAAATCACAAGTGGAAAATGAAAGATATTCATGTCAAAATATGACGTTTATCAAGTAAAGCTAAAGGAGGAAAAGGGGGTGTACCATGATCATGTTTCACCCGGTATATGCAGGGTGTCTGGAAATCATGCCCTTTTGAACATTTTTGTAATACGAATATCAAGTGAGATAGCTAATAGAGTAGAATACATAAACATCAATCACCCACCTATATACATTTGAAGACATTACTACGATTCAGTTTAGCGGAATATTCTCAAGATATCAAATATTTTTTATTCAACAAGAATATTCGTATTGAAAGTAGCACACAAAATGAACAAAAGGGCCTTATTGCTGATAGTATACCTAAATCCTTCTCAGGGTTCGAATTATTTCTGGTAGTTATTTTCAAAATCACCTTTACTTTATAGCAGCCATGCAAACTCATCATCATCATCTTTATTATTCCCAAGAAACAATTGACGTATATGTTTATAACAGGGAACATTAAAAAAACATAATGTATTACATTACATTCAAAATATAGTATTAATAGGTATAATAATTATTCTAGTAATTCTCATAGTTTGAGCAGATCGTTGTTTGAGTGAATGAATGATTAAAATAATAGATATGTTATATGATCTCAATATGGATCACATGACAAAATTCAGACGAATAAATATTTTTTGAGTTCTTTCTTGAATTTTTTGGCATTGAGATTTTTTTTTTTGAATGAAGCCCAGCGAGCACAAAAACATATCAGAGATGTTAAAAGTACGAGATTTCGAGACATTGAACCTCCACTGCGATGTTCTGTTCACACATGAATAGAACTATTATAGAATAGCCAATGTCCGCCGCAGGCGGCAATTATCGAGATGTCCTTGATATGTCACAAAACTACCTTCTCCCTAGTTCTTTTTAAAGCCTTTTCATGGATACAACAGAACATTTTCAACGCGTCTTGCGCACATTAAATCGCCGTAAAAAAACCATTTTCGAGGTACTTTTCTGAAGCCTTTTGTCAAAATGAACTTTTGCATTAGGATTCCATTTCCCTTGAATGAAAAAATGCATTAAAAATAGATTGAACATAAAAATATTTTCTTGATATGAAATTACCTTCTTAATCGGTTTCTGAGTAGTGCTTACTACACACAGACATATAATTGGAAATAGAGGTTTCCCAATTTTTTAAATGTTCTCCACAATGCATAATTTTGCAACTGCGGAGAAGCTCTGTATTGACGAATTCGTACTTTTATATATTGATTACACTGAGGCACCGAACAACATCTTGCATCTGATGGTCATTATTACAAACTAAATAAGTCTTCTAACACAATAAACTTCACCACCTTTCTGTTCGTTAGCAGCATGATGTAAGCGTGACACGCTGCAAACGCGAATGCCAATTGCGAACAAGAAGAACAAAATCGAAAACAAATCAGAATTCATCGTATTGTGACGTAAGCATGAGACGTTGTGGTGGGGCAAACAAAGAAAGGGCACAAAAGAACAAAAACAATACTTTCAATATCCTTCTATATAAGACCTCTTCGGGAAGTGCATATTACGCCTCAAAAAAACATCCTCATGCCTACATTTCTAAAACATCCCAAAACATCCCAGGGATACCTTTCAGTAGGCAAACAAAGAAATGCCACAGAAGAACAAAAACAATACTCCAATATCCTTCAAAGACCTCTTTGGTCAGTGCATATTACGTCTCAAAATAACATCTTCATGCCAACATTTTCAAAACATCCCAAAACATCCCAGGGATGTTTGTGCTCGCTGGGTATATCCATGCTGAACAACACACGCGATTATAACCTTGGATTCAAATTCAATCTGGGTTCTATATTCAATCTTCGGGTTTCACCAAAGACTGTACCTTATAGGAACAACTTTTACCAATAAAGTATTGCACATCGAATATAAGACATTTTGTATGAAAAATTTCAGGTGCCTGCCACGGAGACGATATGACATATATTTTCAAATGTTCGAAATTGCCTATCGCTATGGGAAAAGACGAAGAAACTACAATAAGAAGATTCACGAAATTGTTTACCAATTTTGCCAGAAATGGAAACCCCACGCCCCCTGGAAACAACCTGAATTTAACGTGGAAGCCTGCTGATGAGAAAAACGTTTATTTTCTGGATATAGACAACGATCTTGCGCTGAAATCCAATCCTGAGTCTGACAGGATTGAATTGTGGAGAAAAATTTTAAAACTGAGTCCTGCAACTAGTAAATATCTGTAAATGTAAAAGTTTAATCATGTTTTAATTAAATATTGTTACGATCATATGCGACTTCTTGAACCTTTGATACATACAGTAAGGAGCATGGCTGCAGGAGATGAGAATCATTGACTTGGACTTTATTCGCAGAACAAATACCCTCCTGGTACACCAGCCAACTCGCCCACCGCGTAGGAGATTGTTTTATATACTCATATTAAATGTGTTTGTTGTGTTGAAATTGTCCATGTATTTAAGAGAAAGTAATGAATATAGTTATTTTCCTAACAAGTGCGCAAAGTGTTACTTCTCCGCACGCAAATACAGTTATAGGAGAACGACGCGGAGCGGAGTTCGAATAAGTTATTGCGTGCGGAAAAGACACTTTGCGCACGTGTTAGGAACAACGTTTTTCCTGCGAGCTTCATATCAGATAAAAAGGAAAATGAAAAAAATTATAACTTATTGAACAATGATGTAACTATACAACAATCACATATAACAATGAAATACAGGGTGTAAATTTGAAAACTTCCAATGCGAATATCTCGCGAAAGAAAAAAATTAGAAAGATGCCGTTTGGCAAAAATGCTAAAGAGTTAAGGGGAACTAGAACCACCATATCCACCGGTCAAGGGATGAGTCACCCCGTCGGCGCGACACACCCCAACTTTGAAATGTCAAATGGCACTACCTTTTTTGTGATGTCTCAAATGAATAGTCTCAGTCGGTAGTATTCACCTGTACAAGACCTTTTTCTCACCCACTACAGGGTGTACGAAAAATATAAAGTCGAATAAAATAAAATGAATTGTGTTAAAAGGATATTTTATTTGATCAGATGTTCAAAATGTATTCCATTCTGTTGTAAGCAATAGTATAATCGAAGTTCAAATGCCATTCTAACATTTTGGAACACATCTCTTGGAATATATTATCGGCATTCTGCATTTTATTTTATTCGACTTTATGTTTTCCGTTCACCCTGTAGTGGGTGGAAAATAAGTCTTGAACAGGTGAATACTACTGACTGAGACCGTTCATTTGAGGTATCATAAAAGAGGTAGTGCCATTTGACATTTAAAAGATGGAGTGTGTGTCGCGCCGACGAGGACGGGGACTCATCCCTTTACTGAAGTATGGTGGTTCTAGTTCCCCCTAACTCTGTAGCATTTGTGCCAAACGGCGTTTTCCTAACTGTTTTATCTAGCGAGATATTCGCATTGAATGTTTTCAAATTTTGACCCTCGAATTAATGTTTTTTGTACACCCTGTAGTGGGTGGAAAAAAAGTCTTGTACAGGTGAATACTACTGACTGAGACCGTTCATTTGAGGTATCACAAAAGAGGTAGTGCCATTTGATATTTCAAAGTTGGGGTGTTTCGCGCTGACAGGGTGACTCATCCCTTTACTGAAATATGGTGGTTCTAGTTCCCCTTAACTCTTTAGCATCTTTGCCAAGCGGCGTTTTTCTAACGTTTTTATTTCGCGAGATATTCGCATTGGAAGTTTTCAAATTTACACCCTGTATATAATGATAGAAAATCACATTTCCCCTACGAGCTTCATATCAGATAACGAAAATAAAAAAATTGCAACTTAAATTACAATTTATCGAATAATTTTTAGTTAAACTTGATAAAAATACTTCAACAACAAACAATTACATAATAATGATAGAAAATCAAATCATGTGTTCCTAATATTTATATTGAGGTGAAATACAAATCGGGAAGAACGATTGAGAGGTAAAAAGGATATAACGGCTTCTTATAGTGCATACAATAGTCTACAGCAACTAAAATGAATATAAATGTTCCATCCCAGTAAACACAAACATCCCTGGGATGTCACATTCATGCCTCGCTAGGTAACAATGCGAGTCACAACAAAACATCATTGGTATTACCAGGAGACTCTTTATTTCACAAAACATTCGCAATATTCCTCACATTTTATTAAATTTGAGACCTGAAATGTTGGTGAATTTATGAGGCTCCCTAACAACCAAGAGACTCACTGAAACCTCACATCCTTGTCTATTTATGTAAGGAACGGAATAAATCAATTTTGATGTTGAATGAGGAGTCGCATAATACGTACTGTGATTTTCATTTGGCATCATAATGTGAATCATAAAATGACCAAAAGGGTCCGAAATAGCAGTCATTGTGATTTCACTAGGCCTCTCATTTCGAGTCACAGATGTGATGTGTGGCATGAATGTGATGCCCTCTTACTTTTCTGGGATCAATCTGTGTTAACTGGGATATACCAGTGAGATTTATGGGTACCTATAGTTTTACTTATCCGCACGTCGTGCGGATATCACCCATATCCGCACTGAGTGCGGAAAAGTATTACTTTGCGCACGCAAATGAGTGCGAAAAAGTACTACTTTGCGCACGCTCGAAGGAAAAATGAATTTAATGTATCTGTCTTCCATGGCGGTGGCTAGCGTTCAAATCCCTGCGAGGCGTCAATATATTTTGCACAATTTCTCGAAAAATATACTTTTCAGAACAAGGATCATTTAGGACGAGTTCGGTCGAAAGAAACCTTCCCTATCATGTAGAAACGATATTATAACCTTCGATTTTCCGCAGCACGGCAGCATGCTACTAATCGAATGACTGGCGAGCAGGGTTGGGATTTCGTTTGTGTCAGTTTGTACTGAATCTTGGTAGCAAAATGTAATAGAATGTAATAGATTTGAAACAATGCGCGGCAAATTTGAATTTCCCTATCATAATTTCACAAGAGGAGATTCTTTGATTACAATGTACCTTGGAATTTTGGACTGTCCAGGAAAAATGAAGAAAAAATAAAAAACAACACACTCAATTCCACAATAAATAAAAACTGAGAATAAAATAGGAACTGAAAAAGCTAAATGAATTAACTCAGTCTCACAAAACGTTTAGCTTCTATATGACAAGATGAATAATAACATTGTATTTCTAGTAAGAATAACTTTTTGGGATTTTACATTTCATGTAAGGACAAAATATAGATACATGGATAATAGCCGAGCGAAAAATGTGAATAATGAAAATCTCAAATCATCATGACCTCCAAAAACAGAATAAGTTTCAGAACATAACATATATTTTATTTTACTTTCATTATTTCAGATTTTTTGGGATTTTCTCTCCTCGTTTCTATAAGATGAAAATAACCTACAGACAATATTTATGTTTTACTCGTTCATTTTTTCATACCTCGCTTTGAGTCGTCACCAAATGAAATCGGTATTATCAGATTATTAGACGAGTTATTATGTCTTGGTTTTTAGGTTCGGAATTGTAAAAATCCTTCGTAAGAAATTGACAAAACTATTATAAGAAGAAATAAACTCAGTTACAGAACACAAAACACAAGTTTGAAAAAATTACCCCACTAACGTTGCCGTTTTTTCCTGACGTTGCCCTCAAACTTGAATTACTACCTCCAGTCAAAGTGTAATAGATATTGGCTGTTTTCGTCAATGTAGTAATACCGTAATAACTGAGACGCGATTGTATTAGATATGGGTGCGTTTTTCATTCCAACATTTTATCATGCGCATGAATCGAAGAAACCATCAAACTGTTGCAAAATTCCGCTGGAATGTTGATGGACATCCATCAAACTGTTGTAATAAAATGCGCACTTTTAAATCGCATTTCGAGAATCCAGCAGTTTGGAGGAGATTGACATGACAGTTGACACATTTTAGTGTTGTTTTTTGTTTTGATTTGATAGAAAACAATCAATATTGAGGATTTTTGAGATTCTTGAGAGATTTTAGAAGAAGAGTCAGTGTTGATCAATAAAGTCGAATTAGCCTTTTCTGATTCTCAAGATACATGATGACTGACACACATCAAAATCCGTATTTCCATCAATGTGTTGTATAAACAATTGTTCAATCCTTCCAGCATAAATTCCAACAGAACAATTGGTGACGTCACGACAAAAAACCGCATCTATCAGTGCGCACTTTCTTCGATGGAATGAAAAACACGCCCTCTATTACAATTGTAACAACAATCCCAACCCTGCTGGCGAGAGACATTTGTGACAGGACTGACAGGTGACATTACGTCAACGTGTCAAGCACAAATGACAACTCTCAACGTCTCGTCTTCTTCTTTTAATAGTTTTTTCTTTAGTGATTCAAGCCACAAAGACTCAATTGTCAACAATGAATGATGTAACTTCAGAACTTTGAAGTGACTTTTGAGGACCTTTCCAATTAGTGAATATTTATTTTCTAATTATTCTTATCTAACCTGTAATAATCCTGGAGAAATGAGGACTGCTGTGTTGAGTTTTTAGTTTCTCCTAATGATGCAGTCACGAACACTCCAACAGTACAAAAATCAGTCGACCATAGGATAGCAGTCAATGCTGACACAGTAGTTGACCGACTTCCTTGCCACTTTCTTGATCAGAATTCTCAATAACCTATTCTACATTGGCCCTGGATGATGGTTGTTTCTGTGGCCCTGCTCTTTGTCAGTTATCAAATCCTAAAAGGCAAGAAAGAAAACAAACGTTGCAAATTCCTCATAGACCAGCTGCACACCATCAATTATCAGGTGGAGAAACTTCTAGTAGTAGATGAAAACGTGAACATAGTGACCAGTGAATTGGATGATTTATCGAAACAGTATGATGTTGTGATTATAGTAAGGGAATCGAATAATGAAGTTGTTGTGAAAGCCTTGAGCAATCTCTGTTGTGAGAATTGCAAATCTAGGACTATAGAACACCATTTGAATGGCATATGTGAAATGCCCCCAGCTGCAAAGCTTCTTGGGGTTAATTCTTCTCACCCTGTGATATACCTCCAGAGAATTTTTGTGCTGGAGTATGATAATGTAGAATTACAATTTAGTGAATATTTGAAAGATCATTTGCAGCACTATGAAAGGGGTTCTAATTACATGAAAGTCCTAAACATACAAGTGAATGGTAATACTGAGGGTATTTTAGAGAAACTCCAAATGTATAAATCAATCATCCAATTAGAACACTTTCAAGGTGTTTTGAAAGCTATCATCAGTAATCAAAACTTCCAGCATCTTGTGGAATGTGAAAAGCTGCTGAGACATGAATTAGGTGATAATATTATCAGTTCTTATGAAGAAAATGATGTACTTAGAAGGATTTATGATTCTAGAGAAAGACATATTCATCAATCAATAGAAGTAAGTAGGTAAGCTATTTTTCAACTTTCTGTTATAGAATAGATCTGAGTGTATTCACCTATTCCTAGCAAAGTGGATCTGTAAGTTGTAGTTCTCTCATCATTATTTACAGTATGATCAATTTACATAAATTTCCATATATTTAAATTTTCAATAGTGTATCCAGTAATGTACAGGGCTATCCATTGAAAAGGCCTACCCCTATATTCACCTTATATTTTTATTAACAAAACACAAAATGCCGAAGTTGAATGCTGCAATGAGGTCTCCAAGGAGGCTTTTCCCTGCCCTTTTATCAAATGTCTTATAGGGTGACAAACCACAAATTATTTATTTTAAATGCAACACCCTGTTTTTTATATATTTTTTAGAATCTGATTTTTGGTGATCACAGAAATATAAATATACCTACAGTGTGATATCTTCCATTTTTACTTTATTATCACCACTTTTTTAACACCAGAAAAACAATTTTTGTGTGTTGGCTGCTACAGATTATTGAATACATTGCCAAACTGATCCACTAATCACCAATTAATCAGACAAAAACTGTTTTTCTATGCATTAAAGAGTGGTGATACGGAAATGAAAATTGAAGATATCACCCTGTATATTATTTTTGTGATCACAAAAATTCACAGATTTGAAAAAATTGATTTGTGGTTTGTCATGCCTTTTGAAATCACCCTGTGAAACTTCTAATAAGGTCTGTGAAAAGGCCTTGTTGCATTGTTTTTTTTTCTCTATGAGAAAATAACGTTCTGGATGGATAACCCTGTAAACTTTAAAATAAAATTCCAAGAAAATTCTGGAAAGATTTAATAACATCACAGGTACTGAAATTTCCCCATGGAATTCTTGTTATCTGTACAAAAGAAATATACTATAGATAAGATATGTGGTAATGATGTGGTAAGCATACAGTTGGAACAAATGAATTTGCAATAATTCATAGGCTTATCTTGGCAATTTTCACTATTTGATGATAAGGAATATATTCATCATAAATGTGTCTGATAATGTTCATAATAGTCCTAAAAACCATTAAATATTATCTGAATAGGAGTTTTGAATAGTTTGCTGTAGTTCTTATCAATCAAGGACATATTATTCAATGATTGTTAAAAAAGTAGATGCTGCTCCACAATACCAAAGTTTAAGGAATTCCTCAAACTGTGACAATACTAACTAGGTACACAAACATTTCAGAAATCTATGTTTCAGTTTACTTTTTAAAAGTCTAAAATTTTTTATTGGACCTTAAAATTCCCTTTTTCTACTGATATAACAGAGCTGTAACACAAAAAATTCATCTCCTTAACTGTTTTTAATAAAACAATGAGGTACCTACAATGTAGTAAAACATGTTGAACAATCATAATTATTATGGGCAGCTTATTCTGAAAAGAATAAGAATATCCTATTCTTTGATGTCCCCCCTTTTATTTTTTGAACTACACCTTTTTCAATTATTATTCAGAAAGTATAAGATGTAATTCAGAAAGTATAAGTTGTAATTCAAAATAGTTAATTGTAATTCAGAAAGTATAACTTGAAATTCAGATTAGTCAATTGTAATTCAGAAAGCATAACTTGTAATTCAGAAAGTATCACTTATGAATTACAAGTGATGCTTTCTGAATTACAAATTACGCTTCATGAATTACAATAATTGACTATTCTGAATTACAAGTTACACATCCTGAATTACATTTCACTAATCTGAATTACAATTGATGCTTTCTGAATTACAAGTTACACTTTCTGACTTACATTTTACTAATCTGAATTACAAGTTATACTTTCTGAATTACAATTGAAAAAGGTGTAGTCAACTGAAAAAGTTGAAACTTGGGGAGATACAAATTGATGCATGAATACTATATTTTGGAGTAAAATTGACAGATGAAAATTTCAAGATGGCGGCTGGGTGCCATCTGAAAAAAAAAATAAATGGAAAGGAGGGTGATGTAGTAGGTAAAGATATTGACTTCATATTCTAGGGTTGTGAAGTATTGGTCAGGTCAGGAGCTTCAAAAGGATGTATCACAAGACCCCCCTTTCCATTTTTTTTCCAGATGGCTCCCAGTCGCCATCTTGAAATTTTCATCTGTCAATTTACTCCAAAATACAGGGTGTTATTTAAGTACGTGGCCAAACTTGAAGAGGTGATTCTTTGAGTGATTCTAAGATGAAAAGTTCATGTAAACATAGGTCCGGTAATGCTTCGTTTTCAAGATACAGGGTGTCAAAATTTTTAAAAGAAATTGTTTTTTTCGTAAATATCTTAATAACCCTTCAACCGATTTTATTGAAATTTGACAGTAATATTCAAGGTCGTAAAGGGCTAATTTAACCCTGACTATATCAAAATTATCATGTCCAGTGGCGTCCCGGAAGGCACTGTAACCAATATTTTTGACAGAAAAAATGTGCGCCACTGATTTTTTTGCAATTTTTGTATTTGTTTCACATTGTGCAACTAAAA
Organism: Phaedon cochleariae; assembly: GCA_918026855.4. Lineage (NCBI taxonomy): Eukaryota > Metazoa > Arthropoda > Insecta > Coleoptera > Chrysomelidae > Phaedon > Phaedon cochleariae. The sequence continues at coordinate 51,168,183 of OU896714.1, read as the reverse complement.
TTACAACTTTTTTATATCTAGAATTTTTTTCGTATCTTGCTTTGTTTTTGAGAAAAAACATAAAAATCACTTCATTGCACATCCCTGTGACGAGCCGAAGGCAAGTGCTGCAATTCATACATACATGTTTTTTGTTTTTTCATTGCATTAATTTTAATAGAAAATTCCAAGACTACAAAAGAGTATCAATATGAAGAAATATAAGTAAAACCCCAGTTTTTGATGGTTTAGTAGTTGAAATGTTTTATTGTGTTGTCACAGGGATGTGCAATGAAGTGATTTTTATGTTTTTTCTCAAAAACAAAGCAAGATACGGAAAAAATTCTGGATATAAAAAAGTTGTAATTTTAGTTGCACAATGTGAAACAAATGCAAAAATTGCAAAAAATCAGTGGCGCACATTTTTTCTATCAAAAATATTGGTTACAGTGCCTTTCGGGACGCCACTGGACATGATAATTTTGATATAGTTAGGGTTAAATTAGCCCTTCACGACCTTGAATAACACTGCCAAATTTCAATAAAATCGGTTGAAGGGTTATTAAGATATTTACGAAAAAAACGATTTCTTTTAAAAATTTTGACACCCTGTATCTTGAAAACGAAGCATTACTGGACCTATGTTTATATGAACTTTTCGTCTCAGAATCACTCAAAGAATCACCCCTTCAAGTTTGGCCAAGTACTTAAATAACACCCTGTATAGTATTCATGCATCAATATCATTATCCCAAGTTTCTATTTTTTCTGTTGACTTGTTCGAAAAATAAAAGGGGGGGCAATAATGAAAAGCACTGTATAACCACTTAAATGGAGTGCTAATTTTGAACTCATGCACAGCCTTCTTTAAAGAGGATCATGGGAAATGAAGATAATATTGATTTTCCACCACTATCTGTAGAATCTACCGTTATTTGCTCAATTTCAAGGCTCAAAGTGTGTTTTTACTACCAAGATAGTTTTTGTCATTTTATGAATTACTAGTCAATAAAGACCTAGCCACCTCTGTTATAATTTACCCTATAATTAACCCGAATTCACTGTTTTGATGCGAGATACACAGGAATAGCACTCGAATCTAGTAGGAATTTATCAATAACGTCTTGTCCTATGCTGTCATGGTCCTGGCTGAGATGTCCTAGCTTCTAGATTATAATTAGAATTGAAAAGAAGTGGTTTATAGTGTCAATAGGTACATATTTATGTTTCCCAGAACATTGATGAAAATAATCCTCTGGTGCACTGACTCTTCATTTGTTTCCTCAGACTGATTCTCGATATAAACAATCGAATTTCAGACGATTACGTGGGGTTCACATATTGAATGGACTTATGACCAACATCAGTTCTACCAACCTTGAAGCGGCTAAATCGCAAAATGTATTCCCTATCTTCATTGGTCACAATTCGGTCACAATTATCACATTGATGCCTGTAATCTTGGTACGGCACTAGACCATAGTCACTAGAATGATGGAAGTAAGATATGGTGCGCGCATTCGGTCATTATTACGTATTGATAATTTCAGAAAAATCTCTCGACCGCCTACTATGATTTCTCTACGTCACAACGAGCGAGACGTTGATTCTACATTTTTCCGCTAGATGGTGATGCTGCTATTGCTGCTGTGACGAGTGGAAATAAAATGGCAAATGGCAAAACTGACAGATGTTATAATTGTGCAATATCGCCATCTATTAGAAGATCGACGGAACCATTGCTCTCACTGTTCTCGAGAGGTCGAGTAAAATTTCTGAAACAAAAGCGCATCAGTAATTACACCATATCTTACTTCCATCATTGTCACTAGACTAAACTTAGCGAGATTCACCCACGCCATGTTATGTTCATCGAAGTAGGCGAAAATCAAGGAATTGTAAAACAGAATTGAAGTGCGTACACCAGAGGTTTATTTCATCAATCACAGAACTATAATGATTGAAATATATTGCTAGTGGTGAATACAATTCAATATACACCTTGTTAGCACAGAATATTATTACCACAGTACCACTATTATTTTCAGGGCATAAAGAAATGTCTGTCAATGTATGGCCCAGAAAACGTCTTTCTGAGTTTCAACGGCGGTAAAGATTGCACCGTCCTACTACACCTAGTCCACCTAGTTTTGAGGATAAACTACCCCGACTACAAAAGTCCGATTTTCTGCCTGTATGTCAAAAGCAAAGAAGCGTTTTCGGAACAAGATGAATTCATATCCCAATGTCAGGTTAGGTTTCGAACATAACCTCAAATATGAAACAATTAGGTTTTATTTTTGATGCTGATATTTCTGAATAATTTTGAATGGTTTCAATAATTAATTTGACTTGAAAAAATTGTTTTCAATGATCATGTTCCAGATATTCTACAATTTGGATATGATGACAGTGTCTCTTGGCATGAAAGAAGCCTTAGATAGAGTACTGAAGATGAAGCCAAATCTCAAAGCTGGCTTTATGGGTACTAGGAGGACTGATCCATTTTCAGCAGATCTAAAGGTGTTCCAGGTAAATATTATTGGTTCAACAACGTTCATTTATTTATTCATTTATTGAAAACCTGACTTCCACAGAAACAAGTTCGGGTAAGTATAAGGAAGTATGGTTAAGAATATTACCTTACTATAAAATTATAACAAGCAATATTGGCCCCAATACAAAACCTTCGGTTACACCATGTTTGACCTGTCTAGAAAACATATCGTTCACTTACACCGATTGAGTTTTGTCCATTAAGTAGGGTTCAAACAATTCCATCTCAATCCATAGTCATAGTATTCAAACTTCTCATAAAGAATAGCGTGAGATACACCATCGAATGCCTTGGAAAGGTCACATGATGTAAGAGTCACGTGCTCTCCGTTCTCATGGCTCTATGTACTCTACAATCTCCAATATGGCATCGATTGACAACTTTCCTTGTCTGAAACCATACTTTTGCTAACTGAAAAGATTATTCAATGCAAAATAACGGACTAACCTATTCTTGAGAATAATTTCTAAAATCATACCCAGAACTGGGATAATTGAGGTAAGGCGGTTATTCGAGGACTATCGATGTATTTCTCTTTTCCATAGCGGCAGAACTTTAGCATATTTGAAGTAGTCTAGGAAAGAACCTGCCGTTATACATAACTTTAAAAGGAAAGCGAGCGGGCTAACGGGTCAATTATTGTTTAAATAGTCCCTTTTATTGCACAGATGACGGATCCAGACTGGCCACAAGTGATGCGCGTCAACCCCATCTTGGAATGGCACTACTCCGACATATGGGACTACCTGCTCTTCTACAAAGTCCCTTATTGCAAGCTGTACGACATGGGCTTCACGTCGCTGGGCAACGCGACCAACACCATTCGCAACCCGAGCCTGCTATATCGTGACGCAAAGTTAATGAAAGACGTTTATCTGCCCGCCTACAAAATGATGAACGAGTCCGAAGAGAGAAGTGGGAGGAACGTGAAGACGTGACTCATAATTATTGTGATAGTTTTCATCAGTTTACACTGGAAACCTGATGAAATGGGGAGAAGGAGAGACACTTTTTCCCTCTCAATGACAGCCACTAACCCTATTAACAACAAATGAATCGCTCAGAAGAAGAAGGCAATAATAATTACAAAATCTGAAATTTTGGGAAACAAAAAAAACTGTATAACTCTTAGACAGTTCATTCTACAAGAAGTCCATTCACAGAAAAGTTTTAGGATATGGTATCATGGATTCATTGAATGTCTAGTTATTCTCAATTTCAGTCATGCCCAAGGGATATTAGGGATGAAATTTTGAAAAGTTATTCCTTTATTCCACTAAATTTTTGTGTAATTTCCATTTTTCGCACATTTATCAATGAAATTGACTCAGGACCACTAAATTTCTTTCATAATCTGATGCCAATAAAGAAAAAAAATAATTCCTGTAATATTTTTTAATGAAAAACATGAATGTCGACAAGAACACACATATTTAAACAACTTCAACATCACTGTTTCCTACGTCGTGAGTGATCCATGCTATAAATTCACTATAAAACTCCTTGTCAAATGTCAATTTTTCAATGAAATAACCTTGACAACCAAACCACTTTCTAGTTGGGTAAATACCAAAAATTTGCAAGAAACAAAATTATTGCTTACCTGATTCAAACAAATCCAAAAACCAATATGCTTTGATTGATATCTCAATCAAAAGAAAGACGGTGTCAAAAACAAAAGACTATAGCTGATGAAGCAGGAAACACTAAACAGCTGATTGGAACTACAGAGATGGCAGACATCGAATGCCCGATGGCCGTTATGAGCATGAAGTGGAAAAAGGGAATATAATTCCCTTCTTCCACTATACGATATTTTGTTAGCTAGATTCATGTGGACATATCCAATAAACAAAATGGCTATTCTAGTTCAGTTCAGTAGTTATTCCCTTCTTCTCCTAAGCGATTCAAATGGAAGGTCCACCCAGTACGATATACGCATTGTGAACCAACTTTAGGGTAAAATCACCCTCCGATTGTTGTTTATGGATCATATCAAAGATCTTATAATACTGAACTATAAGAGATATGCCATTGCCTTACTATTTTGAACAAAGCATTGAAAGTGACATGAAAGAGAGGAAGGAGCATCGAAATTATTGAGCGACAAGGACATATACTGATACTGAACGATTAGAGATATGCCATTCCCTTTCTGTTTCAAACGAAGCATTGAAAGTGACATGAGAGAGAGAAAAGACCATTGATATGAGTGCATGAGCAACTAAGACATATACAGTATCACCCAACCATCAGCTGGTAGCTGCTCGTTGCTTCTCTCGTTTTCAGTACTTCTCACCATCTTTAAGCGCGATTTAAGGTTCGGTTAGAAATTTCAACATGTTGAATCAATTGATAAACATCAAAAATCATTTTCGGTTCTTACTTATCAGGATTAGACAAGTTGAACTATGTTTTCATTCAGTTTGTCCTAACCATTAGCTGATTTCATTGCGTCATGTAGGTTCTTGCGTCTCACTTTCATATTGTTTTCAATCCCTGTCTCTCTTTCACTGTCCCTCTTCTCTCTTATCTTTCTGTTGCTTGGCACCATCTAGTAGTTTAATAATTTATTAGATTTTTGAGAGGTATCCCAGTTGTATGAAATCACTTATAAGGCAAATCATCAATGAGTGGTACATTTTTAGAAGAATTTATATATTATAGAATTATAGGATGATTATTTATTTTGTTAAATTCATTATACTCAAAATTTAATCGGTTGTTAATGTTTCCATTTGAAAATGGAAAATTGTACTTAAAGGGCGATTTTGTATGAAACATGAAATGTTCCTGAAGTTGCGCAGTGAAATTTTTAATTTTGTCAATGTTTTGTTAGTCATGAAATGAAACATAGTTCAATAGAGATGATCTATTTTGATGCAAAGTTAATGGAGGACGTTTATCTGCCCGCCCACAAAATGATGAACGAGTCCAATAATTATTGTGATAATTTTCATCAGTTTTCACTGGAAACCTGAATAAAAGAGGAAGCATATACGTATTAATTAACAATATGGATAACAACGGGTGCCAGGTTGAAGCTAAAAATATGAAACAAATGATTATCCATAAGGTTGATGGCATGATGCACATGCGCGAACATAGTTATCATCACAGACATGCGTTATCGTAGACAATGGCATTTACCAGCTTTTTAATCAAAGGAGTATGTGTGCATAACATAAGGTCACATTCGGCTTTTGTTTATGTTTCGACATGTTAATTCAAAAGTTTGATGGATATTATAAATTTTTAGAGTATTTCCATCTAAATTACATCTTTGCCTAAACTACTTGACCACTTCTTGTTTATTACATAGTCATCATGAAATATAGTCATCCTATCGCCCATTTGATAATGTGGTTATATTGCAGTAATGCAGTAGTAGTTGGAATAAAAAGAATGTTAATATGTGGATCACTCTTGTCCATTTTTTTATGCACCGTAATCAAAAGGCATATTATTGAATCATTATTTTTGCATAATATCCTACTTTAAAACTACTAGGAAAGTAGTTATGCTTATGGATAGTCGTTTGTCTTCAGAAAACGGCTTCCTTTTTTGCTATGGAAACAGATATAGATTATCCATATTGTTCACTAATACGTAAATGAGAGGAAGATACATGTTTTCCCTCTCTATGCTAGCCACTGGCCTATAAACAACAAATGTAATGCCGACCCAGTACGCACAGCCCAGACTCGTCAACCAGATTTAGCGTAAAATAAACAATTAGCATAATCCTTCCATTTGTTGTTTACAGGTAATTGATGCTAGCTAGACTAGGTAATCCATTTCATCTGGAAGATAACAAAGATATGATGATATTGAACTAGTATAGATGTGTCCTTACGTCTCACGTCTTGTATGAAGCATTGAAAGTAACATAAAGAAAGAGAAAGAACCATTGATAAATATGATAGATTGATTGATATTGCATGAAGCATTTAACAGACGATTACATATTTGATTTATTGTATCCATAGCAACGTCTACCTTAGCTGATGAGTTAAAAGAGTGGATACCTCGTTAAGTTAACAGAGAGCTTTATGCAACCAGCCCTTAGCCAACTATCAGCTGGTAGCTGCTCATTGTCTCTATAGTTTCATTATCATCTTTGAGAGCAGTTAGAGGTTTGATTTCAATTTTCAACGTGTTAAATCAATTAAGAGGAGAGATTCAACCAAATCGACATGCAGGCCTTCACTAGATGTTCCTATATGGGCTTATGAATGATTCAATTGAAAAACTGATTAAATCATCGTAAAGAAGAAGGTTGGGACTAGGGCCTGGTTATCATACGGAGTCGAAACTCATTTATTTATAGAAGATACAGATTTTTGAAAAACGTAAACATTGAAATTTTTTTGTCTCAAATTGAAATATTTTCGATCTCAGTACAATTGTTGGAAATTCGGCAAGGTGTCACTGGAATATCAGCTCTTGAAATGTTTCCATTCGGACAGGAAGCAACAAAAACGATTATTCTGTCAACAAAATATCCATTCATCCCAGCTGATCTCGGTAAACTCCATTTATTGAAAGAATATAATGCAGGAAACTAGGATGTGGTAGTTCAGGCACTACCTGAGAGATGGCAGTGTTCGAAATGACAGACTGCGGCAGAGAGGAATGGTGCATTGTATTGCAAGCAGATGGCGCTTAGGAGAGATGATGAATTCAAACCCGTTTACACCGTTGCCAATGTTATACATATTACTCGGACATATTATGAAATCTAGGCGACGTGATGATACAGAGGGTATTATTCAATTATCTGGGCATATTTCAAGGGGAGGTTCTCCGAGTGTTTGTAAGACGAACAAATCTAATATATAAAATTCTCCTGTCACGGTCACGGTCATAGTGGTCGAACTCCTCCGAAACGGCTCGACCGATTCGTATGAATTTTTTTGTGCGTATTCGGTAGGTATGAGAATCGGTCGTAATCTATTTCTTAAATAGAAAATACAAAATGGCGGATCCAATATGGCGACCGAGTATAGTTATCCGATTTCATTCAAAATTGGTACTCAGGGGTTTTCGGGGTCGGAGATTATGAATATTTCGTCAAATTTTGGAAATTCAAGATGGCGGATCCAATATGGCGGACGAGCTTTGTAATTATGGTCAGATTCCATCCAAAATTGGTATCTGGGGGTTTTCGAGGTCGGGAATTATGATTTCTTCATCGAAATAAGGAAATTCAAAATGGTGGATCCAATATGGCGGACGAGTTTTGTAATTATTTTTTTTTATCGCTTGGAGCGCACGAAAGGAAATCCCTATAATGTTCAAAGAACATCGTGCGTTCCTAGGGAGGATAGGGACAGGAGGTAGGTATTGGAGTTTTTTTTTGAACTTCTGGAGATTATATGTTGTTGGGAATACTTCCTCGGGCACTGAATTCCAGAGCCTAGCCGTTCTATGGATGAAGGAGTTTTGATAAAGTGCTGTTCGACATCTTTCGAGGTTGACAACGAAAGGATGTGCTGACTGGGCTTGTCTACTTCGTCTGGTATTGCTAGTGGAGGGATGATAGCCATTTCCCGTGGAAGTATCGATAGAAAAGTGAAAGGTCGCCGACCTTTCTACGGTGTTCCAATGATGTCAAAGAGTGAGTGAGTGTGGCGTCACCCACCAGGCGAATGGCTCTTCTCTGGATGGAATCTAAGAGCATCAGTGTATGTTTTGGTGCTGAACAGAACAGATTGGTCAGATACGATTCAAAATTGGTATCTGGTGGTTTTCGAGGTCAGGGATTATGATTTTTTATCAAAATTAGGAAATTCGAAATGGCGGATCCAATATAATTTTATAATTATAATTGTTCTATAATTGTTCTATATGGCGGACGAGTTTTGTAATTATGGTCAGATTCTATTCAAAATTGGTATCTGGAGGTTTTAGAGGTCGTAGATAATTATGAATCATTTGTCAAGATGGGGAAATTCAAAATGGTGGATCCAATATGGTGGAAGAGTTTTTTAATTATTATGATCAGATTCTATGTAAAATTGGTATCGGGGGGTTTTCGGAGTCGAAAATAATGATCCTTTTATCAAAATTTGGAAATCCAAGATGGCAGATTCAATATGGCTGACGAGTTTTGTAACTTAATCCGATTCCATTCCAAATTTGTATATGGGGGATTTTGGGATGGGAGATTATGATTGTTCATCAAAATAAGGAAATTGAAGATGGAGGATGGCAACTGAGTGTTATGATCCGATTCTATTCAAAATTTGTATCTGGGTGTTTTCGGCGTCGAAGAAGAATTAGAAAACAAATGAATATAAGTATGTTGATAAATATTTAACTAAAAAAATATTTTCTGGAAATAATTGTATATAGCAGAACAACGTTTGCCGGGTATCAGCTATTGTAATAAATATTAGTTTGAAAAACTAATGAAACACCTTTTTATAGATAGCCATACTAAAAAGAGGTGAGTAGATAATAAAGAGTAGTTTGAAAAAATGAAGAGGTATAGAGAACCGAACTAAAAAGAACTAGAAAATAAATAGAGTAGTTTGAAACGGCCTAGAATTTGTCACTGAATTATAATTATATAAGTAGACCTGAAAATTTAAACATACAAATTCAGCAGAATTTCTTCAATTCTATTCATGAGATCGATAATTATGTCAGCATATGGATGGAAATAATAGGAATGGCACAGTTGTGGAACAAACTTCAAAAAGCTTTGTTAATCTGTGTCAAAAGTTCAGGTTATTTCACTCTAAAACTCATGCAAAAACATTCGTCTCAGAACTCTCAGAGTACAGTTCTCAGATTTTGGATCCATTGATATGGCGATATTCACAAAGGATAATACCGCCACGGCAACAAAACAAAACTGAGCGAGAAATCGTTTTATGTCTCTCTCCCTCCCGCGGCGAACCGGGGGGATATTCATTGGTCGCGCGGTGATTCCCCGTCTTTCCGCAGTCCGACACGTGCCACTTTGAATTGCGTGAACTTCAGATGAACTTCAAACTAACCGGCATATAATCAATAATTGAAAAGCCAGTGTTGCAAGCTGCTGCAAATGATATGTCGCAAAAATTCATAAGAATGGGCAGAAAAGCGAGGCAACAGGAAAGTCAGCCACATACGAAATATTTGAAAATATAGCAGCCGCTTTTTTTTCGAGACATTTGGAGACGTTATCGAACATCCAGTTCATGTTTTAGAGAATTATCGTAGGTAGATACTTCATATTCCACTTACATCTTCTTTGGGGAAGATTTTTGAAAATCAATGAATTCCGTGATATTAAAATTTTCTTTGAAATATATACAGGGTTATTCATTCAAAATGGTCAATGTGTGAGCTAGAAATAGTAAACATCAGAATATCAAGATTCAGCCTCACATCTCACATAGAAAATGCTGTTAGTTTTGGAGAAACAGGGTGTACAAGGAAAATATTTTATTTTGAAATTCCTCATACAATAACTTTGTAAGTTTTGAATCAGCATGAAAATGGTCAATGTGTGAGCTAGAAATAGTAAACATCAGAATATCAAGATGCAGCCTTACATCTCTCATAGAAAATGTTGTTAGTTTTGGAGAAACAGGTTGTTCAAGAAAAATATTTCATTTTAAAATTCCTCATACAATAACTTTGTGAGTTTTATATCAGCATGAACATAATTTTCTTATATTTTTTTCATTATAATTCGATTTTTAAATGATTTAAAAAAAGTTGACCATTAAAACAAAATGGATTGTGAGATATAGAAAGCATATGATGGCAAATCAATTTCTCACCGTTATGTTGAAGACCGAAACCAGGGAATCCTGGAAACTTTGGTACGATATAATCACACTCACACTATACACTGTTTTATCACTATCAAACAGAATTTTTATCAACTCGACAAACTTTATTACCTAAAAACATTCGCTGTCTAAGATAGACTAACAAAAACTTTTGAGATGGTGTTCGCTTGAATCTCCTAATTTTGACAAATGATTCAAAATCTCCGACCCCTGAAACACCAGTAAAAATTTTGAATAGAATCGGATAATAAAATTAGAAAACTTGTCCGCTTTAATGGATCTACAATCCTGAATTTCCCAATTTTGACGATAGAATCAAAATCTCCGACCCCAAACACCCTTATATATAAATTTTGAATAGGATAGAATCAGCATCACATAACTCGTCCGCCATATTGAATCCGTCATCTTGAATTTTTTCATTTCGGGATTCATAATCTCCGACCCCAAAAAACCCCAGATACAAATTTCAAATGGCATAGAATCATAATTACGAAACTCGTGCGCCATATTGGTGGAGCCATGATGAAAGAATCATAATCTCCGACGCCGAGAACCCCCAGACACCAATTTTGAATAGAATGGGATCATAATTATTATAAATAAAACTCGTCAGCCATCTTCAATATCCTAATTTTCACGAAAGAATCATAATCTCCGACCCCGAAAACCTCCATATACCAATTTAGAATAGAATCTAATCATAATTACAAAATACTACATAATATAAGATGAGATGCGATACTGCACCCTTCAAATTTATTGCTATTCATTGACCTCGCGATAACGGGACACGGAACGGGTCGTGACGATGACGCGAAATCCAATGTTTTTCTCCACCCAAAAAAGTGCTCAACGCGCCTAAAAGTTCTCACTTCGAAAAAATTGTTTTTTTCATAAGTGCAATTATGATCGAAATTTGTATTTCAGCAAGCAGGTCTGAATTAGAGAACATGAAATTTGAATTAAGGATTTCTTTCATTCTACACACTGTATATATCAATATAACCCTTATTATCAGTAATAGCAGTGTGAATTCGTAAGAATGAAGATATTTGAAACTAGGCAATCGTCTCGTATATACCCTACACAGAAAACACGAAATTTCTATTTATAGCCATCTGAACTTGATAAAAAGTCTTGCACACATTATTTCTGAATTACACAGACTATTTTGAGTATTTTGCCCTGAACAATGATTTCGATCCCCATCCTTGGAAGTTTTTCTGGCGACGCCAATAATGATAAGTTATATTAGTAGGAAATGAAATTAAAAAGGAAAAGAAATATTCGAAAGACTACTTGTGAAGACAGTTTCAAAAATGACTCATGACATACATTTTCATTGTAGCGAGATATAGGTATTTGCTTGACTTGAATGGAGTGAAAAGTGGAATCATGTTGAGCAGGCCCGTGGAGCAGTAGCTCTGGCAACACTGCACGTACATAATACAATTACCTACGATTGCATTCAATTGTGTGCCACCTATTGGTGACCTGCTGTAACAGACGAAATCGAAGAACTCTACAATAGCTGTGAAAGCTGTAATTTAATTATTTTATTCCGATTTCGACATCACACTGACACCTAGAAATAGTTGTTGAACTAGTATATATATATAGGCTATATTCGGTCGGAAAGCTGTCGCGAAAGGCCCGCCTTAATAGTCATGGGAAGCATTTTCAGATCTTTGAATAAGCTTTCACTTTGCATATTTCCTTATCCATCTAATTTTATTTGCGCCCTGATGGTTCTGGCTTCTAACTTTAACGTTCCTTTCAAGTCCTCTCTCACACTCCTTTTGTTGGGATCATCTAGTAGTTCAATATTATTTGATCTTTGATTGATGATATCCTAGGTGTATGAAATCATTTAGGCGTATTTTTAATATGAGTGATACATTTTTAGATAAATTTACTGGTAAATAGAAACCTGTTTATATAGGTCAATTATATGATGATTTATTTATTGTTTTAAATTAATTATGCACTCAAAATTTTATCGATTGTTCATGTTGTTATCTTCTACATAGTTGAGCCGTGATAGTTTCAAACTTCGTTAATGTTCAATCAATCATTGAATGAAAAATAATCAAATTCAGATAAATGTTTTGTTGTACTATATTAATGTTTGTTTGCACTTCATCGTTCTACAAAGTATCATTTGTAGACATTTTCAATATTAGGTATTCATTGTTTATTATCTTTGTTTATCTCTTTGAAATTATCAAATATTGTGTTTCTATTTTCAACAGTAAGACTGGTAAAAAATATTCTGGCATTCTCTAAAATGATTTAATTCAATTTCCAAAGTATTTTCTTTGGGATCTTTCATTCATGAAGAATTCCAAATACTTGTTACTGAAACTACAAACACATTGAGCTTTTCTTCACATGCAAACATCACAGCTCACATATGCTTTAATACTCGCTTTAATATATCATTGGAAAAACTAAAAATAAACATTCTTTGATTTTATGTGGTAGGAAAATATTTATCAGTGATTCATAATTCCTAATTGTTTTGCTAACCACCAACAAAATATTCTTCAATCCCCTTGCTAACATCACCAACAACATACATTTATTTCAGAGTCTATCTTGAGATGAAAAGGTAAATGTGAGTAAGGAAGCATCTGAATAGATTCCTCAAATTTTAGACATAGGTACCTACCAATTGGTTGAATAACTTAATTTGAGTTATTAGAATATTGGAAAAACCAAAAGGTAGGTAGATATATGAATTGTTCAATGGAAGTGAACCAACAGTGATATTGACAGGATATTATTGCTCATGGGCACAGAAGAAATCACAGTACATTTTCAATAACTTTGACCAGAACGAGGATAAAGAACTTGAGAAATAGTTATGACAGTCCTCCTGATGACTGCGCTAAGCAGTTCGTTCTTATCGGGCTGCTCAGTCATACCGTCTTCGATAGTGGCAGCCGACTTCACGGGCTCCTTGATCCAACTCTCTTTCTCGTTATTCGGAGGAAACGCCTCGCGAAGTGTTATCCCCACCATTCACGATTTCATTCATTTATCCGTGTTTCGTTATTTGGCAGTATAGCCTCGCACAGTGTTATTCCCACCATCGACAATTACGATTTATGAAGGATCAGCGGTGTGTGCAACCTGTTTTTGTCGGGCTGTTCAGTCAGAACCTTCACTTTTACCCACTGCCTGGTCTGAGAAGACTGCCTGATGGCGCTGAGCACCACCGCCTGTACATACAGGCCGTCTTCGAAAGTGGCAGCCGACTCCACGGGCTCCTTGATCCAACCCTCTTTCTCGTTATTTGGAAGAAACGCCTCGTGAAGTGTTATCCCCACCATTCACGATGTCATTCATTTATCCGTGTTCCGGTATTTGGCCGTATAGCCTCGCACAGGCTTATCCCCACCATCCACAATTACAATTTATGAAGGTTAGCGGTGTGAGCAACTTGTTTATGTCGGGCTGTTCAGTCAGAACCTTCACGTTTACCCACTGCCTGGTCTGAGAAGACTGCCTTATGGCGTTCCTAAACTCAACATTACCTATAAAATACATTTATTCTATATTCAAATATCTTCAAATGAAAAAGAAAATATTCATTGAGTGAACCAACAATGACATTAAAGGACTATCTTTACTTATGGACACTTCTTTCCACATTTATCCTTTCATTCTCAATTCTTCTTTCATTTTTTGTTTAGGGCCCAAGTAATCAAGGAAGTTAATTTTTTGGGCACAAAAGAAATCACAGTAAATTTACAACAACCTTAACCGGAACGATTCAAATCTCGAGAGTAAAAGAAATACTTTAAGAAATAGTTATGGCAGTCCTTCTGACGACTGCGCTCAGCAACTCGTTCTTGTCCGGTTGCTCAGTCAGAACCTTCACTTTCACCCACTGTCTGTTCTGAGAAGACTGCCTAATGGCGCTGAGCACCGCCTGAACATACAGGCCGTCCTCGAAAGTGGCAGCCGACTTCACAGGCTCCTTGATCCATCCCTCTTTCTCGTTGTTCGGCAGGAAAGCCTCGCGCAGGGCGGCCACCATCTTGCACAGGCCTTTCACGAAGGTTTTAGGTAGGACAGTGTTGGCAACGGGAATCTGCGAATCGGTGAATCATGCAGGTAGTGACAGATTCTCGGGCGCGAATACATATGTGCTATACATATGCTACGGAAAAAATGGCATACCGTTTGCGCATGTACAAGTACACCTAAACCTTGATAACATGCTTTAATGCATGAAGGACCCGGGAGGATTCTTTCATGTATTATTTTTTTGAAATTAAAATATATCAACTAGGAAAAAGCGAAGTACTCAAAGCGAGAAACTCCAAGTCATTACCACAATAGTTCACGAGAGAAACCGTTACCACCGATAAAACAAGGCCAGCAGACTCTGACGTAAACAGCTCGTGACGTCGCATACTCAGGCCATCTCCCAAGGCATTCGCGTCGAACGATCGTCAGTTTGTTTTTGTTTAAGAACGGTGGCGTAGGTGAATCGCGTGTGCTCGAATTCTCTTGTTGTTTATTCATCAAAATAACTGGCGGAGAAATTACTGTTTTGTGAAATATTTCGTGTTGTGATAGGCGAAATAACAATGCCTTACAAGTGTTGTGTTCCCTTTTGTCGGGGGAATTATGTGGGTGGTCCAAAAGTTCATGCTTTTAGTTTCCCGTTGGACAAGGAACTATCGAAAAAGTGGGTACATGCAATTCACCTCAAGGATTTTACGACTCCATCTAAGTACAGTAAAGTATGTGAATTACATTTTACTTAAGATGATATTATTACTTCATCTACTGCAACCGATTCAAAAACTGGCAAAACTGTAACAATAGATTTGAAAATTCCTAGGCTCAAACGAGATGTTATTCCCACTCAATTTCCCAACTGTCCATCTTATTTATCGAAAGATGTAAAATTACGCACAAGTCGTGATGAAAAACTTGAGATACTAGAGACTAAAAATTTGGCACAAGCACTTACCAAAAGTAAAACTGAATTCGAAAATTACCAAAAATCATTTTGCTACACAGAATTTCAAGAATTTCTAGTTGTATCACTGCCTTTTCAGTTGCCCGAAAAGTGGTTCAAAATTATCGATTTGCAAAAAGTCACATTATTCAAATTGTCTTATTCTCCAGGGCCCGTAATTACATATTCGGTTGTGATTGATTTTGTTTTGAATGTGGAATCATTTTTGTATGACCTAGCGATACAAACATCTCTAAAAGCCAATCTGAAAACACCTTTTATCTCTAATAATATCAATCAAATCAAGGAATTACTAATTGAAATAGATAAAAACGAGATACATAATTCGGGAAAATGTCTTGATAATCAGAAAAAGAGGGGTAATTAGGTATAACAAACGGCATGTCTATCAAACTAAAATACATTTTCCCCAATTTTCTTTAGATCAATCTCATGATAAGTTTATGTTCTGCGGGCCCTGTATAAGTAGGTGTGAAGTTTACCTTTAATGAGATTGAATCACTACAATTTTTGCCAATATATTTAATTCGAATGGGTTGCTGTAGGTGGGTATTTGTGTTTTATTCTGGTTTTTGCTTTGAAACTTCGTTTTTCCATAATAAAATCGAATTGGATGCGAAGAAGGGCTCAGTTGACGGCTGGCATCCTCTTTCAACCGGAAGCCCTTAAAAAAAAGCAAAATGGGCTCAATAATGATCTAAAACTAAAATCGAAATACGCGGTCGCCTTATAGCGCTATAAGCGCTTGTCGTTTCGAGCCGCTGGTTAGGCCTGACTAAGTGACGTCACCCACGGAGCATGCAGGCCTTGTTTTATCGGTATCGGTGGTAACGGAGAAACACATACTTCCTGACTACATCCTTCCGAAATCTATGCAATAATTCATATAGACGAAGAAAATCGCCAGTGTTTCCTTCATAAACGCCGAGCTGCGCCTTAGTGGTTCAGGAACGCGTGACTATACCTACAGACTGGTTTCTAGCTGTTGGCTCTCTTCAGTGCAGGGCTGTCCCAGATAGCTTCTTGACCGCTATCTGGTGCGAACCTGATCCAACATAAACGCATCTCAGTATTTATGCCCCACGAGGCGTTCAACGTCCGCGAAATGAAACGCGAACACCGAACGCCACCGGGCAAGGAAAGAAAAACTCCAAAACAAGATCCCATTTCAGGCGAAATGGGAGTGGCTGGTTGCCCGACTGGCGTATTTTCAAGTAGGAAAAAGCCAAATAACCAAAGTGGAATGCAAATGGTTACAAATTGAGAGAAACTCGAAGTCATTACCACAATAGTTCATAAAATGAATATAATGTAATCCAATGTTCTGCGTGGCATCTGCGGGTCGATCGGCGATATGGGCGAGGCGATTGCAATGACGTC
Source organism: Phaedon cochleariae (assembly GCA_918026855.4). NCBI lineage: Eukaryota > Metazoa > Arthropoda > Insecta > Coleoptera > Chrysomelidae > Phaedon > Phaedon cochleariae. The sequence continues at coordinate 51,151,475 of OU896714.1, read as the reverse complement.
ACAATTTCTGCATTCGTACGATTCAAGAGAAGGGAGTGTGTGTCATCCGCATATGGGTCGACATTTTGTGTAGTCGACTCGCGTCTGATCAAGTTAGTTACTCCCTTTTTTGCAACTTCAAACAGAAAGTTTTCGCTAAAAATGAGCAGTTCCAGTGACGAGGAGGACATATTCATGTTTTTGTGGCACCGGCAGATCAGGAGAAGAAGAAGACAACGAAGTTTATGGGTGCATCCGTATACATAGCACGAAATTTTCGCTCGACTTTTTGTTGTTGCACGTGAAATGCAAGAGAGTACGAAAGCGTAGAAGCGCCACATGATATATTTTTTTAATAATTGACAGATATAACTGTCAACTAGCCTAATAGACAGATACTAAGTCGTAAGTATTATACTTGACAGATACTAAGTCGTAAGTAGCATACTTGACAGATACTAAGTGGTAAGTAGTATACTTGACAGATACTAAGTCGTAAGTAGCATACTTGACAGATACTAAGTGGTAAGTAGTATACTTGACAGATACTAAGTCGTGAGTAGCATACTTGACAGATACTAAGTGGTAAGTAGTATACTTGACAGATACTAAGTCGTGAGTAGCATACTTGACAGATACTAAGTGGTAAGTAGTATACTTGACAGATACTAAGTCGTAAGTAGCATACTTGACAGATACTCTAAGTGGTAAGTAGTATACTTGACAGATACTAAGTCGTAAGTAGCATACTTGACAGATACTAAGTGGTAAGTAGTATACTTGACAGATACTAAGTCGTAAGTAGCATATATGACAGATACTGGCTCAGAGCTAGTCGACTTATCAATGATGATTCAACTGTAACATATCAATACAACAAAATACTGCATAAAAGCTTGTGACATTTTTTTTTTCTAATTCTTAGTGTTAGACCTCGTAAAGCCTCATGAACGGCTGAACCGGCTCAACAACCTATATATTTTTGAAATCAGAAAAGGAGGATTCTCAATTCATTCGAAAAATATGTAAAGGGTGTTCCATTTAAAATAACGAAGTTGGTACCCATTTCTTATATCAGCACCTCGTACAGTGAAGATTTGGAGACTGGTTATAAGTGCTAAAATACAAAATAAAAAGACCAAAAAATACAACAATACGTATTTTGGCAACTAAGTTGCCATCCTCAGTAGACCTGTAAAGTAAAAATGATTAGCTGACTCGCATAGTGGCTGACTCCTTAGTATCTTTCGGATAATTCAGGTCGACCTCTGGACAATATCCGAAAGATAAATCGAAGGAGTTAGCTAATCATTTTTACTTTACAGGTTGGCAATTTAGTTGCTGAAATACGCGTATTTAGGTTTCTCTGAATATTATGGTATTTTTGGGTCTTTATATTCCACCTCGTACAATTTTCTGGATGTTGAGAACACACCCTACAACTTTTGTATTTGAAGTTTGTTTCTATCTTCAATGATAAACCCTGTAGAAGCTCTTTAAATATTCAGGGTGTTTCTTGATGAGTACGTGTAAAAAAATCAGGAGCATAATATGTTGCTGGCGTCAAAATAAGAAGAAAAGTTCGTATAAACATATATGTCCGCAAGTTATTTATTATTGAGATACAGAGTGTCAAAGGATTCTTATTCCTGTTTTTTGGGAATAAATTTGGTATCTCACTCGAATTCACCAAAAACCGGAATGACAAATAATGAAACTTTGACACTCTGTATCTCAGAAACAAATAACTTGTGGACATATGTTTATAAAAACTTTTCTTTTTATTTTGACGTCAGCAACATATGCTCCTGAATTTTGTACACGTACTTAAGAAACTCCCTGTGTACAGAAATGGCCGTGTACATGGTGCAGATTTTGATTCTGAAGTAAATTGTTGGGAATTGAGCAAATTGTTATTTAATATATAAATTTAAACATTGTCTTGCAAAAATTGGACGTCCTGATTCCGAATCCGAAGTGATTTTCAACCTATCTTGGTATCTTGTCTCCCTAATCCTTATATGTCGACATTGTATTCTTCTTCTTCTTAATCTTCTTTGTTTCTTGGCGATGGCGAGTTTCTTGGCCTATCTCTCAAGTATACTACTTACCACTTAGTATCTGTCAAGTATGCTACTTACGACTTAGTATCTGTCAAGTATACTACTTACCACTTAGTATCTGTCAAGTATGCTACTTACGACTTAGTATTTGTCAAGTATACTATACTTACCACTTAGTATCTGTCAAGTATGCTACTTACGACTTAGTATTTGTCAAGTATACTATACTTACCACTTAGTATCTGTCAAGTATGCTACTTACGACTTAGTATCTGTCAAGTATACTACTTACGACTTAGTATCTGTCTATTAGGCTAGTTGACAGTTATATCTGTCAATTATTAAAAAAATATATCATGTGGCGCTTCTACGCTTTCGTAAGAGAGTGACACAAAATTTCTGGCATTTTATAGAATGTCGAAGGAATCATATATTGATCTAGTGGAAACTCTTGCTCCAGCCATAAACTATATGGATACAAATATGAGGGAATGTGTCAGCGCAGAAGAACGCATACTAATAACATTGATGTAAGATTCATATATTTCAAAAAATCAAACAGTTCCTAAATCTGAGAGTATAAATTGGAAACATAAGATTATATGTTCTAGTTACTGAAAGTGAAGAACTTAAGGTAGGTAACACAAATATTCACAATGATTGAACAACTTTCTCCATTGAGACGCAAGTTTCACTCGATCAAACTGCTTCCTTATTGCTAATCGCGTGAGACTGAAAACGAGGAGATCTTAAATCGTACGTTTCTAGACGACCACTAAACGACCCGTGTTCGGGATCCAAATGCTTTGCTTAGGAAGTCGAGTAGAGGGGAGATCGTCGTACGATTCGAATCGCGTCGCCCATGTCGCCGATCGACCCGTGTGCATTCCACCCTGGGTATTTGGCTTTTTCCTACTTGATTTCTCCTCAGTTTCAAACAGGCTGCCTTCAAGAAGTATACCTACATGTTTGTGCTATACATATGCTACGGAAAAATGGCATACAGGGCATGTATAAGTACACCTAAACCTTGAAAACACGCTTCAATGCATGAAGAACCCGGGAGGATTCTTTCCTGTATATTTTTAACATCAAAATATATACCTAATGATACCCTCTATCACGTCCGAACATCTGTCACTACCTGACTGTTGATAAGTTGGTTGATCACATTGAATTTATGGAGAATTTTTGTCTACCCTCACGAATTTTGGGAGTAGCAGAACGTTTTTCTAGGATCCTGCCAAAAGTTGGCTAAGTACTTGCGCTAGTGTGAACATTGAATTACTTTTTACAGTAGTGCAAAATAGCCATTTAAACAGGATAACTAACAAAAATTGCCACAAGCAATTGGGCTCCTATATTAATACCCCGATTTTGAAAAACAAAAGATGATGGAATGATGCATCAGATACTATGAGTAGGCTTGGATCATTATGCTTTCTAACAATTTGAAAATAAAATTCATCTATTGGAGCGCACAAAAGGAAATCCCTAACATGACCGAAAAACATTGTGCGTTACCAAGGAGGATAGGAAAAGGAGGTTTTTCTGAACTTTTGGAAATCATAAGTTCTGGAGAATAGAACCATATATTTTTAAAAATATTTTTGTTACCGAGATTTTTGTCTGAATACAGTAATATTACAAGTTGACTATTAGATCAAAATTAGTTGAAATGGTTGAAATAGAGAATAAATTGAAAAGTTTGGAATGTATCATTGGAAGTGACAGTAAATGGCACTAAAATGAACGTCAGGTAAACTACTATTTCTTGTCAACTGCACATATTTTTTCATTTCAAATAATTTTTTCCAAAAGACAATTATTTTGGTACCAAAAAAATATTTTCAAAAATAAGAATCAACCTGTCCCAACGATTTTTCATGTCTATTCCAATGTCTATTGTAGAAATATGGATTTTATTCCATCATTTCCAGTGTTTCCACACTGTATGTATATTGTGTAACTGCATTCATAAGTTTTGATTAAGTACATTTGGAATGAGTATAAGGAAGTGAACAAGATCACTGGAATTTAAAAAGAAATTGTTATCTTTTTTATAATAGTGATGAAGTCACTAATAACTTGGATAACAGGGATCTTATAGGTTTATGGACGCCAACAAAGCATGCTGAAGCCAATTTATTTTACCCCCAACGGGAGGTACTATGTTTTTCCTCCCATGGATGTTATAACTTTGCTTCTTCAAATGGGGTAACAAATGTCTACTATTGATTCAGTAAGTAGATAGGGAGTTATAGCTCAGGTTTGCTGCTACCTACCTTTGAAACCATTAGTAAGCACACTATTTTGATCTTGTACTTTACACCCTAAGCTGTGCAAATGCAGACAAACATTTTAGAAATGTTTGGCATCATCATCCAACTAAAAAATTACCTGCAAATCTTCCACATCCAGATATATGACCTCTTCAGTACCCTTATTCTTCCGCCCAAAAAGATCACCCCCACGAACAACAAGATGCCCAGTGCTGCTGCACACCATGACATCTTGATTGAATGTTGACCCCACAGTGTGACTATTCAGGGTGGCTGTCACCAAAATACCATTTTCAAGTTCCATCTGGAAGGTGCAAAAATCTGGAGCGGAAATATTCCTTATTCCATTGATGTTATCAGTGTTTTTAGTGAATGTCCTTACTACCCCATGAACCTTCACTGCTTTCTGACCAGTCAGGAAAGTAATCAGATCCACTACATGGCTCCCTATCAAGTTCAAGGTGCCTCCTCCCATAGTATCATCACATTTCCAGTCAAAGCTGTCCAGATCCCCGAAAATACTGCCGCTCTGAATCCTGATATCGATCAGAGTCACTGGTGACTGCAGGAAATTCTCCTTCAGAGCCTTCTTCATGTGTACAAAAGCTGGCAAGAATCTGAATGAGTGGTTGATGAGGGATATCAGAGTGGGGTAATACTGTCCTGCCCCAACCATCTTCAGAGCGTCGGCCTGGTTCAAACCTGCTGGCTTGTCACACACTACATGTTTGCCGATTCCCAAGGCTTTGACGGATATCTGCGCATGCAAATTCGGGGGGCAAAGCACGAAAATAAGATCGACGTCTTTGCGGAGCAAGACTTCGTCTATTGTGTCTGTGAAAAATGGAATTTTGAGCTCTCGTGCAGCTTCTTGGGCATCTTGTTTGGTTTGACTCCATATAGCTTCGATTTTGAAACCATTCTCCCGAAATACTGGGACCAACACTTTGACTACAGGACCTGTTCCAAACACTCCGATTCCAGGTAACATTTTGAATGTTCCACCACTTTCACACAATGAATAACGATTTATTTTTGACTCTTGTGTTTATATTTTTGTGTCATCAATTTATAAACATAACCTGAAATCTATTCTTAACATGTCAACAGTCATAAACTGCAAAGTTCAATAAAGATAGAAGAAGAAAACCAGCACGTGAGAAATTTGGCTGGATGTTCTAATTGGACAAGAGACAAAAAACAGAAGAAGAACTAAGAAATTAACCAGGAAGATTTTGTTGAAGTGTGAAGTCCGTTGAGGTTATGTAAACGTAAACATTCAAGCTTCAAAAACATAAACGTTGTTTTATATTGAATTATCCTTATTTTAAATGAAAATAGCTGTTGAAGGATGTGCTCATGGCGAGCTGGAAAACATTTACGACACCATCCAAATGACACAAGAAAAACACGGGATAAAAATAGACCTGCTGATTTGTTGTGGAGACTTCCAATCGTGTAGAAACAAAGATGATCTGTTGTGTATGGCAGTTCCCCAAAAGTACCAGAACATATGCACCTTTTACAAGTAAGATAGTACATGTCGAATTTCGCCATCACCACTTCTTTGCCCTATAGGTATTACTCAGGTGAAAAGACAGCTCCTGTATTGACAATATTCATTGGTGGCAATCATGAGGCTTCAAATTACTTGCAAGAACTCCCTTATGGTGGATGGGTAGCCCCAAATATATTTTATCTAGGTTATGCGGCCGTCATCAATATAGCAGGTTATCTCTCCACATTCTAATATTGTCTCTTACCAATGCCTATGTTCATAAATTCAAGGTGTTAGGATAGCTGGGTTATCTGGAATCTACAAAAGTAAGGACTACAATAAAGGTCATTTTGAGAAACCCCCTTATGATGAAAACTCCAAGAGAACTGTGTATCATGTGAGAAATTTGGAGGTGTTCAGACTGAAACAGTTAACAGGAAATGTAGATATATTCTTGTCCCATGACTGGCCAAGTGAGGTGTACAAACATGGAAATGTCAAACAGTTACTAAAAAGGAAGCCTTTCTTCAGGTATGGAATAATATCATCAAGTAACTGTTTTCTTAGAAACACTTGATTTTTATGTATAGGGAAGATGTTGAGAAGGGAGAATTGGGAAGCAAAGTATGTGAAGACCTTCTGCACCAAGTGAAGCCTAAGTACTGGTTTTCTGCCCATCTACATTGTAAATATGCTGCATTAGTGAAACATGACAATGACTCTGTGACTAAATTCTTAGCACTAGATAAGTGTCTGCCAAAAAGAAAGTTTTTGCAGATAATGGAAGTGTCACATGATGATAAGGCTAAGATGGACATCAGTTATGATTTGGAATGGCTGACTATTTTGTATCTGACCAATCATTTGCTGTCTGTGAAGGGCACAAATGTTTATATGCCTGGACCAGGAACACAGGAAAGGTAAGCAACATAGGCTCTGATCGGCCACAGGTTTGACCACAACAAGCAAAGAAGTTCTGAAGGAGCATTGGTCCATGCGTGGACAACAGACACTGTCAATGCATTTTAATTTCTGTGGTTGTACGTTGTTTGATTAGTTGCCTGGATCTGGAATTTTACTCTACTCCTATGAGTTACACCTTTATCCATTTTCATGTCAGTTAGAAAGAGAATGGAACAGAGCACTAAAGCCTCCAGACTAAAGCTCAGTATAAACAACCATAAACTATCAGAGGTATCACAATACTATGGATTACAATTCAGTTAGAAATCAACAAGATCCAATTGCTTAGTATCTTAGTAATACCATGAAAATTTGAAATAAATTGGATATAATTCATACCAATAATGGAAAACTCATCACCTCTTGCTGGTTTCCTCTCTGTTCAAGTTTTCTGTTGGACCTAAATGGTCAATTTTAAAGGCGTTGCTACTATGATCTCAAAGATAATTGGTAGTGAATCTATTTTGAATACATCAGATATTGAAATCATGAAAGTCACATGGAATAAGACATTGAAATATTTATGAAAACTGTTTTCAAATTCTGTTGCTGAAACGCGACATATACTTCTATTACATAAAAAATTAATAGAACAGATAGCCAACAGTTTTCTCCTCCATGACAAACACTGTATAGGTTGATTGAAACAAGTTAAAGATATTGTCTTTTTGATTTGATGACATTTTTCTAAAATGTGATGTAGCTGATAATATCTATGTAGTTTGCGTGAGTGAAGGATGTTTTCTATTAGCTATGTAGACATTTTCCAAGAAAAAATGTGTATGGCTTATAATATCAATGTCGTTTGCCTTCAACAATATCCTTAGATTTTTTCAATCAGTTTATATACATATACCTAACCCTTCTGGCGCCTACCTCGGTTGTAACGAGGGTTTACCGACGCCAAATGTTGATATATACTCTCTCCTCGTAAGGGTACCTGTCGTGTATCCATTGAGACATATAGGTGCTTATCGAAAAATTTTCTATGATATATTATCACCTTCCATAGCAAATATAGCATTTGGAAGTAATATTCGAAATAAATTGAATATTATATCAAATATGAATGGGAAACTCCAAGGGTTGATACTCTCCCCTCGTAAGGGTAAAGTTTATGCAAAGTCAGTTGACCAGATCATCAAAAGAATGTCTGGCCGCGCTGAAGCACTCTTTGATGTGTTTTTTCAACTGACTTTGCATAAACTACACCTGTCGTGTCCCCATTGAGACATAAAGGTGACTATCGAAAAAGTGTCTATAATATATCACCTTCCATAAAAAGTTCCATATTTGGAAGAAATATTCGAAATAAATTGAATATAATTCGTATCGGCAATAAAAAACTTATTGCTGGTCGCTGGTTTCTGGTCTGGATTCCTCTTCTGTGAAATTTTTTCGTCGATTAATATCACGTCGCTTTTCGATCTAAAACATAGTTCAAATTATATTTTGAATTTGAAATATATTGAAAATTATTCAAATCATGAGTTAGATGGAATAAGAAACTGAAATACATAAGAATACTTTCTCAAAGTCCTTTGGTGAAACGCGACATATTCTTCTATTACTCCAAATATGAACGGAACAGATAGCCAACAATTTTCTCCTCAATTTCAACAATAAAAAAATATATAATTCGTAACAGGAATAAAAAACTCATCACTGGTCGCTGGTTTCTGGCCTGGTTTCCTCTGCTGTGCAATTTTTCCGTCGATTAATAACACGTCGTTTCTTCGATCTGAAACATAGTTGGTATTATATCTATGAAAACTTTTTAAACTTCCGTTGCTGAAACGCGACATATTCATCTATTACACGAAACAGCCAACAATTTTCTCCTTAATGAGAAACACTGTATATACCTAACCCATCAGGCGCCTACCCCGGTTGCAACGAGGGTTTACCGGTGCCAAGGGTCGATACTCTCCCCTCGTAAGGGTACCTGTCGTGTCTCCATCGAGACATAAAGGTGACTATCAAAACATTTTATAAAAAAATGATATATCGCCTTCCATAACAAAAATGAAATTTGGAAAAAATATTCGAATTAAATTGACTACGATTCGTAACAGGAATGAAAAACTTATCACCGGTCGTTGGTTTCTGGTCTGGTTTCCTCTTATGTGCAATTTTTCCCTCGATTAATAGCAGGACGTTTCTTCGATCTGAAACATAGTTGGTATTATATCGCGAATTAGGAATATACTGAGAATTGAAATCATGAAAATTGCATGAAATAAGAAACTGAAATATACAGGATGTCTGTAAAAGGTTGGCTGTGGACTCCTGGGATAAAAACAAGTTGATTTGGGCCACATCTATATCCAAAATCGTCTCGTTGAGTTGGTACAAGGCGTTGAAGTTTTTTAGGAAAAAAAAATTCTGCTCATAAAAAGAGTAGGCTGAGATCGATTTTCATAATTTTTGGCATGGCATGTTCTGTGACTGTACGTTTTGGGATGTTTTTGATCATCATCAGTGACCTGCAAGTGTTTCAAACAACCATGTTGCCGTGCCAATTTGGTGATAACTTTTCAGAGGTCAAACTGGAAACTTTTTTTCCATAAAGATATTCCCTTCAGAAATATTTTTTGTATCGTGTTAATTTGATGAGTCTCGAGGTTCATTTGCAAATAAATAATTTCTGATCTGAGGCATCTTATGCATTAAAAAAAATCTGGTTGGGACATGGCTTGACTGTAGACTTCTGGGATGAAAATAAGTTGATTATAGTCAACTTATCTATATCCAAAATCGTTTCGTTGAGTTGGTACAAGGCGTTAAAGTTCTCACCTTAGGTCCTGAAGAGTTCTTGCAGAGCCCGCGAGGACCAGCAACATATCAGTTTGTTCACAATAAGAATACAGTGTAGCTATGATCAATAAAAAGTCCGACTAATTAAATTAATTTTCAAAAATACGCAATGCATTTTCGAAATACAATAGTAGGATAGATCAAATTGAATCACACTATATATGAATAATGGCCACAAAAATACTGTAATCCAGCAAAATAATCGTTTTCTATATCGACACTAGTGTCAATATGAATATCATTGAAATTAGTATTCATATATCCGAAATGTGAACTGAAAATAAATTGAAGAAATACATATTGATTACATTCTGAGTATCACTATACAGTGTCATTCATAAAGTCGGCATCATATGGGAAAAACTTTTATTAATGACTCATTTTGGAATTCGAGTTGGACGTTGAGTTTTGCTTCAGAAAAGATGCAAAACGGCTCACTCAATCGGGGTCACGTGACTTTCGCTACATGTCAAAAGTGACATTCTTTCAAATTAATCGCTGAAAGTAGGCATATTTGTTCGAATATCGAAAAAGTTTACTTGAAAAAGTTGTTTCTATTTCAATTTTACACATGCTTCTCGAATTTGATCTTTCTATTGCAACTTTTAGATTTTGATTTTTTTTTAAATTTTTCGAAATTTCTGTAATATTTGAAGAATTGTTAATTCCACGAAACTACTTCATACCAGTTGCTTTTTCATGCTAGTTACTTTCAATTACCGAATGGCCTATCGGGGTCACGTGATTTTCGCTACAGGTCAAAAGTGACATTTTTTCAAATTAATCGCTGAAAGTAGGCTTATTTGTTCGAATATCGAAAAAGTTTACTCGAAAAAGTTTACTTGAAAAAGTTGTTTCTATTTCAATTTTACATTATGTGACTCGGATTTTATCTTTCTATTACATTTTTTAGATTTCGATATTTTTTAAAAATCTTCGAAATTTCTGTTATATTAAAAAAATTGTAAATTCGATAAAACTACTTCATACCAGTAGCTTCATCATGCTACTTACTTTCAATTACTAATTATCATTAATTATCGACATAATTATGATTTTCTTCAGAAAATGATAATCTCCGCTTCAAAATTCTGTTATGTTCGATGCAAACATAACATCAAAATTCTTTTATGTTTTAGTCAAGCATTTAGAAACGAAATTCTTTTAAATTCATTTTTTCAGTACTGAAAATATCAGTTCAAATGAATTTCGTTTCTAAATGCTTGACTGATATTTTCAGTACTGTAAAAATGAATTTAAATGAATTTCTCTTCTAAATGCTTGACGACGATATATCAATTTTGCATCAAAAATAACAGAATTTGGAAGCGGGTATTATCATTTTCTGAAGAAAATCATATTCCTGTCCATAATAAGTGAAAATTGAAAAAAAAATCAAAATCTAAAAGTTGCAATAGAAAAATCAAATTCGAGAAGCATGTGTAAAATTGAAATAGAAACAACTTTTTCAAGTAAACTTTTTCGATATTCGAACAAATATGCCTACTTTCAGCGATTAATTTGAAAAAAATGTCACTTTTGACATGTAGCGAAAGTCACGTGACCCCGATTGAGTAGGCCGTTTTGCATCTTTTCTGAAGCAAAACTCAACGTCCAACTCGAATTCCAAAATGAGTCATTAATAAAAGTTTTTCCCATATGATGCCGACTTTATGAATGACACTGTATATCAGTATGATGGTCACTACATAGGGTTGATACGAAATGTCAAATTGACATTAGGATCAATATAGAATGAATACTTAATTTTTTGAAATGCTATGTTTCTCTACCATTTTTTTTAATTGACTCGGCCGTTTCTTGATGGAAATCCATGGCAAATGTAAAATACTTCACAAACGATAAGATTTCGTAAAAATTCTCAATCACACGACATGTTTCGCTAACACAGTAGCTTCATCAGGTGATATACTGGTATAATGAACTAAACCGTTTCTCGACCAATTGAATCGACCGTACACAACGAAATCTAGTATGCGACTGATGAATGGCTGGCTTGATTCATTATTCTGATGACTAATTAGTTACGGCATCCTTCTAACTGATTCATTCCCGAACAATAAAATTTTATCTATGAAAGAAAATGACATGGAAAAATAGTTTCACAAGGGGTGACAAGAAATTCCGGAGGTTTTTCGCAAATATTACAGGACCCCCTATATTCAGTGCTTTCCTAAAATTGGGTTGCCATATACCGTGATGACGTAGTTTTTCAGACACGAATCATTATTTATACAGGGTGTATCTGAATAACACCGAAAGAATTCAAGAATTCAATAAAGTTCATATAATGTGTCCTAACTTGCTCCTTTTTCGGGATACAGGATGTTGGAAGTATGATTTGATTTTTTTCATAACCGCCCTGTATAAGCGTTCATGGTGCCAAAATTCAGTATGGATGGAGACTAAGAAAGGCCCACAGAATGATTCTAATTGGGGTTATTGAGAAATCTCAATGGAAGTCTTGAAAACACATTCATTAAAATTTGGGAGTCAAATCGAATTTTTATTGTTTACTTAAAAATTAAGCTAGATACAAAAATCAGAGGATAAAAAAATTGTTATTTCAATAGTTCAATCTAATAAAAATATGAAACTCAGAAAAACCAGTGGTGTACAATGTTATTGGAAAGACAATTGAGAAATGAATAGAAAAAAGATTTTTCATTGAAATATTATAATACCCTGTATCTCGAAAACGAAGCAAGTTAGGACACATGTTTATATGAACTTTATTTCCTGAAATATCACAAGGAATCACCCCTTAAATTTTTTCGGTGTTATTCCGATACACCCCGTATATATTGATTGAATGAAAAAGAATGCCCGAATGACAATAAAATTCGACGGCTTCGAACGTTCTTTCAAATAATTATTCCTATAATTTTCAACGAATTCATTCAATACTTTACGGGGACACTTCATTCAACAGACGCACTGTATACAAAGCGTATGTGTAATATATTTTTGAATTCAGCTTTTCATGGAGATTCCAAAAATTGATAATATATTGGATGTTTCATTTTAACTATCACCTGAAATTATTTTCATATCTATAGGGTGTTCAAATTCCAAGATATCGGCTAATTATGAGTTTTTTTCAAATGGGACACCCTGTTTTCAATTGCATTTTCGAATGCACTACCAAAATTGATACACAACTGTTTTCTGTTCTCTATATTTGACTGAGAAAACCCCAAAATTTAAAAATGATTCGAATTGGGGTTATTGTGTTATCTCAATGGAAGTTTTGAAAACACCTACATTAAAATTTGAAGTAAAATCGAATTTTAATTGTTTCCTCAAAAACTAAGCTAGATACAAAAATACACAGAGGATGAAAAAGTTGTTATTTCAATAGTTCAATCTAATAAAAATATGAAACTCAGAAAAAGCGGTGGTGAACAATGACATTCACCATGAATATCGATGAATTTACCCACTGTGACGCCACTGGAAATATTACTCCGAATATAATTGCACTAGAAGAAGATCCATATTACTATTAATGAAACCACATCGTTTTATTGAAATTGAGACAAGACAATTGAGAAATGAATAGAAAAAAGATTTTTCGTGGAAATATTAATACCCTGTATATCTAAAACGAAGCAAGTTACGACTCATGTTTACATGAACTTTATTTCCTAAAATATCACAAGGAATCACCCCTTGATTTTTTCCGGTGTTATTCAGATACACCCTGTATATGGAGATATAACGAAGCAAAATACCAACCACGTGATGAATACCACCTTATTCATATACAAAAAAAACTTACCATCTTGAAAATATACAACTTTCACGCACTCAAACTAAAATGCAATCACTAAACCGATATGAATTTTAATTTTTCACTCGTGAATAATTCCGTGTTTTTTTTATATCACTTGTATCGACCGTTCGCGATGAAATCTATAACGAGACTGCTGATTGGTTTGATTCACAATCCTAATGACTAATAAGTTACGTCATCCTTTCAACCGATTAATTCCCGCACAAGTATGACTAAATCCGTTTATCGATAGTAGGTATACGGGGTGAGGTGAAAAGACATTTGATATACAGTGTCACCGTTGAAGTCCACATCATGGGATTTTTTATTATTCAGTTTGTGCAAATCAGGATTTCATGGACAGTTTTTACTTTGGAAATATTTCAAAAATTGAGTTCATAATTTTTTTTTCAATCGATAACTGCCGCATCAGACATTTTCTGTCAGAAAGTCAAAAATTGTATCTTTTGAATATAAACGATTTCAAAGTGGCACATAAATCCATTATTAGCTGAAAGAACATAGGGGAAATCCGAAAACTAAAAAAAAACTACCAAGAAGTCATCACACGAAGTTAGTTTATATTAGATTGCCATCTCAAGGACAGTAAATTGAAATAAAAAATCGACCTATTTTAGCCTATTTCGATTACGTTTTCATCAGTTTTCATCTTGGAAATAATGCGGTGAAATGAATTTAGTATACAGGGTCACCAACAATATGGGGTTATTCATGAACCGTTTCCATATGCTCCCGATCTCCTGAATAATTTATGAAAATGATGGAAAAAATATTTTCGATGTACAAAACAAAACTGAAACACCACAAGGTGAAAAATGAAAACCTGCAAAGTAGGTCTCTCGTTAGTAGACATCCTTTTTTCGACAATTATAAATTCAAAATCATATTCATATACTGTGGATCGTGTGTACACCCCTACTTCCATTTCTTTTTGATGTTCAATGGCTACAAAATTCTTTGCCTCGTATATCACCACCATATATACACGAAGAAAAATGTATTGTTGATTTCACGCATCATCCTTACACCTGCACTGAAAATGCTTGCTTGTACTATTCGCAGAAATGTTAAAAGTATTTCCTGTGGTAGAAGTAGAAAACAACAGTCATACCACAAATCATCCGACTCTCAGATACGCTCTCGCTAGGAATATATATTTTTAAATTTTATCCTTAAGTGATTTTCCAAAAAATAAACTTTCTAGAAAGAAGGTTCATTTAGGCAGAGGTTGGTTAGATCATTTAGAAAAAGTAGGTTCCTCTCTTAATGCCGCAAGTTTTCCTTCCATATATTTTAGATAGGTTCCTTCCATATATTTTAGATAGGTTAGATGCAGTGAGGATATTTCCCTTCACTTTATTATCTATACATTAGGCTGAGTTAGGTTAGATTTTTTCAGAAGAAGTAGTCTCCATTTTTACGCACAAAGGATATTTTCATTCCGTTTATATCTTCGATATCTAAAAAACAGCCACGGCAACAAAACGAAACCGAGCGATAAATCAAAGGGATATTCAATTATCATATAGGTGTGAAAGGCTAAAAATCAAATATCACCCGCGAACACATTCATTCAAATGCATTTGCATGTCATTCTGACTAACGGAAAAGGACGGAACTAATCGACTGAAGATTTAGCCCATGCTTGGCCTCATTATTTCAAATGAGACCACGTGGATCACGACCAGATACATGACAGACAATATTATACCTCTCCTACCAACTAGGTTTTCATTCGAAACAACAATGGTCAGGCATTGGGATTGATGAAATTGATCACAACAAAAATAGAAACATACTGTCTGTAGGCAGTATTTACAGGATTCATAATATATTAATTCATCTCTCTCGTCACGTATCACAGCTCCAACATATTCCGGGGACCTTGTAAAGTTCTGAGGCAACCTGTCCAGTCTAATAACCTCGTTAACCTATTATGCACCCCAATATAGGTCGCATGTACGATGACCGACCCTGGAGGTAAAATATTGAAACACAACCTCACTTCTCTGTAAAACATTGAAACACAACCTCACTTTTTTTATTTGCTTACAGAAGATTCGAAGGATTGAAATAGTTTTCCACAATATGGGTATGTTCCGTAAATAGACTTGGTTATGTCGGTTAGTAGTTTCCCGTTCCGTAAATATGAAATGTTCGGTTGGTTCCTGAAAAAAGGGTATTTACGGAACTCGGTTGCTGAAAAAGCGGTAGAATCTCTGTCACCAGAACGACCGTGGATTTTATCTGGTAAGTTCGGTGAATTGGAGTTGACGTTGACGTGTTTTAGTTTTCGGTTTGATTTTTCGATTTACAAATTATTAATTCATTATTGCGTTGAGTTCCGATGGATTCATTCACTGAAATAAATTAAGAATATTCGATATATTTTTAGTTTGATGACATTTTATTCTAATTTTTAGGACACTTATGCCTTGCTTGTGCTTACTGTGCACAAGAATTAGATACTTATGGTTTCCATAAATGAAAATCAAATACTGGCAGAGCATGAGTTTTTAAAAAAACGATCAAAACTATGATTTGGCAAATGACTGGCATTCCGCAATGAACACAATATTATATGGAGTTCATTGGCATTCCGTAAATAAGCCTCAAACGTAGTCACCAGTAGATAACCACTGTCAAAATTGTTGGTACCGACCCTGAAAGCATCGGTAACTTCGGTTGATTAACGGAACATACCCTATATGTTGGCATACGAATCGTGTTTTTTGGACTATTCACTAATTCAAGCATGTTTTTTCATTGTGCTGTTGTACAATGCACAAAAAATGCAGCGATAAACGAAGGAATATGATTCTTCAGGTAAATAGTAATCTCACATAGTTTTCATCATGAAATGTTGTCATTTCTTATTGAAATTCCTTCTGCCACTTCTGCAATAGAAGCTGATACTGCTAATAGATTGAAAATGTCTACAGCACACATGATCATATTTCGTCAGCATGTCAGTCCCAGTCCTTCCGTTTGATGGCATAAATCCAATCTTCTTGCATTCTTTTAGAAATTTTACGAGTATTTCTATTAGCTCCTATTGCAGAAGGAATTCCGATGAGAAATCAGAGAATTTTCTAAATTTCAAAATGAAAACTATATGTGAGTGACTATAGTAGGTACTTACTTTTAAATTATAATGTACCAACCGGATTCCTCCGTCTCTCGCTGCAATTTTTGTGTATTGTACAACAGCACAATGTGATGGCATGGGTGAATTAATGAATAGCCGAAAAACACGATTCGTATGCCAAAATAATTGTGAAAAACTATTTCAATCATTTGTAAACAAATAAGAAAAGTGAGGTTGTGTTTCAATGTTTGACCTCCAGGTTCGATCAACTGACAGTTCTTGCACGCAACCCATTACATTTATCTTGACAGGTACAATTTCGCGCCTTCCGAAGAAGAAAAGGCCCACGTGCTGTCGAGGTTCGACAACGATCTGACCGTACCGAAAAACTTCGTGAAAACGGCGGCGGCCTTCGACCCCGGCGCCCCCAAAACCAAACCGAAGCCCCCCGAGCCGGTGCTCAACCCCCAGACAGTCTTGTTCTGCGACAAGCTGGCCGTGGACGATCCGGTGTCGCAAGCCTCAGAAAACGATGGGACGCAGATGGACCAGAGCATAGCAAGGTTTTTTTTCTTATATTTTATTTTATCTCTTGGTTGATAAATAGCAGGAATGATCCTCTAGTCAGTCTAGTCCACGGAAATTATGTTAGGTTTTTTTACCAGGATATAGAACTCATCAAAATAGACAATATCACCAAAAAGTTCGCCGATAGAATTGGTCCTTTTATGCCTGGTATATTTATCATTTCGGGCGGTACAGACCGCACCACATATCCTCTTTGTTCTGTCAAATTTGTTTGCACCAAATTAACGTACATTCGCGGCGTTGGATGATTTATCAACGGAAATCTCACCGTGTTCAAACGAAATGTTGCTGCTGCACTTTGGCGACGCTCATCATGGATCAAAAGCATGTTAACAAGTTAATTTTCTTTACCTACGGCCAATATAGAAAGTAAGCAAGAACACACGAGATACAGCCTCAGTATGTAGTTCTTTACGCACAGTGAACACATCGCACAGTTTTCGTTCAATCCACCTGTCATGATCGCGTAATCGCCGTCGACAGCGGATGACATAACTGTCAAGAATTATAATTCAGACTGTTTGTCCAAACTTTTTTTATGTACTATATGGCAGTAGGTAAAGTATAGTGCATAATGCCTGTTGTAAAGCAATTACGCACTCATGAAATTACTTTTCCATTCGTAATATACTTCTCACAACACATATTAAGTAATATACAATAAACGAGCTACATTGTTGACAATACACAAAAAAAACAATTTCATTCGGTTAAACGCCTATAAGAGATTCGTGCAGTCAGAACCGTCATGAAATTCTTTTAAAATAATGTTTAATTGTGAAAAATCTCCGTTATTATGCATTTTTTATTGGGGTGATATTTGATGGATCTGCATATTTTAATGAATTTTACATCCTCCTAAAAAAATGCCTCACTTTTGAGCACATCCTGTATATTGGTGTTCTGATTACTTCTGAAGAGTCTTCGGAGAAGTAAGCAACGCCAGACAATTGGCCTCAATTCCAACGTCAAAAATCTCACTTCAAAGTGTTTTTTTGCAATTCTCTAGATTTCTATCAGTTTTAAATAAAAACTACTAACAATCAATTCAAATAAATAAATATGATTTTATCATTGTAGCACACAAAAGTGAATCCCTATACAATGTTCAAAAAGCATCAAGCGTACCTGGTAAGGATAGGGAGAGAAGGTAGGTATTGAAATTTCGTTCGAACTTTTGGGGAATATAAGTTCTTGATTGATTCTACACAAAAAGGTCCAATGACATTTTGTTTTAAGAGCAATGATAAATCACCGTGAACAATTATGTTTGAAATAGTACATTATACACCTAGGGACTAAAGTGTTTGGGATCACACGTTAAAAGGTAAGGCCCCCGTCATTCCTTGCTCGCACAAGTCTTTCGAAGACTTCTGAGGGTTGCTCGTAAGGGGGCAACCGAATGACGGATAGAACAATTTTAGAACAATTTTTTAAATCCCGAGACAAAAAGTTTATAGCCCGACCAACGGGATTCAAAAACACCTTAGTCCTGATGTATATATATACTACTGATGTATATATATACTATTTTATACAATTAAGAATAGGTAAAATATTGAACATATTTTGAACAAAAATTAAATGCCACTAAATAATACATACCGACTCTACTTCTAAAACTTCATAAAAAGGGCTTATCCTAACCTAACCTGACGTCAATAACTATGGTGATCCATATTTCGGGAAAAAAGTGGTACTTCAAATCTCTAAGTACCTTTCACTTTTTTTTTCGAAAATAGGGATTCAAAGGGTACTGAATATAAGTGCATAAACATTATTTGTCCTGATTTTTTTTATATTGAAACGTCAGAACGAAAAAATATCACAATAATGGGGAAGTTTCCTATATTGAGGTTCTCATCTCACTGTGAAGTTTGTAAAAAATTAATATATACGTATTTTTTCTTTTTTTCGTAAGATCAAATTTCACTTCAGAAAAAAATAAATAAAAGAGGAACTTGGCTCCTCCACCATTCCTATGACGTACTTTCTGAAGTACATTCACAGAGTTAAAATAAGATTCCCTGTGCCAGTATGACGTTGCCGACATCATCAATATGTCTAGATTCCCATTCTTTGAATTTTGAATGCATAATAACTACATCATAACAGCAGTGGGATATAATAGGTTCTTAATCCTACTTTGCCAAGTATTATGAATAATTCCCATAAATCTCTCATTGACTGAATGAAGTTGATTACTAATAAAGATAAATTATGATATTTTGCGATAGTATCTATAATTTTTCACTATCGTCATATTACAATATGTTATTCATAACTTGTCAGTTATTTTTTTGCTAATGAATTCGTTCCTAAATGAAACGGATCTATTTTCTAGCAAAGTTGTAGATTATATCTTGCAACAGCGCCTAATACTTCCAGTCCGTCACACCACACAAAATACTGACAGGCACAACAAGAGGAAGGAGCCATGGGTGTCGGCTTCATTCTGTTCTGACCGATGACGGTAAATTAGGAAGGATACTATCGTTTAATGTAGCTGATAGTGATTCAATATTTTCGTTTAGGATCGAGCTCTATTCGAGATATTTCAATGCATAAATAACGAAGCCATAACCTGTCAGAATGAAGCCAACTACCCTCTGCATTCCTGCTCCGAGTGCATTTTGTGGTAATGTATGTTTTTGTTCACCAGTTTTACTTTTTCTATTTTGTTCATTCGTTTTTCATTCGTTAGCTATTCGCTAGCTATATTCTTCACCATCAGCTATTTTCAGACTAGATTCAGAATGTACGTCACGTATGTACGCCCCGAAGTTTAGAAATTGCTTTAATTTGAAAATGAAAACGACTTGGACTTTATCGGTCGCCATTCTGTACAGCGTGGATATAAAACTGGAGAGTTCTGAACTTATTTTATGAAAATTCATCTGAAGGAAACTTCCCCATTGTATAATCTGAGAACAACTCCTTACAGCCTGACGGCCTCATTCATCGACGACACAATCGAGAACGATTCATTGAATTCCTCTCAACTCACCCCGTTGAAAAGGCTGAATTTGTCCCTACCCGACCCTAAAGTAGAAGAAGAAGACAAAGACATGTTCGACGACAGCGCGGCTAGCGTGGAAGAAAACGAGAAATCACAGGAAGAAAATGTGAAATCAGAAGAGAAGGATTCGTCGCTTGCGAAGGTGGAACAGAGCCGGAGCGAGGATGCGAAAGAAGTGGAAGAGGTGGTGATGGCTTGCGATTCGCCTACTCCTAAGAAACTGAAGCGGAGGAATATCGAGATGTATCAGAATGATGAATGAAAACTAATAAAAGTAATGAAGGAATTTGAATTTGACTGCTTCTTTTTCAACACAGGCACATTCATTTTGATATTGATTATTGGAACAACTATTTTATTTGACAAATATTTGCTAAGTAGTTGAAACAATCAATGATATACTCAATGGGTGTTTCACTTAATTGACCATCTGCGGCACGTGACCAAGTGGGCGTGTCCATCTCGCCTGGAGGGTAAACAAAAAATTTGGCTCTATTACATTCTCATTGAAATTGTGTTTGTTTGAGTTTGAGGAAGTCTAATCTTGTGTCTTGAAAGCGTTTTGAAGTGCTATTACTTCTTTATGGAAGGACTATGATGAGTACATTGAGTGAGGAATTTAAAAGGTTGGACAAAATAAATGCTAAAAGATATATGAAAAAAAAAAAAAAACGCGTGCACTGGATATGAGGATCCATATTGCGTAAACAATTATTCCACGAAAATTGATGATTTGCCACCAGTTTTATATCCAGATATTGTAAATTATCTAGTATTTGGAAGTGTGTTCAGTATGGAGCAACTGAAAGCATATAAGGGTTTAGATTCTTACAGAACTGCATCATGAGGTTGGGTGAGAGACCTCCGCTCCAAACGTGTTGGTGAACACATCGTGGTTTTGGGAAAGGTAAAGTTAACACACAATTATTTATTCATATTGACTGTAATTATTATTTTTGTAGGTCCTGCATTCACAGAAACTGAATCAAAAATGTGTAAGTAGTGGTACTGTGAAGAATGCACATTGTGACTGTGTTGCTGGTTTAGGAGAAACTTGCACACATGTTTCAGCTATATTATTCTCCATTGATAATTTGGTTCGTCCAACATCATCTGTGGAATCGAAATCTGTAACAGATGTGAAAGCTTATTGGGTAGCTCCAAGTAGTAAACCTTCTGCGCCCAGCAAAGTTTTTGACATTGATTTCACAAAACCAGGTTCAAGCAAATCACAATTGGAAGCACATAAAGAAAATGCTAGCTTGAACCAACAAGAGATTGTACAATTTTTACAAACAATAAAAGATTCTACAAAAAGGGGTAGTGCTCTCCACTCAATTGGCTAAGGTGTTTTCTGCTCTGTTTTAACTGTTATTGTCTAGAATTGAGGAAATCCTAAAAAATCTGACACTGTCTGAGTGTCTCTCATTCCAGTACTGCCGCAAATCACTGCCATACAAAAATTCAGCATATTATTCGGTTAGAATCTGTAGATGTAAATGGTAGGCCTTCAAAATCAGAAGATTTGAATCACAGGTAAATACATCAAATTCAATATGTATGAAGTATATCTGCAGTAGCTTCAGTAGAAGTTCAACACGAATATCAGGATACAAATAACAAACACTAATGACAACTTATTCATCAGTAACAAAGCAGTAAAATGAAAGCAAAAATAATTATGAACTCATGAATATATAGAATACCTCCACACGGTTTGTTTACCCTCCAAGCGTTCGACCTTCAACGTTGTTTATATTGAGATCATTGCCTTCAACGTTGTGACGTCAGCCGCAGATGGTCAATTGTGAATCATGATCTGTTTCTATTCAACACATATAATTTTTCGCAGAGCACTGAATATAGGGGGTCCTGTAATATTTGCGAAAAACCTCCGGAATTTCTTGTCACCCCTTGTGAAACTATTTTTCTATATCATTTTCTTTCATAGATGAAATTTTATTCTTCGGGAATAAATCAGTTAGAAGGATGCCGTAACTAATTAGTCATCAGAATAATGAATCAAGCCAGCCATTCATCAGTCGCATACTAGAGATTTCGTTGTGTACGGTCGATTCAATTGGTCGAGAAACGGTTCGGTTCATTGTACCAGTATATATCACCTCTGATGAAGCTACTGTGTTAGCGAAACATGTCGTGTGTTTGAGAATTTTGTGGAAATCTTACTGTTTGTGAAGTTTTCATATTTAAATAAGGAGTTTCTACCTTTATATTCTTAGCTTGCATGCCATCATTTCAATACAAACACAAACAACAAGTACAAACACTGATGTAATAATAATGTGTAAGTATGAAAAAAATGTATAAACTTGAAATATTTCAACATGAGAAATTTTTGTTCACAAATAAAAGTGAAACTTGCTGAAATACGAAAAAAAATTATGGTTAGAATAGAGAATGAATAACTTTTAGTTTCGAAAATCAAAATAGAGGACACTAGCATACTGGAAACCGAGCTGAAAACATTGTCGATAAAGGCGATTTTTGCATATTTTCTCTATTAAACAGATAATATTATTTGGTTTTTATTTAAAACCACAATGGCTAGTGCTACGCCCATGTATAGCACTCAAAAGTTTGTTGTTGAAAAAACTCAAATTTCAACGAAATTCAATTTTTATTGTACACCTATTACATATGAGCATAAAAACGTGAAAAAAATCCACTAAACACAAAACAGTACAATGATGTCTACTTTGAACTCAATAGTACCAGTGCTCTCATTCCCAAAATTTGTGACTACTGCTTTAAACTTATCCTCATATTCAATAACTTCTATTCTGTAGTCTATTTTCATAGAGGCATTTTTTCTGGAAGATTCTTTGTCATTTCTGACATATACCAGGAGAGTATTCAGATCCTTGATAACATTATAAAGCTTCTCCAGCATCTTCATTGAATGTTGATAATAACTCAACATCTTTGAACTCTGCCTTGCTATCCAGTAGTGGGCAGTGATATTATCAATAAGAACTAGATTGACATTTTCATTACTATAAATAAACTTCTGCAGACTCAGGATGGTTATTTCCAACTCTTCAGGTCCATAACAGTTGTAAATGGTGAGATTCTTCAATGAATCCTCTATTATACCCTTCCTGCCCTCTTTCACATTTTTATAATTCAGATGTGTTTCAATCACCTTGATGATTTTGAAGAGATTGATTTGAAATTCTGTGTTGATGAAAACAGCTCCTGACCCCTTCCATTCACTGCAATACTCAGTAGGCAGTATACATTTCACTAATAAATCTATCAGCAAATCATCTTTGCAGACATTGGGGTGTCCTGTGATTTCCACAATTTGGTTTGGATAGGGGCCTTCTGGGAAAATGTGGGGATTGATGCCTTCTAAGAAGGTTTTCTGGTTCAGTCTTGAGAATAATTGAACACCTGATTCAATTGAAGTCATTATATTGTTTCTTAATACACTTCACTTTGAACAACACTTAATAATACTATACACAACATATTATAAAAATAATATATTGTTCATTGATTATATTTGTAAATTCTCACACACTTTCTTTGAAATGAAATTTATTTTGTTTACAAATGCCACAGAACAATTGACAAACATCTGTTTGACATTTGACATAACCTCTAGTTCTGTATCTAGACAAATGGTATCACCCTGTATATATAAATATAGGTATACAAAATTCCATTCTATTTTTGAATCACTTGATGATTTGAGATTTGATTCATTTGAGCTAGAGTATTTGAGAAAGTGATTATCACAGACAATAAGGAATCAGAGTTCTAGCAAAATCTGGTCTCTGGATTGAAAAAAAAGGTATATTATAATGCTTAGTACTGAATTTCAATAAAATACCCAAGAAATTGCTAATGATATCACTATTTTCCAAGGTTATGAGCCCTGAAGAGGAGTAAGTAAAGATTCATATAATAACAATATTTCAGAAGGTATGTTATTCACAATGAATTCAAGTATAAAAGCTTGTTCATATGATATAGGTAGGTACAGAACCTATTTTACTTTTGAAATGATGTTGTTAAGCTCACACTTACTCAGAATCCAGTGATGACAGTCAATATATCTGCAGGCAGAAATAAAGATGCACATCTGAAGGCTCGCAATGGACGATACTCGAATTATCTAGAAAAGAAGGTATAAGAACATGGTAGGAAGGAATCGGGAGGAATGTTAATTAATGACAGATAAATACCTGTTTGTGCAATCTAACACTACATTGAAAATCAAGAATATTCATTATCTTCCTACCTGAGCAATATGATGGGGACTCTTTAATCTATGACCACATTATTATATAAATTGTTCAAGAACTAAAAACACTGAAAACCGTTATGGGCCAAGCGGTGAAATCACAGCCAACAAACAAAGCTGAATTCAAAAATGAAATGATGAAATCATGATCTTCTTCTGATTTTTGGAATAGTCAGAACCTTTACGTCTGGACTGTTCAACAACAAGACACTGCCATTGCAGTGGTGTGTTCTGTCATTTTATTATGCTATGGGCTAATTAAAAATAGGAATTCGAAATGAGAATTTGTCATTTGTCATGCCCAAATCAGAAAATGAAAAGTAACGTGAAAACCTTAACCCCTTGGTAAGGTGAGAATTCGGCAAATAATAATGCTGAATAGTGTTAACCCCGTTGAAAAATGATAATACACATCTGAAATCCGAGTTTTGCATGAATATTCATCGACATGGACTTCGAAGACTTGGTAAGCTGAATCCTCCAACTCGATAGCCCCATTCTTATCAATCAAACGTGCATTTCAATGTATTAACTCTTTCAAAACTTATATAATTGGAATCATTATTACTGGCACAAATTACATTTCTTATTTACTTCACAGAGCAGCATAGAGTTCTTGGACTTGAGTGATGTGGATATAAATGAGCAAAATCGAATTAAAACATCTTTGCAGCAGTATGACCCTAGTGTACAATTGCCTTGGATTAAGCGCAATAAAAAAGTACCTTCCATAGGTAGTGCTCTCTCATACTACTGTTATAGTTGTTGATTAATATATTTATCTTTTGCAGGTCAACATTCACAAAATGAAGAAGAATCAATTGAAAACATTGATGACATACTTATAAACCCTCCAATCCATCACAACCCTTATGTGCAACACACAGTAATGTCTCCCACACTGTACTACAACCATCAACAGCCCCAAGTTGTAGTCCAACCAATCCTAACTTATTCACATCATCCAACAAATGTGGTCTATTATGCCAACCCAGGAGCCCCCATGTCTCCTCCTTACCCACATGTTTTTGTACCACACCAAACAAACACTTATCCTTATCCTACTGTACCATCTCAACTTGCCCCTGTTGAAAATTTTGATGTTGAAACCCAGCCAAATGGGGACATTGATACTCGAGTTGATACTGTAAATATTAACACAGTAGTTGTTGAAAATGAAGCTCCTACCCCTGCAACAAATTCTGATGTGGTTCCAAATGGTGAATCTAACATTAGTAATGTCAGTAGTCCTGCTCCAGCAAATAAGTCTTGGGCTAGCCTTTTTAATTCCAGTAAGTCAAATAGTGTGCCTGTTTCTCCTGCAAATGGAAGTGCACATAATTATTCAGACCCGGCTGTGAATAATGAATCCAATAATAATGTGTCACTATGTCCAATCAAGCATCCCAGAAGATCACAGCAATTTGTTGATCCAGATTGCTACAGAATGGGAGGTAAGTCTGTCTGCTTATTCATATCCAAAAATATGTATGTAAACAGTTTCAGTTTTATTTGTATCTTTTCCTTTTTTTTTTAGAATATTTAACTCTGTATAACTTGGAGGGGAAATCTCTGAGTTTACAACCAAGGGGTTTGCTGAATCAGAGCAACTACTGTTATATTAACTCAATATTACAAGCACTGATTGCTTGTCCACCATTGTTCAATCTTTTATCTGGTCTTGCTAAGAATATTTCCTCAAATGAGAAAAGGAAGCCCACTCCTGTCATTGATGGCATGTATGTATTTTCTGCTGTAGCTAGAACCTATAACTAGAGAGAGAAATATGCCTCTGTGAGAGAGAGAGATATGTCTGAGATAGACATGTGAGGAAGAGGTAACAGACATGATAGAAAGTAATGTGAAGGAGATAGGCAATTGAGAGAGATACATTATGTGAAAGAGAAATGTGTGTGTATGTGAGAGAGAGACATACAGGGTGACATTTTGAAAACTTCCCACCCTCAATATCTTCTTTCCAGTAAAAGATATTAAATAAATCAAAAGTAAAAAAACTTTTTAATAAAAAGCTTTTATTTAAACCCTCTAAAAAGAAAAAAATAACATTTTTCTTGATAATTTCAACTATCAACTTATAACCTCATTATACATAATTTATATGATCATAAAAGTTTGTCACTCCATTCACTTGTGTGAATGAACTAGTACTTATTTAATTATGTAAAATATGATGAAATAAAATTTTTAAAATTACAATTTAATCAAATATTGATCATGGTGACAAGCTTTTATGATCATATAAATTGTGTATAATGAGGTTATAAGTTGATAGTTGAAATTATTAGGAAAAATTTTATTATATTGTTTCTAGAGCTTTTAAATAAAAGCTTTTTATTAAAAAGTTTTTTTTACTTTTGATTTATTTTTTAATTTTTAGTTATCACTAGCTAGATTTTTCGATATACTCTCAATGAGTCTTTTCATTTGATATTGTAGAAGTATATTGAAAATGACCATTCCGCCATCTTGGATGGTCCGCCATAATGGATTTAGAATGACATCACATCATTTTTCGAGTTACTCTCAACAAGCCTTTCCATTTGATACCCATATTGAAAAAGTATATCAAAAATAACTATTCCGCCATCTTGGATGGTCCGCCATATTGGATTTAGAATAACGTCACATTATTTCTGCAATTACTCTCAACGAGCCTTTCCATTTGATACCCATATTGTAAAAGTATATCAAAAATAACTATTCCGCCATCTTGGATGGTCCGCCATATTGGATTTAAAATAACGTCACATTATTTTTCGAATTAATTCCAAGGAGCCCTTTCATTTGATACCCATATTGTAGAAGTAGATTGAAAATGACCATTGCAGTATGGAAATATTTCCCACTATTTATACACTCCTGCAGATAATTTTTGTTATGCCGGTGAGTGTGGCAAGTGCTGAAAGATCATTTTCTATACAATTAAGTATGACACTGAAATCATGTTAGAGGTGTACAATGGGTCAGGCTAGTCAGATCAACTTTATATTGAATATTGAAATATACAGTCTGTCCAAGATAAGGTTGAACAGCATTGGGATCTCGGAAACGGTAGGAGATACGAAGTCGCTTAAATGGGGAAAAAGTTGCGCATTCGGAGGCTCATATCAAGAGCCTTCGAAAATTTTGAAAATTATTCTTAGTTTTTGAGTTATATCGAAAAAAGTGAATTTTTGGAATTTCTATTTTATTTTTTTTCTCCGTTATTATCAGAGATACAGAAAAACTGAAAATACTTTTTCATTGCAACTTTTGATGAGGTTTAACGTGGTGATACCGATTTTTTTATGCGACGTTTCGTATTCGTGGAACCATCATCAACTTTGTTTTTTTAAATACGGTCCTGATAATTTCTTCACAGATTCTGAAAGGTTTTTTTATTCTGAATTCAAGGTGATTCGAATGTGTTTCGACCTATTTCTATCCATCATCAATGTTTTTTCGAACTTCCAAAAGAAAAAAAGCCATCAGTTCCACTTATTTCTTATCATTTAGTGTCAAACTTGATGGATTAGTTATTCAATACTGAAAAGTGAATAAAAAATATTTCACTACATCATTCGATCAATGCAGCGTTTAAAATTGTTGATGAATTCTTACACGAATTACTTTAACAACTTAACTTTGACAATACCTACAGAGACATTCATAACAAATGTTCAAAATGATAACCATTATTTTCTGAACAAAGATATCCTCTTCTCACAGTTGTTTCTAAGACATTGCTAAGCATTTCTGGGGTTATTCTATTGAATGCTTCGAAGACACTGTCCCTTAGTTCTTCTTCATCCTCAAAGTTATTTGCGTGTACAAAGTTCGATATATCCCCTAAGAAAAAATCCAGCTGTGTCAAATCAGGCGACTGCGCCGGCCAAGGGATAAAAACGCACGGACTTCTCTGGAATTATGTACCGGAGCGCCATCTTGTTGAAACCAACAGAGTTCTGAACTTCCGCAATCGGTAAATCATCCAGAGCTTCCTCAAGATGATTCTCAAGCGAATTTCTATAACGTTCGGAAGTCTGTGTTTCATGGTAAATAGAACGAACAATAATTCGTGTACCAAATATTGCAACCCACATATTAAAGCCGAAACGGTGTTGGTGTCTCGCTGTAATGTATAAATGTTCATTTTCTCGTGAACAATAATGTGTATTTTTTCTATCGAAGCTACCATGATTAGTGACCATGCTTTCATCAGTCCAGATGATTGTTTGAAAGAAATCTGCAAAATTTTAACATTTCCTGGTATACCACTCACAGGATGTCTTGCGCCTTTCGTCATCTCCTGGTTTTAGCGCTTGACATATTCTGAATTTGTATGGATGGAATTTTTGTTTCCGCAAAATGAAATGGGTTGTTGATTGAAACCAGTTGATGAGGTATTAGTGTGTTGACTAATTTCCCTTCAAAATAAGTGGAACTGATGGCATTTTTCCTTTGGAGTTTCGAAAAAACATTGATGATGGCCAAAAATAGGTCGAAACACAAATGAACCACCTTGTATAATACATGGTTGAATTCAGAATAAAAAAACCTTTTAGAATCTGTGAAAAAATTATCAGGACCGTATTTAAAAAACAAAAGTTGATGATGGTTCCACGAATACGAAACGTCGCATGAAAAAATCGGTATCACCACGTTGACCGTCATCAAAAGTTGCTATGAAAAAGTATTCTCAGTTTTGCTGTATTTCTAATAATAACGGAGAAAAAAAATAAAATAGAAATTACAAAAATTCACTTTTTTCGATATAACTCATAAACTAAAAATAATTTTCAAAATTTTCGAAGGCTCTTGATATGAGCCTCCGAATGCGCAACTTTTTCCCCATTTAACCGATTTCGTATCTCTTACCGTTTTCGAGATCCCCATGCTGTTCAACCTTATCTTGGACAGACTGTATATAGATGCTGTTATGTTAGGTTTTCCTCGAGGTTTTCAAAGCAATGAAAAAGACTTTGGTTTATAATCTAGTCACGGGGGTACCTGATATTTTGTTAATTAGATTTAATCAAGAGTTTTGAATGATAAGTTACCTAGTTTATATTATCTAATGGTGAAATTGGGAGATTATTTCTTTTTTTTTTTCATCTAGTTCATATAATACGCATATAAAATATGTTCATCGGGAATATTTATCTTGATTTTTGTTCATTTGAATGACTGATAATTGTTATTTTGGTAATTTTGAATATTCTAAGATATAAAAACAGCTTTAATAAAAGTTGAAGCTAATAAACCATCATTTTGTGTTGATTTATTATACACTGAAACACGTTGTACTACTAGGTAACCCCCAAATTATAATTTAATTTCTGCTACTGAGTACCCCCCCTAGAAAAAAAACATACCTACGCGCCTGATTTTGAAGGGAGTCAAATCTCTTTCCTATGGTACCCTAGTTTATCATTTTCTGTTGAGCAGTTTCCAAAAAATGCCTCAATTAGAAAACTTTCCACCCTTAATATCTTCAATCCAGTAAATAAAATGAAAAATCAAAAAGATAGGTCAATTTCAATGTCAAGGGGGATACTTTAAATGCATATCTTTAGCCCTCCTGGTTCATCCCCCTAGGAAGGGGTAGATGTTACCCTCAGAACCTTATATGAAAAGGGCTTCAAGATGCACATTATTTTAAAGGACATTCAATCCTCTTTCCAACAGTACCCTAGTTTATGAATTTTTGTTGAGCAGTTTCCGAAAAATGCCGTTCTAAACTTACAGAAGTAATTGGAACATGCCTGCACTGAAATGCATTCAAAATCTTCATACCATGACTGAAAGGGTCAATACAATCAAACCAACCTGAAAACCATGCATATAAGTCATCAGTGCAGGCATGTTCTAATTACTTCTGTAAGTTTAAAACGGCATTTTTCGGAAACTACTTATCAAAAAATGAAAAATTAGGGTATAGTTAAAAAGTGAATTGAACGCCCTTCAAAATGATGTGCATCTTGACCTCCCTTGTCATATGAGGTTCTAAGGGTAACATTTACCCCTTTTAGGGGGTTGAACTAACAGGGCTAAAAATATGCATTTCAAGTGTCTTTCTTAGAAATGGAATTGACGTGTCTTTTCGATTTTTAATGCCATTTACTGAAAGGAAGATATGGAAAGTTTTCTATGTGACATGACATTTTTTGGAAACTGCTGGACAGAAAATGATTAACTAGGGTACCGATTAGGAAAAGAGAGATCAAAGAGATGTGTATTAGAGAAAGATAAATGTGCATGTGAGAAGGATGTAGAGATGCAATCAGAGAGGTTTTCGTTCACGAACACATTTTTTGACGATGACAGGTGTCGATTAGTCAAAGAATTCAAACATCTGCCGCCTGCTGCGAAACCTGAAGACAGACGTTCAGACGCTGGCGTGATGATCAACACTGATTTACCCTTTGAACCGATGTTAATCTACAAAATGCTGAACGGCATCTGGACTGATTTGAATCTATACATATTTTTGTCGTAGATCCAAAAACGTTGCCTACTTTGCCCGTCAACATTGAAAAATGGCCTAATTTTTCATTTAAATTCATCTAGGCGTACGTAAAATATCAAGAGGATTCCGAATCTATACATAATTTTGTCCTAACACAAAGTATAAAAAAGTTGCATATTTTTCTCATCAAATTGCAAGAATTGCACTATTTTAAAAACCAACATGTGAGTGAGAGTGATGTGAGGAGTTTTGTCTGAGAGATTTGATAGGAAGATGTGAAAGGCAAAAGTGAGAGAGATTAAATGAATATATTAGAAAAAGAGAGATCTAAGAGAGATGTGTATAAGAGAAAGAGAAATGTGCATGTGAGAAGGAGAGAAAGATGCAATCAAAGAGGTTTTCGTTCACGAACACGTTTTTTGACGATGACAGGTGTCGATTCGTCAAAGAATTCAAACATCTGCCACCGACTATGAAGCCAAAAGACAGACGTTCGTTCGACAAGAACAACAAGAAAGACGCAGGCGTGATGATCAACACCGACTTACCCTTTGAACCGACGTGGATCTACAAAATGCTGAACGGCCTCCGGACGGACTTGATCGAGGGCAGACAAGAGGACGCCGAAGAGTTCCTCGGGTTCTTGTTGAACGGTCTCAACGACGAGATGCTCGAGGTTGGTGGTTTTTGTTGTCTACATGGATGCCGAATATTATGTACCCAATATACCGTGTTTTTGTGTAGTCTTAACAAAGTCAGTTGAGACACGTTTGACTGTTTATTCCGTTGAGAATGGGGAAGTTTTCTAAATTGAGGTTCCTATCTCACTGTGAAGTTTGTAAAAAATTAATATGTATTTTTTATTTTTTCGTAAGATCAAATTTCACTGCAGAAAAAAATAAATGAAAGAGGAACTTGGCTCCTCCACCATTCCTATGACGTACTCTCTGAAAATCCACATTCACACGGAGTTAAAAATAGATTCCCTGTGCCAGTCCGACGTTGCCGACATCATTAATATGTATTTCCGGAAATTGTTCTTTGAAAGCATCATAACAATATCAACAGCAATGGGATATAATAGGTTCTTCAATCTTACTTTGTCAAGTATTATGAATAATTCCCATAAATCTCTCATTGGCTGAATAAAGTTGATTACTAATAAAGATAAATTATGATATTTTGCGATAGTATCTATAATTTTTCACTATCGTTATATTACAATATTATTCATAACTTGTCAGTATTTTTTTTGCTAATGAATTCGTTCCTTAATAAAACGGATCTATTCACTAGGAAAGTTGCAGACTATATCGTGCAACAGCGCACAACACTTTGATTTCGTCCACACCATTCAAAATACTGACAGGCACAACAAGAGGAAGGAGCCATGGGTGTCCGCTTCATTCTGTTCTGACCGATGACAGTAAATTAGGAAGGATAGTATCATCGAATGTTATTGGAGATATTTCAATGCATGAATAACAAAACCATAACCTGTTAGAATGAAGCAAACTACCCGATGCATTCCTGCTCCGAGTGCATTTGTGGTCATGTATGTTTTTGTTTACCAGTTTCACTTCTTCTATTTTTTTCGATCGCTTTTCATTCGTTAGCGATTCGTTAGCTATTCGCTAGCTATATTCATCACCATCAGTAATTTTCAAACTAGATTCAGAATGTACGTCACCGTTTGCCCCCGAAATTTAGAAATTGCTTCAATCTGAAAATTAAAACGACTCATCGGTCGCCATTTTATGAAAATTCATCTGAAGGAAACTTCCCCATTTTATATAGGGCAGTTCAATTCTTCATTTTTCTCACCTCTCGTTTCAAACTAGAGATATAATTCGTTTCAACCGTTTCTGTATGAACAATTTGTAAATTTTTTGAAAACAGCTCTTATACAAGGTGATTCTAAAATAGGTGGTCAAACTTTGGGAGTGTATAGAGTGAGTGAAATAATTACGAAAACCTCGGTAATATTTTTTTCTGAAGTGCCCCCCAAGAAAGATACAGCCCCTCAAAAGGGGGCCTCGGAGAATGATTTTGTACTATTATCTCCAATACCTTGTATGATGAAAATCTAAAATTTAGTTTATCCACTAACTATTCAGTGCCGGTTCGAATGGAGTTAAAATCACCTCAAAATTAAATACAGGGGTGTGTCAAAACAGGGAGGTAGGGGGTAAAAATAACCCCAACTTTTTTGTTCATCGCAATTTCAGTTTTTTTACATGAAATTATGAAATCTCAGAGCTATCAACATAGAAAAGGAGCTCTTGTTGGATCTCGAAAAACTGAACCATTAGCGAATAAAATTTATTTTTCCAAGATTTCATTTAAATTGCAATTTTGGTATGCACTTGAGTTTAATTATCTAGTTCAAATCTTGCAACTGAATTTTCACCTACATCTAATCGTCTGATCAACTTGGAATCTGGCAGATGAAAGTTGACAACGCGTTATGGACTTTTTGATAGAAAAAAAATATGGCGGCTCCAATGTGGCTGACCAGATTTGTGATTATGGTTCGATTCGATTCAAAATTGGTTTGTTAGGGTTTTTGGGGTTGGAAATTTTGAATTCATTGTCGGAATTGATGAATTAACAATAGACGACGAGTTTCGTGATTATGGTCTGATCCTATTGAAAATACTAAAATGAAAAATATTGTTAATAACAAGCTTTTTCAAATTTTATTTGCTAATAGTTAATTTTATCGAGATGCAACAAGAGCACCTTTTTCATGTAAATAGCTCTGAGATTTCATAATTTCATGTCAAAAAACTGAAATTGCGATGAACAAAAAAGTTGGGGTTATTTTTACCCCCTACCTTCCTATTTTGAGACACCCCTGTATTTTATTTTCAGGTGATTTCAACCCCATTCGAACCGGCACTGAATAGTAAGCGGATAGACAAAATTTCAGATTTCCATTATACAAGGTGTTGGAGATAATAATACAAAATCATTCTCCGAGGCCCCCGTTTGAGGGGCTGTATCTTTCTTGGGAGTCACTTCAGAAAAAAATGTTACGGAGGTTTTCGTAATTATTTCAACCACTCTATATGCTCCCAAAATTCGACCACCTATTTTAGAATCACCGTGTATAATGTGATACTAAAACAAAATATTTATCTCCACCACTGTTGGAGGCTGATTCTTGAATGATTTTTCTTTTTGGTATCTCAACTGATTTTGCAAAGGAAATATTATCCAATTGAAAATATAGTAACATATCAAGAGAGTTCTGAATAATGATTGATAACTGTTTGTAGTCAAACAATTTCTGTTCACATCAGTACTTATGATTGGTAAATTTCAACCGTTTGAATGAAACTGTGACTTGATTTGTGATTTTAAAATATCGAAACCATTTAGGAAATAAAAATGACAACATTTTTTTTTAATACCTGTCTAACTTTGGTCAAAATCACATTACTAATAACTGGAGAAGACTAGGAAGGGATATTTAAAATCACGACATGCTTTATGAGGTTTATGTAAGTTGTTAAGAATTATTCAGTGGGTTTGTTTCCACCAAAATGAGTTGAAATAATGCAAATTAAAATGAAAATTATGATAAAAAGAGGAGAAAACAGCAAATTATCTACTTTATTCTCAAACACACCAGGAGAAATTTTCATTATACTGCTCCATGTATGTACCATGTTATAATATTCCTTCAAAATAAAACCAATTTTTTAAAGAAACTGATTTCAAATTTCATAGATACATTCTCAAATTGGGGATTAATACACTATTTTGCATTCACAGTCTTAGGTAAATCAGCCATATTGAATGAACATTTCTTTCAGCTCATGAAGTTGGTAAAAAACGATACCGACGACCCCCAAATCAATCATGCAGAAATCGACGCTGATGACGAGTGGCAGGTAATTCAACTATATTTACATTAGTCTCGAAAATCAAATGAGCACTTCTAGATTTATCAAACCGATTATATGCCATATGTTCTTTGAATCGTGTGTATTTGCTTCGGCGTGTTTGCCCAATATATTTCATGTTACAATTCATTTCATGAATACCTTACTTATCATTAGGAGATCAATCATCATTAGAAGTCAGCCTATCTTTATTTGCTGTTCAGTTTAACTGAGGATTCCAACTTAAATGACCAAATACATATTCATCCTTTTTCAAATACTTGTGGTATATTTTTATATAACATTAACCACAACTTGAAAATCATCTTCCTTCGTGAATTCGATGATGTATCACAGTCAGCACTCGTGATTTTATCAAAAAGTTTTGTTATGGAAAATCAAAATCGATCTATAAAATCTGAAAGACTCCTGGTATTACCTCCGATTAATTTTTCTTCTCTTTGAGCTTTCCTTATTATTGTTATTCAATGAATTCTTTTCAGGTTATGGGTTCGAAAAATAAAGGTAGCGTCACAAGGAGGACGGACTTCGAGAAAACCCCGATTCGTGATATTTTTGGCGGGCTTCTGAGATCCAAAATCGTTCGATCCGGTGATCTCTCCACGGAGAATATCCAACCGTTTTTAACTTTGCAGCTTAATATCGAAGTGAGTGAACATTTAGAATCATATGACGTGAAAATTCCACCCATCAACATTATTAAAATAAGTTGACTTATTAATCAATATTGGAAGTTTTTTTTGAAAATTTATTGATGAAATCACCATTTCAAATTAGGTTTAGTAATTTTGCAATATAAACTCATTCTCATCTCATCTAATTCTCATAGATTCTTTTTGAGCCTCAAAGTTGATTTTATATTTGAATAATTGTGAATAAAGTACAGTAATCCTACTTAATAATCAATCAACCAATTTTCGTTAGAAAGCGAAAACTGTGAGGGAGGCCCTCGAGGCCCTAGTGAACAAGAACCAGCTGGAAGGGCTGACTTCTTCCAAGACCAACGAGCAAGTCGAAGCTTGGCAGCAAGTGATGCTCGACGAGTTGCCAGTAATTCTCATCTTGCACCTGAAGTGCTTCGATTTCCAGCACGACGGGTGCACGAAAATCATCAAGGCTCTGGAGGTTCCCGTCGACCTCAAAATCGATTCCAGTAAGTTGTTTGAGTAATCTGATAGACTATTTTGTTTTATTCCTTATATAGAATCATTACACGATTAACTTTCAATTCCATATTTTTTCGGTCCATTTTAAGGTGCTAAAATCATCCCTAATTCCACGGTAATTTTCAAAGGGCTAACAATTTACCGCAAATAAAAACTTACTTCACGATTTCGTAAGTTGAGTTGCCATAATATGTTGAAATACGAATGGAAACTTCAGAAATATTAGTTATTCAATAGTTCATAAATTCTCGATTATGTATTGATGAAATTCCTGATTAGCAATAAAAAATCCATTATCCCGCAAATTTCCCTCATTTGTTGTGGCTTATTGCTTATGACAAATATATTGATTCACACTAGAAGACATGTGGACTGGTCAACATGACAACAAGGCGCACGGATTGTGGACGTTGTCTTGTCAGTTCTCAGCATTCAGCACATGTTGCCAATTCTTTAACATTTACATGCTCTTTATGGAGTATAAGAAATATTTGGACATGCTGGTTGCTCAAAAAAGTAAAAAATGATTTATAATATCATGGGTTCCTCACATTATGTTTTATGAGAACTAGGGCATTAGTTAAATATCTGGTGCACTTAGATCAAAAACTAATGCAGAATATATTCAAAGTTTATTTGTAGATGTTTTTATGCAAGAAGGGCTGCCATGCCGCATCAGTGCTTGATTGGAATATTTTGTCTCCTGAATATATTTCAAAAAAATTGAGTAATTCGCAAATTTTGTTGACTGAACCTATATTCCACGCCGACCGCTTCATGTTGTCTTTCCAATATAGCAAGATAAGATGAAAATTCGAATAAATTGAATCAATTTTTGCAGTTAGAAAGAGCTCACTTGGAACGTTCGTGTACTGTCAGTTCCCGGTTTTTTCATCTATTCATTCATGGTGACATCTGACTGTCACTGGTTGTCGAGTGTCCATACTCTGAATATTCAAAAACGTCAAAAAAAAGGTGCAAGTAACGAATCGTGATCTGGTGGACAATCTAAACATGTTAGTAGTTTTACGGATTTTTCATATCGCGTGCACAACCTCACTTTTCTGTTAAACACTTGAACAACCTCACTTTTCAAGGATTGAAATAGTTTTTCACAATATTTTGGCATACGAATCATGGTTTTTGGGCTATTCATTGGTTCAAGCAAGCCATAGAATTGTGCTGTTTTACAATGCACAAAATATGCAGCAAGCGACGAAGGAATATGATTTTTCAGGTAAATGGTGATCTCACATAGTTTTCATTATGAAATTTTGTCATTTCTCATTCGGATTCCTTCTGCCACTTCTGCAATAGAAGCTAATTCCTATTAGCTCCTATTACAAAAGGAATTCCAATGAGAAATAACAAAATTTCAAAAAAAAAACCTATATGTGTGAGTTACTGGTACCAGAGCTGGTACTCTTAAATCACAATGTACTTACCTGAAAAATACCGGATTTCTTCGTCTCTCGCTGAATTTTTTGTGCATTGTACAACAGCACAATGTTATGGCATGCTTGAATTAATGAATAGCGACAAACACTATTCATATGCCAAATTAATTGTGAAAATCTATTTCAATATTGCGAATTCAACTGACAGTACTGAATCTGCTTACTTTTATTCCGAAATCAGACTGAAAAATCAGCAGATTCAGTACTGTCAGTTGAAATCGAGATAAAGCCAATATTCATTCCGAATTTTTCGATTCATTATTCAGCTGAAAATATTGACTATCCAAAGGTAGTGTGGCTTCATTGAACTGTCACTATTTGACAGTAGGAAGTAATTTCACATATTTATTTCCGTTGTTTTTTAAACATTTAGTATTGTCTTATGGATAATAATTTGATAATATCTGTATTTTTGATTTAATATTTCGGAACACAGAATTCCAGCAGAGTCAGTGAATTTACTGACAGTACTGACCAGTTGAATTCATAATATTGATCGCGTGCACGATGACCGACCCTGGAGGTAAAATATTGAAACATAATCTCACTCTTCTGTGAAACATTGAAACACAACCTCATTTTTTTTGTCTACAGAGGAATAAAAGGATTGAAATAGTTTTTCACAATATTTTGTCATACGAATCGTGTTTTTTGCGCTATTCATCAATTTAAGCATGCCTTCTCATTGTGCTGTTGTACAATGCACAAAAAATGCAGCGAGAGACGAAGGAATATGATTCTTCAGGTAAATAGTTTTCTTATTGAAATTCCTTCTTTCACTTCTGCAAAAGAAGCTAATACTGCTAAGAGATTGAATATGACTACAACACACACGATCATATTTCGTCAGCATGTCAGGCCAGTCCTCCCGTTTGATTGCATGAATCCCATCTTCTTGCATCATTTCAGAAATTTCACGAGTATTTCTATTAGTTCCTATTGCGGAAGGAGTTCCGATGAGAAATCAGAGAAATTACCAAATTTCAAAAATGAAAACTATATGTGAGTGACTACAGTAGGTACTTACTTTCAAATCATAATGTACCAACCGGATTCCTTCGTCTCCCGCTGCATTTTTTGTGCATTGTACAACAGCACAATGTGATGGCATGCGCGAATTAATGCCGAAAAACACGATTCGTATGCCATAATAATTGTGAAAAACTATTTCAATCACTTGTAAACAAATAAGAAAAGTGAGGTTGTGTTTCAATGTTTCATCTCCAGGGTCGGTCATCTGACAGTTCTTGCACGCAACCCATAGCCTGAACGAATAAGAAAAGTGAGGTTTTGTTTCAATGTTCACCTCCAAGGTCGGTCATTTGACGCAACCCATATTAAAACTTCAAAAAACATCAAATCCAATCTGAGGGAACAACTAACGAATCACGTCTTCTTCTGTTGTCTCAGAGTTGATATCGTCATCGAAGACGCAAACCCCCAAAGAACGGCAATACAAGTTGTTCGCTGTGGTGTACCACGACGGCAAAGAGGCCACCAAAGGGCACTACATCACCGACGCCTTCCACGTCGGCTACGGCTGCTGGCTGCGCTACGACGACGCCTCCGTCAAGACGGTGCTGGAAGAACAGGTGAGTTTTTTTATCCCTTGGAGCGCACGAAACGGAATCCCTATTATATTTGAAGATAATCGTGCGGCGTAGCTAGGGAGGATAGGTAGAGAAGGTAAAAACACTTTCTCAATTCTTTGATATGATGTTTAAACTTATCAGTCATCTTTTTAAAAAAAGAGCTACAAATATTCCCGATTCTGCTAACCCGTTGACGAAAATCATCTAGGATAGTACCATGGTTTATTGTTTTATGGCACTGTCTACACGACCGCAGCGGCGGTTGGATACTGAAACATAAACAATCACCGGCGGTTACCTTTTTTATACAGGGTGGCATTGAAATAAGTACAAATATTTCAAACACTGAGAAAGCTCGACGTGTACTATCGAATGGCACTAATGAAAAAAAATCAGGGATCAAAATGAAATTTGAGGTTAGACCCCTTCTCCATGACATCGTGTTTTAAACTATATTTATTTATTTATTTATTTATTTATTGAACAAATAACTTCCAGACAGAATAGGCTCTGGTATAAGGAAGTACATAATTATATACCTATAGGTAAACATATCATTATACAAAATATATCAGCAACTGTAAATTGACAA
Organism: Phaedon cochleariae; assembly: GCA_918026855.4. Taxonomy (NCBI): domain Eukaryota; kingdom Metazoa; phylum Arthropoda; class Insecta; order Coleoptera; family Chrysomelidae; genus Phaedon; species Phaedon cochleariae. Next base: position 51,111,904 of record OU896714.1, on the reverse strand, counting down.
ACAAAGAATAATATTTGTAAAAAAAAATGGCATGTTCAATTTTATCCAGTTCGCTCAGAAATAATCAATTTTTTCACTCCATTTTTGAATGAACCTATGTTTCTGCAATTTTTTATATTGTCAGGTAGTTTATTGAATTCAGTTAAGGCTGAATGAGTGAATCTTTTTTGTCCGATAATGGAGCTAGCGGCGTCAAGATGAAACAAGTTATATTGTCTTGTTTCATGATTATGAATTTCAGAATTCCGTATCAACATAAAATTCGACTTCAATTTTTTATTTATGATATTATATGATATTTTGAGAGTTTCAATTCTATAAATTTCATCTAAAGAATACGTATTTGTTATTTCAAACAATTGATTGGTTGGTGTATCAAATGGGAGACGATACAATACTTTTAACGATTTTCTATATAATGTTGATATTTTATTGAAATTGTTCTTCGAACAAGTTCCCCAAACATTTATTAAATAGTTGATACGACTCAGTATATGAGAGTAGAGAATCATGTTTGCAATTTTAATATCAAGTTTGGGACATCTTCTCAATGCACCAATAATTGGAGATATTTTTTTCGTCAGATGTTTGTCCCACTTCAACCTGTCATCAAACCAAATTCCAAGATATTTTATCTGGTCAGTTTGTTTTAAGAGTTCATTTTTCATTTTAAGGTTGAGGTAAATTTTTTGTTTATTTTTTTGGTGAAAAATCAAATATTCTGTTTTTTTAGTATTTATCGATAAAAGGTTAGAGTGGAGCCATTTTTCAAATATTTTCAAGTCTTCATTTATCATATTTTCTAAATTTGAAGGATTCTTGCTTTCATATAAAAGTACTGTATCATCTGCATACATGGTATATTTACTCGTGAGACCAATTTCACTGATATTTTGAACATAAAGTAAATATAGTATAGGTCCTAAAACAGAGCCCTGTGGGACACCCTTATTGATTAATAGTTTATTTGACACAGAGTTGGTTGATTTTGTATTGATTGTCCTATTTTCAAGATATGAATTCAAAATATTTCTCACAGTGCCTCTGAGTCCCATTGTTTCTATACTATCAATTTTCTACTTCTATTCAGTTTGGCCTCAAGTTTGGCTATCTATAAAAGCGTGTTTCATTATAGTTTTTTAAACTACTATTTATTACAAAGCTCTTTCACCATATTGGATCCGCCATCTTGAATTTCCCAATTTTAAAGAATAAAATCATAATCTCCGACCCCGAAAACCCCCAGATATACAGATTTTGAATAGAATCAGATCATAATTACGAAACTCGTTTGCCATATTGGATCCGCCATTTTGAATTCCCTAATTTTGACGGATAAATCATAATCTCCGACCCCGAAAACTACCAATTTTGAATGGAATCTGACCATAAGTACAAAACTCGTCCGCCATATTGAATTTACAAAATTTTACGAAATAATCATGATCTCCGACCCCGAAAACCCCCAAATACCAATTTTGAATGAAATCGGATAACAATACTCGTCCGCTGCACAAAAAATTTCATACGAATCGGTCGAGCCGTTTCGGAGGAGTTCGACCACTAACACCGTGACCGGGACAGGAGAATTTTATATATTAGATACAAGGTACTGATGTATAGAGTTTCATGTCTGATTGTTGGATGTTTTGTGTCCAAAGAGCATGAAACAGAGACAAAGCATTGATAAAGTGAAATAGAATACGTAGAACTGAATGGAGAAAACAATGGCTATATTCCGAATTCAACTGGTCAGTACTGTCAGCAGATCCACTGACTGAAAATATGTGTTCCGAAATTTAAAATCAAAAATACAGTGCTTCAATTCGGAACACGTTTTCATGGTTTTCATCAGTAGTCAGCAGCAGTTGATCAGCTGGTGAAATTTTTCAGTATGTAGTATCTCGTTTATCTGAACTAGATTATTTAGCCTCCTGCTTGACATACATTTTGGAAATATAATATTTAACATGAAAGAACAATCGGTTCTTGTAGCCTCCTTCATAGTTTCTTCGATTGTTGACGATGACGATTCAAGCTCGATTCTTGGACATTTATGTAATATGGCATCAATGATGACGAATTCAGGAAACATTTGAGGTTTATTTAGATATTAATTTTCCCAATGCTGCTTCTTCTTTCGTCACCTCTCTTCTACTTCATACTCTATATAATCTCTATATTATATTCTCAGCGTTTATTATTTCGATAACGGGTATTTTACTATTTTCTGATATCGAAAATAATATAATTAACAACGGAAATAAATGTTACATTCCTTCCCCCTCTGTAATAATGACAGTTTACTGAAGCCACACTACCTTTTGATATTCAGCAATTTCAGCAGAATGTTCAGTCGAAATATTTGGAATGAATAGTATATCTGCTCACAAGCATCTGTCACATTCAGTGATTTTTTTGATTTCGGAATGAAAAATCAGTAGATTCAGTATTGTCAGTTGAATTCGGAATATAGCCAATACAGGTGGATGCACCTCCATATTAAGTACCGACCAATGAAAAAGTGAACAACTATCGTCGTCACTCTATAGGCGATTCATGCTAAGGAGTACTCCCTCTACCGTTGTCTAATATAACTAACGTATGGGCCATTGATTGTTTTGTTTACATTAGTTTGCGTGTATTTTGTATGAGAAGTAGTTGTGTTTTAATTGTCTATAATTTTGTTTGAGAACTTCTATGAACGTTTAAAAACATGAGTCATCATTGTTGTGTACCTCATTGTTCATCTTGAGCAAAAAATTCCCGAGTATAGCTTTCATTCCTTCAAAAATTCAGGACAGTCTAAATTTGTATTTGAAACTAATAATTTGGGAAACAAGGAAGTGATCGGTAGGAGAAAGGTGTGGATTCATAACTTGAAGATTGGAAAAAGTGTCTGAACATAATGAGATATTGTTCTTTACACTTCACTGAAAATTTACTCATACCTATAGGTATATTCTCAAATGTATGTCTATTATGAATATAATACCTACTTCTTGAGGTGATGGTAAAAAAACAAACAAATTTTAAACTGATTATATCTTTACTCATGAACAGTAGAATTTTTAAACAGTAAAGAATGTTATCAATCAGGGTTTCGATGATTATGTTGTAAAAAGTCAGGTAGAAACTGTTTACCTAAATCCACCTTCCAAAGAACACTTTATTCCCAAGAAGTTTGCTGGATTTTGTTTTAAAAATATCATGCACTATCAGGGGAATATCCCAGCTATATATTCGAATTAGAAATCAACATCCCACACAGGTTTTCATGAGAATTATTGTTCAATGATGATAAAAACTTACAGCCTACGCATGAAGTTCAACTAGAGGTAGGGAGGTTATCTAATGTTGAACAGAGATAATATAGTCCTCAATCAAAACACAGTAGACCGCTGGAAAATACAAAGTTCGAAAATAGACAAATAACAAAGCTGGACGTCTGAAAACTCAAAACGAAATGAACATAAACACCATTACCAAACAATGTAAACAATCCGCCAATGGCCCATAGAGTAGTACCGACATTCGCCGTTCTGGCGCTACGATCTTAATCTCAGTCGCCTATTTATAAAGTCACTCTTAATTTGATGTTCTTTTAGCGCGATCTGTTGGTTCGTGATTTTCTCGAACATTTTATTTCTTTGCAGGTTCTAAGGCCGCAGGGTACTCGAGTACCCTACTTGTTATTCTATAGGCGCGGAGATACCATCAGGAGTAAATGAAAGGGTGGAATACATTGGATGGAGCCTTTGTGAGAGTTGATTTTTTTCGACTGGTTTGTGTCGTGGAATTTGTTCCCTTTAAATGGTTTTTTGAGTCGCCGAACAGTAAGTGAGACCGCTTGTGATTCTTCGATTTGTATAGTATCTGTTTATCTCATGTTGAAAAAAATGGCAGTTTTATTGATAATGTATTTTTTATGAGTTCTGTGCAGTCGAAAAACAAGGAAAAAAAAAACAGTGATGGGCATATTAATTTACCCTCATTGATAATAATAATAATAATAATGGAATGAGCGTTTTTATTTGGATATAGCTCATGCCCTTTACTGTAAGACTTTTTTATACTTATGAAACATAAATACAAGCTTTAGGCCCAATCAATTATCATGAACAGCTTTGCAAATGGAACAATATTTCTATAATTTATGGTAATTCAATTATACAAACTAAATTATTTTTCTCCTTCTAAGAACGTAGATAGCCTTGGAAGTAATTCAAATTATGAAAGAGTTTATTCAATTGTTTGCTGTTGTTAATTGAATAATACACTCAAAAATTATTTATCAATGATAATGTGAAGATGTGACAATTATGGCAAAATTAATCAGTTAGTCCTTTTCATCATAAATGACATTTGAAAATTTGGAGTCCTTTTATTTCATTTGATTTATTTATGTTTTGTATTTACACACGTCAAGTTATGATACATCAATTACTGTTACAAAAAATAAAATATATAATAATACAAGATTTTAGACACTGTATTAAGTGTACTTGAAAGTTACGTTAAAATTTGTTTTTTATTAGAAATTATAGTTAAAAAATTCATCAAATGAATAAAACTTGCGTTGATTTGTTGAAATTTTGAAATTCCCAATTTATCACAATAGGAATTGTATTCCTACCTCTAGTCTGAATTTCGTGATTTTCAGCATGAGTCCTATATAAATTTTTATTTTCGTGAACATACAGGGTGGGCCACCAGTAACGCCTCGGTCTCTAGAAGGCTAACCACTTATCTCCTTGGAATTCTTCCTTTTTAGGAAGTTGCATGTCAACATAGGCTACCATTTAAAATTATTTCGAAACATACAGGGTGTCCCCAAAAATCACAAAACACTGAAGTTGAACTTTTTTCAATCGAACACCCTATATATTATTTCATTTTGAGATTCTCCCTGGTGAGCTGATTTCAACAATCCATCATACTTGGGGTCTAGCAGTTATAATTACTGAGATATAGGGTGTGAAAAATCGAGATTTTCCAAGTTCAAGAATTTTTTGTGTCGAAACTATTCATAATTGGTCAAAACGGCTTACATGTCCCCATCTCAACTTTTGATTAACTATCTACTGATATTTAATTGGGACATATACCAGGTGATCAAGATTCTGAATTCTGCACCACCCTGTATTTGTTTCAATTAAATGTCAGTAGATAGTTGATCAAAAGTTGAGATAGGGACATGTGAGCCGTTTTGACCAATTATGAATGGTTTAGACACAAAAAATTCTTGGACATGGAAAATCTCGATTTCTCACACCCTATATCTCAGTAATTATAACTGCCAGACCCCAAGTATGATGAGTCGTTGGAATCAGCTCATCAGGGAGAATCTCAAAATTAAATAATATATAGGGTGTTCGATAGAAAATAGTTCAACTTCAGTGTTTTATGGTTTTTGGGGACACCCTGTATGTTTCGAAATAATTTTAAATGGTAGCCTATGTCGACATGCAACTTCCTAGAGAGGAAGAATTCCAAGAAGATAAGTGGTTAGCCTTCTAGAGACCGAGGCGTTACTGGTGGCCCACCCTGTATATCATTTATCTGTACAATTTACAGAATCGATTGATCCTCATCACTGAGTGATGAAATTCATATTGTTCCATTTGCATTTTGAATGTTTCCCTTTAAAAAAATCACAACGGTTTGATTCGAACAACTTGAGTACCTTGAAAAAATTGTAGTCATAAATATAATATGTTTTTTATTATAAGAAATTCGGCTGCATTGCCAAAATTGAATTGATTTTGTTGTGGCCTTCAGAGCTATTCCTTGTGGGTGTTTGGAAATTTTCGAGTGGGTTATGAAGATTTTGTTAATCGTTTTCGTGTTTTTATAGATTACATGAATCTTGTTGATGTTTTCCGCATCCTGTATATTGAAGATAATTAGGTATCTTATTTTAGGAAAAAACAATTTATACAGTTTGAATTAATTTTTACTTGTATATAATTAATTATGCTAGATTATATTGAATGAAGTGCATGTTATTATAATGATTTTGGAAAAAAGACCAATACAATTTTTATTACTTAGGTAGATATTTCCTTTCTTCAATCCCTGCATAGGTATACAGTGTGTCCCACTTACCATGCTCACCATGGGTATCTTTTTAACGGTGAGAGATACGAGGTCGGTTAAATGACACCAAATGTGGAGTTTGTCAAGGCCAACTATAATGTGAAAAAATATTTTGATAAAATCTATTCGTTTCTGTTTTATATGCAAAAAACAGATTTTGATGATTTTCATGTCTCCTCCATAACTTCTTTATTTATGAAAATATTCAAATAGGAATTTCACATTCTCATGGCAGTTTTTCAAAGTGATTTCGGAAAAAATATGAAATTTATACCAACTCTTCTAGAATTTGAGATATCAGCACCAACTTTAGTGTTTCAAATGTAGGTCATAGCTCACTATGACTTAGTTACAAATAACTTTTTTTTTATCTTACAGATGATATGTGGCAGTAATAGTTTTGTGTTGATAACAACGGAGTTATCGTCATTTATACAGAAACAAAAAATTATTTGGAAGTCGCCATCTTGAATTTATAACTTAACAAAAAAATCATGATAAACATAACTTTCCATTGTATTATATTCTGTATTATTTTTTTATATTGGTGAATAAAGTCGATTATCATTATTATTATTATTATCTCCGTCCTCAAAAACCCCCACTTACCAATTTTGAATGGAATCGGGCCAAATCTTGTCCGCCATCTTGGAGCAGCCATTTTTTTTATTTCAACAAAAATTCCATTATGTATTGTCACCGAAATTATGAACACCTGCCAAATTTTTATTATTAAAGTTATTCGGAGTTATGGAATTTTTGTTGAAATTAAAAAAAAAATGGCTAGTCCAAGATGGCGGACAAGTTTTGATCCGATTCTATTCAAAATTGGTAAGTGGGGGTTTTTGAGGTCGGAGATCATGATTTTTTTGTTGAAATTTATAAATTCAAGATGGCGGCTTCCAAAAAATTTTTTGTTTTTGTATAAATGACGATAACTCCGTTGTTATCAACACAAAACTATTACTGCGACATATCATCTGTAAGAGAAAAAAGTTATTTGTAACTAAGTCATAGTGAGCTATGACCTACATTTGAAAAACTAAAGTTGGTGCTGATATCTCAAATTAAAGAAGAGTTGGTATAAATTTAATATTTTTTTCGAAATCACTTTGAAAAACTGCCATGAGAATGTGGAATTCCTATTTGAATATTTCCATAAATAAAGAAGTTATGAAGGAGACATGAAAATGATCAAAATCTGTTTTTTGCGTATAAAACAAAAACGAATAGATTTTATCAAAATATTTTTTCACATTATAGTTGGCCTTGACAAACTCCAAATTTGGTGTCATTTAACCGACCTCGTATCTCTCACCGTTAAAAAGATACCCATGGTGAGCATGGTAAGTGGGACACACTGTATATCGATTGGAAACTTAAGACTAGAAATGTTATTGTCATCAATAGCACTACCTCCAGTATTTAAACAATCTGATCGCACCATAATTCGCGAGATTCACGAAGTGGGCGACATCTAGGTTACATAATACGAACTTCAAACTGGGGGAAAACAAACTGTTGTCTATGGAAAAAGTGCATAGACTACATTGCATTCAGCTTGCTGTAGCTGTAGTCAAACTTGTCAATGACATAAAGTGTTGGCACTGTTGGTAGTGATGATGGTTGAGTTGGTTAATTTTTTTACATTATTACATTTTTATTAGCTTAGTGAACAGTGAACGGGTGAAGAATTTGAGATAGTTCAAACAATTCAAACTAATTATGACGAGCAAATCAATGGCAGACTTGGGTCGAATACTGAAATCCGGTATTCGAATACGAATCCTGAATACTGTACTCTAAATTGTATTCGAATACCGCTGTATTCGAATACCTGGATTCATTCACATATGAATATTTCATGAATATTCCAACTGAAAAAAAAACATTTGCGCACATAAAGCTCGTTCATATTTATGTATGTAGTTAATTTATAAAAATATATAAAAAATAGAAAATCTATCACAATGAGGTTAAATAAGAAACATTTAATAATTTCTATTTCTTAGTTTTATTTGAAGAATTATTCAAAATGAAACGATATTCAATTTATAAATGAAACTTAAAATAAAGTACTTTGGTACATTGGATAACAGTAAGGTAACACAAAATAATTGTTTAGCAAGATAATAATGGAAAATAATCTCAAATAATAAATAAAACTGAAAATAAAGTACATTCAATTTCAAATAAAACATAGGAATCTCATAAAAACAGACTAGTACTTCAACAGAAAAAAAAACACCCATCAAAAAGAAACATAAAGATTGAGAAAAAAGAAAACAATCTTTCTACTGGAGTAGACGACGGAATCATCGTGAATTCAGAAGCGCCGGAGCCGTCGCAATAAATATAGAAATAATCGAAAAGTATCCGAAAACAGGATTCGAATACCGGGATTCGAATACAGGATTTGGATATCGGGATTCGAATACAGGATTCGAATACCGGGATTCGAATACATAGTATTCGAATACCAGCTAAATGTATTCAGAATAGGATTCAGAATACTGGGTATTCGAATACTACACAAGTCTGATCAATCGACATATAAAAGAACAGCTACAACATGTTTACAACACCCAGATTGTACTCCTTTGCATAAACAAATACAAATCCATTGTTCTACAGGAGTTCCTCTGGACCCCAACTTCAATTTTACTTCATGTGGGGAAGATTTCATCGCCGAAGTTTGTAGACAAAGTGCAAAAATGTGCTTTTTGTTGAAGTCTTCTGCCTCACACAAAATCACATGATTAGCACGGAGAACTGCTTCTCCTTCCACTATTGGTCGGCTTTTTCCGTCTAAATAGAGCAAAATATCTGCCAAAAGAACATCTACAATAGGCATTATTAGCGTTTTCGATCGAATATTGACGATTCATGTCAAGAAATTAAAAAACTTACCACTCTTATCAGTACACAGTACACAAGCCAATGGCACTAATGGGATTGAGTGAGGATTGAGTTTGTTTTCCCCCAGTTTTGGCATGACTTTGACATGGAACGATGTAAACCGAGCGCCACCTGGTAACATTAGGCGTTTTCGGAAACTTACTCTGGGTTGTTGACTCGATCTGAACGGGTCACGTGATGGATCAGTCGGATCACTTATCCTAATACTGTAGTTTACGAACTTATCGATTTCTCCATATCTTTAAAAACTTTAAACTCTTAAAAGATACACGTTGTTATTGTTCTAGAAAGGATGAATATTGCTTCTGCTCATGATGTTGGGTATTTTCATCATCAAACTAATGCTATTCAACATAATTCACTTCTTGTTCACTTGATGAAATCAAATTATATCTGAAGTGACCATAGAAATACATGAATCGTGAGTATAGTTCTGTGGTAGTAAGTGTATGATATAAGGTAGTAACTCTGGCTGACCCTGCTTTGGAGCAGGGTTGCGAAACATGAACCCGAGTTAGTGATCGAGTAAGTAACACCGAAGTTTCCGAACATGGGTATGTTACTCGGGTTAGGTAAACGAACGTGCAGGTTAGGGATCAAGTCAACCCGAGTAGGTTTCCGAAAACGCCTATTGATTCCCGCGAACATGAACATTGAAGGTGAGTTCCCAATACAGCTTTTTTGCTTTTCACGTAACACGTCACGCACTATGATTGGTGACGCGTTAATAAGAATTTCTGCACTGTTTTTTATTATTTACTTCAGTTCCCAATGAAATTACCTAACCTTGTCGATGTGGTCGAAGTACGCATTGAAAAATCATGAGAATATCTGAGAATCCATCAGGGAGAGTCCAACTATAGCACCCACAGTCCGAGAACGTGTTAAAAAACAAAAATCCAATATAGTTTACAATAATGTTATTTTTTCTGTGACTAAAAAAGTTTGACATTTCATCTCTGTTGGCAGTTTATAAAATGTCACTTTTCATGAATTACTTTTTTCCCGTGGGAAAAAAGTGAGTACACACTGTTGATGGTTTTTGTTGTGCTATAGTTCCGAAAAATGAGTCAATAATACCGTCTCCGAGAAAGAACTGCAAGTCCTTTTATCTTCCATTCGACTTCGCGGTTACGTATATTACTAAACAACCACTAAATTCGCAAATTTTTGAAATCAAATCACAGAATTATCTTAATATTGATTCGTCCTTTCTTCTGTCACAGAAAAAAATAGTGTATTATACACGGGAAAAATATTAGATTTTAGCTCACGGTTTTCTGTGAAAACACAACCTGGAGCTAAAATCTACAACTTTTTTCCCTTGTATAATAAATAACTATTTACTTCGCGCATTGTTTTGCGCAAGGTGTAAAATGGTAACGTAGGAAACTGAAAAAAGTGCCACTTCGCATATTGTTATCAATGCGTCATATTTTGACGTTTGTAGAAAAAGTCGATTCATACCGAGTGGTTGTAATTAATATGAAAATAAAAATCAGTCACGCTCATATTTTTCGCTACTCGAGATTGTGTCAACTCTGTATAGACAAAGACGATATCGTCTTGGCTACTACCTGCTATTGAAAAAGTTGATTTATGAGGGCATTATACAGAGCAGCCAGATGTTGGAAGCAATAAAATATCTTGGAATAAGGTTTACCTACATTTATTAAGGCCACTGAATTATCTACAAAATTCACACAATCCTTAAATGTAAACAATAAATATCTCATAAATAAACTAAATATGGCTTAGAGACTACATACGACTATAGATATATGGGCTGATTACCCGTTTAGTTTTGAATTTTTGGAGCATCAATAAAATTTAAAAATAGTAATTGTAATGGATTCATTCAAAACTAGAAATACTTTGTTGAATTTCGGCGTTCAGTTTGATATGATTGTGTAAAACACTAGACTGTCTGTTGAATTCAAATCTATGAAAATCGAAATTTTGTTGAATTTCCATATATTCAAACTAACAGAATTGGTATATTGCAACGTAAATTGGTACATGGGCTTGAATAGGAGATGAAAAATCTTCTTGTTTCATTGAAAAATAGAAGCTAAAAGTTTTAAAATGGCGCCCGAGCGGAACAATATATTCATTTCATTCCCAAAGCTTCCTTATACTTATTGGATATTTCATCTGTTAACGCCCTGTATCTTTTTCCGCAGCAATATTTTACTGAGTCATATTTGATCCTATCGCCATATTGCGGTCCAAAAAATCCACCCTTATAGCCTATGTCCCAAGACTCACCCTGTTTAGGTACCTACTTACTACTATACTTCATTTCTAAATCAAAAGCTTCTGAAATAAAATTGACATATGAAAAGTAACATTTTGGTCATTTCAAACTCAAACGAAGAAACTGGAATGTTGCTTTCAATCAAGTCAAATTCGATAGGCAACAAGATGTACAGCGACACCGATTTTTTCCAGAGCAAACTTGATTGGAAGCAACATTCGAATTTTCGATTGGGTTTGAAAATCTCAGTTTGAAATGACAAAAGTGTCACTTTTGAAAAGTTGTTATTTCTAACACTATTACATTTAGCAGTAAAGTGAATTGGATAAAACTGACAAAAATTATGAGTAGAGATTTCAAAAATGGAATACTGTACGGGGTTTTCATCATACAGGGCGAGGATAGAAATTCTGAATTGATGATTTTTTTGAGAGTTCCAAGCTCATCAAGATCAGTGTTTATACAAGTATACTTCTCCTATATTATACATTTCAATTTTCATTTCAATACTGAACATATTGGTAAGTTATATTTTTATATCATAATACATCATAATATGATTTGAGAAATAATGTCAATTCTCAATTTCAGAGGATTTCATGTTCTCTTTTTGGATGTTCAACAGATATAATTCAATGTTCGACGTGGATAATAGCCATGAGAGTAGTTGTTTTCTGTTGAATAAACCGAGAAAGAATTGATATTTTCATCACATAGAGAATGCGAATTCTAAATGAATATTCCTTTTCAATACTGTTCAGTGTACAGGGTGTTATCCATTCAAAAAAAATTATTCAAGCCGCCATTTCAGACCTTCCAGCTGTAATTTTTTCATAAAAAAAGTAGCCCCATAAATTCCGTTGCGATATACCAGGTGGTTCGAAAATTAGTAGGGGGAGAACAGACTCTACAGTCTACACCTTTTTCAGATGTATTTCAGAAAGCGTCAATTGTATTTCAGAATAGTCAATTGTATTTCAGAAAGCGTCAATTGCATTTCAGAATAGTCAATTTGATTTCAGAAAGGGTCAATTGTATTTCAGAATAGTCAATTCAATTTCAGAAAGCATCAATTGTATTTCAGAATAGTCAATTGAATTTCAGAAAGGGTCAATTGTATTTCAAAATAGTCACTTGTATTTCAGAAAGCGTCAATTGTATTTAAGAATAGTCAATTGAATTTCAGAAAGCGTCATTCGTATTTCGGAAAATATTTGAATTTCAGAAAGCGTCAATTGAATTTCAGAAAGCATCAAAATCGATTAGTTAGTAGAAAGTGCACTCCATGTAAGAATGGGCGTGTACACCTTAGTAGAACTTATAACTCAAACTTTGTTTATAATGATCCTTTTATACATAAATAATGATTGACGACATAATTCGATCGAAAAATTGACTGGAATGTTTTATTTTTGGACATAAATAATAGTACCTTCTGAAAACGGACCCTCTTATGACGTAGAAACCTCATCTCGCCATAGTTGAAAGAAAATACCAAACGCCTGACGGAGACTGAGGCAACTGATATATTAATTCTTTCAACAGTGATCTCGCGCTAATTCACTCTGTCAGAAATCATGTAGGTATCATTCATCTCTGTCTGTAATAGTCTTGTTTCAGTATTAGGGTTTTGACGTCACATCATCGCCTCGTTTTCAGAGGTCCGAAAAACGGTTTGCGGTGGTGAGCTAGTTTGAGTGAGTTCTATCGAATTATGAAATGAAAATTGTTCGTGATATAAGCCCATTCATAGGATGTTCAGTGCTTCCTGTAGTGATGTTTTCAATTTAATCTCCCCAAATTCCTTTTTTAGGTACCTTTAGGTAACGTACCTATACTATTTGATGAACAGATTACAGAATTTCAGGTATAGGGGACCATCATAGATGAACTTATTTCTATTGCTTTGAAAAAGTTCTGATTTTTATGTTTGTCCGATCGGAAGTGACTGGCTGTTTGAATGATACTGTTAAATAGGCTTCTTAATAACATTCACAAAATTGAGCTCTGTTGCTATGACGTAAATGTCATGATATTTTCACGAGTTTCAAAGTTGTCTGGCAGGAGAACACCAACAAGTGTCTGGCAATTGTATATTCTCTTTCATGATAGGGTCCGATTGAACATAAAAAAATCAGCTTTTGTTGAAATGATGTTTTTGTCAGTTTTTTTGTATACTTTCAACACTCGGTATCTCTTGAAAGCCCTTCGGGTACTCAAGATTTTCAACCCCCAAAACGATTCCACCGAATAAGGTGAAACACACATAGTAAATATCAACCTTGTTGAAAGGAAGTCTGACGGTCGCTGGCTTTCAGTCTATAGAGAACGATTTCTGAAATTCAATTGACTATTCTGAAATACAATTGATGCATTCTGAAATGCAATTGACGCTTTCTGAAATTCAAATGATAGTTTCTGAAATACAATTGACACTTTCTGAAATTCAATTGACTATTCCGAAATACAATTAATGCTTTCTGAAATTGAATTGATTATTCTGAAATTCAATTGACGCTTTCTGGAACTGAATTGACTATTCCGAAATACAATTAATGCTTTCTGAAATTGAATTGATTATTCTCAAATTCAATTGACGCTTTCTGGAATTGAATTGACTATTCTGAAATTCAATTGACTATTCCGAAATACAATTGATGCTTTCTGAAATTGAATTGATTATTCTGAAATTCAATTGACGCTTTCTGGAATTGAATTGACTATTCTGAAATACAATTGATGCATTCTGAAATGCAATTGACGCTTTCTGAAATTCAAATGATACTGTCTGAAATACAATTGACACTTTCTGAAATTCAATTGACTATTCCGAAATACAATTAATGTTTTCTGAAATTAAATTGATTATTCTGAAATTCAATTGACGCTTTCTGGAATTGAATTGACTATTCTGAAATACAATTGATGCATTCTGAAATGCAATTGACGCTTTCTGAAATTCAAATGATACTGTCTGAAATACAATTGACACTTTCTGAAATTCAATTGACTATTCCGAAATACAATTGATGCTTTCTGAAATTGAATTGATTATTCTCAAATTCAATTGACGCTTTCTGGAATTGAATTGACTATTCTGAAATACAATTGATGCTTTCTGAAATATAAGTGACTATTCTGAAATACATTTGACGCTTTTTGAAATTGAATTGACTATTCTGAAATACAATTGACGCTTTCTGAAATACAAGTGACTATTCTGAAATACAATTGATGCTTCCTGAAATTGAATTGATTATTTTGACATTTAATTGACGGTTTCTGGAATTGAATTGACTATTCTGAAATACAATAATTGATGCTTTCTGAAATACAAACGACTATTCTGAAAAACAATTGACGCTTCCTGAAATACAAGTGACTATTCTAAAATTAGATTGACGCTTTCTGAAATACATCTGGGAAAGGTGTAGACGGGCACTGATGAATATCCTTATTAGATGAGGAAAAGGGGCCCCACTGAGTCGTACTCAGAAATAATAAGCCATCTCGTGATCCGCCACCGACCCGCTCGACCTGGAGTGCTGCTGCTGGCAGAGGCCCTCCTGGTCCCAGAGCAGGGGCCCTTCGGGGCAGTCCGGTCCTGTCGCCGGGTGCGCTGTCTCCGCCTTCTGGAAGCTGAAGGGCCACGTCTGCAATAAATCAGCGGAGAATTATATAATTATACACATATACACATTTATTTTCTACTTCTTTTCAGTTTGGCTATTTATAAAAGCGTGTTTTTCAAGTTTTTCAAACTACTATATTTTTCTATTTTTAGGTTCAGCTGAATACAAAAGCGTGTTTTTCTAGTTTTCTCTCTATTTTTTGTAAATACTGCCCTGCGTACCATCCTGTATGATGAAGAGGTTATTAAATAATTTATTTCTGACAGTGACATTATAAGCTTATATCGTCATAGTTACGATATCTATTATGAGGGTCATAACTCCCTTGGGATGTTATAGATGCTATAATTCCCTCTAAATAAAATTAAATAAGAAATGCATAGCAACAACCACGCAGTAACGTAGCAATAAGGAATCTCCTATTCGCGGTAGTCAAGATCATCATCTGACGTTCTGATGACATTGAAACTATACGGAAAAACATGTCTAACTTCCAATCGGGTAGGTATCTAATGAATGAAATCAGTCAGAAATTAAATTATCTATGTATCACGGGAATTACTGAGCCTCAATAACCTCAGGCAATTGCTGTCCCTCGGGCCAGAGGCCCTCGGGACGCAAAACTTTGCCATCGGTAATTAAGGCCCTCATAATTCCCTTAATACATAAATAACTATAACATGAATACGTGACCCGAAAGAATTTTTACAGATATCTCGTAAAACAAGCAAAATAAAGGAAGAAATGTAGTGAGAACAAAGATAGATAATTGATTTTGTTATTCAAGTAGATATTGAAATATTGTCAGTGGCGTACTCAAGAAAAGTTCTATGGATTTTCTCCAATAAGAATGCTAAATTTGTATCTTCCTGTATATCGATTGAACTGATGAGACCTGTTATCTATGCACACTTTTTATAGTTGACTGTCTTCCAAATTTCAGATCATTACCTCACAAGGATTTTGAAATATTCAATAAAATCTGGGAAAAAAATTCCATTCATCGCCCTCTCACGGCCCAACGGTGCATTTTCGTACAGAGGTAAGGTGGTCCCAATCGACCTATTTTGAACTCTAGTTCACCCTGTTGAATTTAATGTACGTTGTTCTGTTACACCCTGTAGTTCAGTTCCATCATGCGGGTAGACAATATAATGCTTTCTCTGTCGTACTAATGAATGTGTATGATATTGGCTCGCTCACTCTTACAGGAAATGGGAGGGAATCAGTGTACATACAATTTTGTGAATAATGTTCATGAATCTTATGATTTGTCATTCTTATTTTAAATAATAAAGATAATATCTACTGAAGAAATATAAACCGATAGGTATTGTAGGAATACGTACTTTACTCATGACCAAAATTATTGTTTATCTGGAACATATATAGGTATGGTTGAAAGCCCAGCAGTGACCTTCTTGAAGATCGAGTAAACAAAGTTGTTGTCTTTCCCGGCAACATTAAAGTCAATGAAACTATGAAGGTCCAATACATATTTGCTCCACTGGTAAAGTAACTGCAAGAATGTGAAAGGCCAACAGATTTTTGCCGTTGAAGTCATATTTCCCCAGCAAAGAAAGCATTGGGTCAATAACTTCCCGGTAGTTCATTGTTTATTTTCATGTTCAGGTTCCCACGAAAAGGGATATCCTGTAATGTTCAGAGAACATCGTGAGAACCAAGGAAAATAAGGTAGGCATTGGTCTTCTTGAATTTCTGGAGGTTGTATGTCTCAGGGAACACCTCCCTTGGAAAAGTGTTCCAGAGCCTCCCTGTTCGTTGGATGAACGAATCTTTGGAAGAAGATGTTCTGCAGGTCTCCAAAGTGACCACGAAGGGGTGCGAAGCCTCAATTCGACGGGTTGATCTCGCGGGGACTGTCAAGGGAGGAACAATCGTTGATATTTCAGAAGAGCATCGTCCATGAAAATTTCTATAAAATAGAGCCAGATCGCCAACTTTTCTACGGCGTTCCAGAGAAGTAAGTGAGTTTGTGAGCGAGGCATCACCCACGAGACGAATTGCCCTTTTTTGGACAGAATCCAACACTTTCAGGGTATGTTTGGGTGCTGCACTCCAAATATGGGAACAGTATTCCAGGACAGGTCGGATATCTGTGCCTTATAGATCATAAGCAGCTGACTGGAAGTGAAAAAGCTTCTGGCCCGAAACAGAAAACCAAGTTTTTGGGATGCACTTTTAGCAATTGATCTCACGTGATTTTCCCAAGAAAGGTTATCGCTGATAGTAATACCAGGCATCGAAATGAATGTCTTCAAAGGTATGGTTACTCCTGACAAGCTTATGTTGGGCACAGTGAGATCGGCTTTTCTAGAGAAAAGTCATGCTTGTGTTTTGTTTGCATTGAAATCTACCAAGTTATTGGATCCCCATTCGAGAATTATTGCCAAGTCCATATTTATGTTGTCAACATTTCTCCCTCGTTCGTTTCTGATTTGCCTGGCTGGTAGTGGAGCTCTGGAAATAAAGGCGGTATGGAGGGTACTATCATCCGCGAAGCTGTGTACTGGACATGAAGTTGCTTTCAACAAATCGTTGATATGGAGTAGAAATAGTGTTGGTGCTAGGATCGAACCTCGATGAGAGTGCGAAGTTTGGAGTGGGTCAAAATCACGTTCGAAGATTCCGGTCATACAAAAATACTAATACACAAACAAACATAAGTACATACTAAAAGCCAATAAAAGCGTGGTAAAAACCAGAAGTTCGTGTTGAATTAAAATGTAAACATGGGAATTTTATTGAATTATTCCTAGTCCTAGAGAAGGGGCCCTTCGGGGCAGTCCGGCCCTGTCGCCTGGTGCGCCGTCTTGGCCTTCTGGAAGCTGAAGGGCCACGTCTGCAATAAATCAGCCCGGAATTAGGTGGCGAAGGGCTCGCTAAAGACGTGCTAATCGCTGCGGTATTTAAGAGTTATTGGGGGTGGATGTGAGGATATGGGCGTTTGAGCAGTGGTGACTGATGGTGGTGTGATTTTATTTTATTTTTCAAGATATAGGTTTTATCACGAAGTGAGCCTATAAAAGCATCAGCCCAAGAGGAAAGAATTGTAGACCAAAAGGAACGATTTTGACTATACTATGACTGTCAATTGAAAACTGTCGTCCGTTTCTAAGGAGGATGAGGACAGGAGGTAGGTATTGTGTTTTTTTTTAACTTCTGGAGATTATATGTTGTTGGAAATACTTCTTCAGGTAATGAATTCCAGAGCCTAGCCGTTCTATGGATGAAGGAGTTTTCTCTCTTTCGAGGTTGACAACGAAAGGATGTGCTGACTGGGCTTGTCTAGTTCGTCTGATTGGTATTACTAGCGAAGGGATGATACCAGAGATTTCCGAAGAACACTTCCCGTGGAGGTATCGATAAAAAAGTGAAAGGTCGCCGACCTTCCTACGGTGTTCCAATGATGTCAAAGAGTGAGTGAGTGTGGCGTCACCCACCAGGCGAATGGCTCTTCTCTGGATCGAATCTTAGAGCATCAGCGTATGTTCTGGTGCTGAACCCCATATGTGGGAACAGTATTCTAGAACAGGCCGTATCTGCGCTTCGTAGATCATGAGAAGCTGTTGAGGTGTGAAGTAGCTTTTGGCACGGAACAAGAATCCGAGTTTTTATGAACCAGCTTTTGCGATGGATCTGACATGATTATCCCATGAAAGAGTGTTGCTGATGGAAATACCGAGCATATATATGGTGGGCTTGGTGGGGATGGTGGTGCCAGACATTACAATATCGGGCATACTGAGTTCCGCCTTTCTAGAGAAAATACAGGCTTGAGTTTTGGTGGCGTTGAATTCAACTAGGTTGTTGGTTTCCCAGGCTGTGATTTCAGCAAGGTCCTCATTGACAGCATTGACCTGCCTGCGCCGTGAGTTCTTAGTTCCCTGGGAAGAAATGGGAATTCTGAAAGAGAACGCAGTATGGAGGGTACTATCATCTGCAAAGCTGTGGATGGGGCAAGTTGTTACTCCCAACAGATCATTGATATGAAGAAGGAATAATGTTGGTGCCAAAATTGATCCTTGTGGAACGCCGGAATTGATGCCAATGGTATCAGACGATACACCGCCGTCCACCACCACATGAAGCGATCTGCCTGAAAGAAAACTCCATAAGTGATGGCATAGCTGAGGTGGTAAGCCGTATGATGGTAGTTTGTGGAGGAGTCCTCCGTGCCAAACACGGTCGAATGCTTTCGATATGTCCGACGCGACAGCTAGAGATTCCCCGTGTTTTTCTAATGAAGCTTGCCATAAATGGGTGACGTAGGCAAGTAGATCTCCAGTACATCTTTGGTGGCGAAAGCCGTATTGTCTATCATTGATGATTCCTGAGCTCTCCAGATATTTGGTAAGCTCAATATCGATGGCTTTCTCCATCACTGTGGAGATTACTGATAACAGGGCAATGGGCCTGTAGTTGTTGGGCAGGTTCTTGTTCCCTTTTTTGGGGATTGGTCGGACTCTAGCTGTCTTCCCGCATTTTATTTCTTGGAATTCGTGTAGCATAAAATAGATCTTGAACATATCTATTGAAATCTACTGAATTTTCGACAAGGTATTCACTGATAGAATGGAAATTGAACTGGTAACCCTGGTCCGCGCGGAGAGTGAGTTGACAACAACTGTCATTTGCTGCTGTCAAATTAATTATTCACTTGTAAAGAGGACCGTGATGTTGATATAAGTGTTCGTGGTCGACGAAAAATGTAATATGCAACTCGGTTGAAAAACTGTCTATTATTGTCTCGCCTGATTGCTAGCCTCGTCAAAGCCTCGACTATAATAGACAGTGTTTCGTCCTTGATACATAAATAACTCTTGTTGTCAATGTATTCATCACACTTTTCGAGATATGTCAATCTTTCTAAACGTAATTACCTCCATAATAATTCACGAAAACATTTGTATCTCACAAACCGTTCAGACATTTTTGGAAATATCAACTTACCGAAAAGCACTTTCTATTTCTTTGACACCATAATCATATAATTCATTTATCTTCTTCTCGTGATCTACAAAACACAGATAAGGCCAATTTCAAAACGCTGTTCTCATGTATGTCTCTGATCCCATTAGAACACCGTCGAAAACCCTTCACTTTTCTATAGATACTTCCACAGGAAATAACTACTCAGAAATCTCTGCTATAATTCCATCACTAGCAATACCAGTCAGGCGAACTTGACAGGCTCAGTCAGCACATCCCTCCGTCGTTAACCTTGAAAAATGCCGAACAACACTCTTCCGAAACTCGTTCTTCTATAGAACTCGCGAAAATCACGAACCAAAAGATGGCGCCTGTCCAACGTCAAATTTCAGAATAGAGGTGAACAACAAACTGTTGTCACTTAGTTGTCACATAATATTTCAGAAAAATGCCTAAAGTTGAAGTGTCCATCGCGGATATATTAGAATATATTGGCGATAGTGTAATGAAGTGTTTTTGACCAGCTTCATTACTAGACGGGTTTTGATCAAAATCTAAGTACCTGAGCCTGATTCTAGTTGAATTTCACCTGTTCGAAAGCTCGAAACCTGAAAACCTGAGAGAGCTGAGTAATGCATTGATTCCTGACTTCCCACAGCTTTTCCTGATAGTAAAAGCTAATGAACATCATTACAACCCTAAAGACTTCAATATTTTTCAACCCTTTGCTTATGATATGAAATTTGATTGAATTATTTATCAGTTGAAATGATGAATGTTTAAATGCTCATAACTTTGTTGTTATTGAATATTTTCCAGCCAAATTCATTCAGTAGCATAAGCAAAGGTAGTAGATCCTGTTCCTGTGCCCATTTAGGGTGTAATATTATTTTTTCCGCGTTTTGTGTTGGAGGTGCGCATGTGCTTTTCAAGGACAGATTTAGTGGCCATGGCCATGAACCATGACAAGGTGGGAGTTTTGACCAATGAGATTCCAGATTTACTTGTCCTCGTGCCAAGGCCAAAGCAGTGCATAAATACTGAAGACAGCCAAGGATTCGAGACACTCTCTAAGCTCTTCTCGACAAGTCTACACTACCTGATCTCCGTTGCTCTTCAAGCTCCTGATTCTCAAGCTGATCTTTTAGTGCTCTCATAGTTCATTCAAAACCAGTGTAAAATAGTATTGTATAGTGATTCCTGTTACACATGTAAGTTTGTATATTTTTCACCAGTGTTATTCATCCTGTTTATAGCCTCATTTCATTCCTGTTGTTTTTCACACCGATACTCACCCGACCTGTGTAAAGAATCCAGAACTCTAAATTGAATAAACGGATTTTGTGATTGCATATTTCATATTTCCTTCTCTGTTGTCATTGTTTTCAGTTCCAAATAGTTCAATAATTTATTTAGTGATTTTCAATATTTTCATTTGTCAAAATTGCAGAATATTATTAATGACTGACGACTGACACTGACAAGCCAGTTAACAACTCTTCTTCTTCTTTTCCTTGAGAAATCCAGTCCTGTGCACCGGTGTCTCTGTGCTTTGTATCCCGTCAGGCGGTGTTCTATGTTTCATGAACTATTGACATTAATGGAAAAATATAATTAATTAACCTCACTAAAAATCCGATATTAGAAAATTAGAAAAATCGAAGGAAAAGAAAAGATAAATAGAAATTGAATCTGTTTAATTCGTTTAGAACTGTGTTTCCGATTCTCCAGGTAGAAATGATGAAATAGTTGAATAAATAATTTTCCAGACCTAACCTTAAAATATCAAAGACCTGAGAGATATTTTGCTTTGATTCCTGTAATTATCCAGACCAGGAATAGCAACCAGTATTCCAGGCCAGACCCAGGGTTTGTAATTAAAGCCTACACTCCCTTGGCTACTTATTGATTCCAGGTCGATTCAATACCATTGACCCCTGGATTATACTGTGGGTACCGAGGTAGGTATACCTCCTGTACCTTTCTCCACTGTTGCTACTGTGGGCCTCCTTCCCGACTAAGTTGGGAGGAGCAGGTGAAGTAAATCACCTTTATCAAAAATCTGGCGCTCGAGAATCCCTCCTGTCAAATACCAGAGTAGTCTCCTGTCCTGAACAGAGCGTCAAAGTAAGGGCCGCAGATTAAATACTCTTACAATAGGGTGAGACCCTTGAAAGAAGGAGAAGCAGTTTTTAGAGCAGGTCACATTATATTGTGTGGGGTGGATGCAGAACAAACGCATGTGATCAAAAGCTTGTGTTTACAATCATCTGCATTAGCAGAGTCTCCTCATGAAATAAGTATCATCCCAACTGAAAAAAACATTTTCTAATGCAAATGTACTTGCCTTAAATGAAATTTGCAAGCATAGATGTGATTTAAAGAAGTTCAATTCCTTAAACTTTACCTTCAGTTAAAGATTTATTGAAGGATGTAAAATCTCCAGGTAAGAAGTGCTCACTACAAACGTACATATTATTGGTTATTGGTTTACCAATCTTCAACAAATTCCTCCATCTTTTTCACAATTTGGGGTTCCAAAGTGGAAATTTGTGTAAAGAAACACTGTCTGTACAATATGAAGAGCACTGCGGAACTGAACAACACTTTCTCGATTTCGTATTTTTGGTTTTATGTATTTGCTGCATGTTGAAAGGTTGAAAATATCTACCTATCCCATATACCTATACAAAATAATCACGAAAATCATTGAAAATAGTCTACTTTTAACTATAAAAGTATTGAATCATAATGCTGACATGACAATGTGACAATAGTGACAAGTGGTGACAATGCTAAAATGGATTGTTGTTCACCCTTAGATCAACGCTCAGATCCTACAGATGATCTAAGTGTTCACCTCTATTTTATCTCCAAAATCAAACACCAGAGGCCACCCACTTCGTGATTTTCGCGAATTCCCAAGCACTTATAACCTCCAAAAGTTCCAAATCAAATTCAAACACTCTCCCTATCCTCACTCTTCCTAGGTACGCGCGATGTTCCACAAACATTCCAGGATTTTCCTTTCGTGCGCTCCAGGAGATAAATAAATAATTGAATATAAGTCTGTGCTTTGTAGCTCATGAGAAGCTGTTGACGTGTAAAATAGCTCCTGTCTCTGATAAATATTGAAAACTATCATCAGTTAATCTTTTCAAAAATTTATGACATATACGCCAGCTTCCTCCAATTTCTAAGAATTATGCTATATGACATCTCGGCTTATCAATTTTAATGGTCAACAATAAGTTATGGTAGGTGTCTAAATATTCCTACCTATCGGCAAAAAATCTCAAGTTACAATATTATGCCTTTGTCGAAGTAAACTTGACATGTATCGATAAAAAAAATTTTCTGTGACGGGAAAAAAGTTTTGCATTTCATCCCTGTTGGCAGGTTATGAAATGTCACTTTTCATAAATTACTTTATTCCCGCGGGAGGAAAGTGAGTACTTTTTTCTCGGATATATATCAAATATATATATATACTGTTGATGGCTTTTGTTGTGCTATAGTTCCGAAAAATGAGTCAATAATACCGTCTCCGAGAAAGAACTGCAAGTCCTTTTATCTTCCATTCGACTTCGCGGTTACTAAACAACCACTAAATTCGCAATTTTTTGAAATCAAATCACAGAATTAGACTGACAGAAGTGACATCAGATATTTGATTACTTCAAAAGAATGATAATGATGCCTACAACGCAGGTGTCCCTACTGTTAAAAACTTAAAATTTCACTTCGATAATTTTCAGATTTCAAAATAATGTAATATCTTTCTTCTGTCACAGAAAAAAATTGTATATTTTACACGGGAAAAATATTAGATTTTCCTTTGCATAATAAATAACTATTGTTGCCTGGCAATTTGACGAAAAAAACTGCCTCTGAAAAAATTACGAGTCCGTAGGTACGGGAATGAATCTGCTCCCGTTCTCAACATATGAATGCAAAATATTTTTCTTCGAAAATTCTGTTCTTATAGTCTTATAGTGTTTCATGAATACACCCTGGTATCTCAGGTATTATGATGCGATTCCCTTGAAATTTTTGTAGTGATTGTATGTTAAAATGAGGAAGTATTTAGTAGAACGAACAGATGCATTCACCATTGGCGTGCCATGTTGAGGAGTACAAAAAAGGCCTTTATTTGAGAAAAGGATATTAGGACTCATTTTAAATACTTTTTTACCAGATTCATAATCAGCATCCCCGAAAATCCCCCAATTCGTATTTTCAAGATCCCAAGAGCTGAAATGAAATATTTCAAAATCCCAGTTATTATAATGATGCGATTTTCTTGAAATTTTGATGATGATTGTTTGTCAAAAAAACAGCGTACGATCACCATCACAGTTTCTAGAAAATCGCATCATTATAATAACTGGGATTTTGAATTTTTCTTGAGAGATTTTGAAAATATCGAATGGGGGGTTTTTGGGAATGCTGATTCTGAATCTGATAAAAACATTTTTTGAATTGACTCGGCCGTTACTTGATGGAAATCCATGACAAATGTAAAAACTTTGCAAACGATTTCCACAAAATTCTCAAACACACGACATGTTTCGCTCACACAGTTAAATTCACAATAGAAATAGAGACTGAAAATTCAATCAATCTTGACAATGAGTAAAATTAACGGTAAACATGATTTCTCAATTTTCCATAAACCTTCCCACACTGATATCACTATTCATAATAATTCAACACACCCTTATCAACATAAAATTGCAGCATATAATAGTATGATACACAGGCTAGTGAATGTCCCTCTTTCGGAAGTAAATTTCAATAAAGAACTCAATATCATAAAACAGATTGCAGTCAACAACGGATACAACGTTAATTTGATAGACAGTATTCTTTCTAAAAAACTTCATCATAAAGCTATTCAAGAAGTTTATCCTACCATCAAGAATAATAATCAAAATTATAGAACTTTACCCTATTTCGGATCATCAACTGAGAAATTAGCTTCATTTCTACATAAACAGGACTTAAAAGTGGCATATAGAAAAAATATCACGTTGGGACGGTTTATCAAGAATAATAACGACAAAACTTTTAAATTCGAAAAATCAGGGGTATACAAACTCAAATGTGGATCTTGTGCTAAGGTATTTATCGGTCAGACAGGTCGTACGTTTAATCAGCGCATTCATGAACATGAGATGAATTTTTTAAAAAAGAAAACAAATTCAACATACGCCAACCATATATTAGAAGAAAACCATAGTTTTGATGATAATTTCGAAATTCTGCACGTAGAAAATAAAGGACTGAAACTCAATCATTTGGAATCATTAGCAATCAACAAACTCAAAAATTTTGACATTTTACTCAATGATCAATTAGACCTCAATAGTTCACCACTGTTGAATTTGTTTTCTTAGTGAGTAATGATATGTATTTGCTATCAACTCTTTCAAGTTAATCCGGTATACCGTAATTTAATGTAGATATTGTGCCTAATTTCCGAAAATGGAGGTTTATCGTACATAAAAGTTAAACAAGCCAACGTTATAGTTTAGTTCATTGTACCAGTATATCACCTGACGAAGCTACTGTGTGAGCGAAACATGTCGTGTGTTTGAGAATTTTGTGGAAATCTTATCGTTTGTGAAGTTTTTACATCTGATAAAAACAGTTATCTAAAATAAGCCCTAATATCCTTTTTCCGAATAATGGCCTTGGCTGTACCCCTCAACATTGCACGCCAATGGTGAATGAAACTGTTCACTCTGCTAAATACTTCATTGTTCTAACATACAATCATCACTAAAATTTCAAGAGAATAGCATCATTGATAACTGAGATATCAGGGTGTATTCATGAAAAGCGATTCAAACGATTTTCCAAACAAAGTGTCACTGACAAGCTATTGGATCTTTCTCTTAGGCTCCCTGATAGAAAAATTTGTTAAATGCAGTGACATTTTGGGGCAAATCATCTGATTTGTTCTACGGAACATATATTCAAATAATACTCATATTTTTATCATATGGAAACAAGGAGAGAAAATCCCAAAAAATCAAGTAAAATGAATGTACCACCTCCTCGATCAATCTATAATAATAATAATAAACTTGATTTTCCTTTCGATAGTTACAAAAACCATATAGGAATAGTCAAGAGAACAAAACAGTGAAATATTATTGCATCCCTAAGTTAAATAATCTTTAAGGGAGTAGTAACATGATGATGTCAAGAATTCATTGAGTTGACTTTTGAAACAGTTAATCTTCATGATATTCTTCAAATTATTGAGTATTTTATTGAAAAGCTTTAGTGCTATAAAGTTTGGTGCATTCTCTCTGATTTTGAGTTTTGCAAAGGGTACATAATAATTATTTTTCTGCCTAGTATGATAATCATGAAGGTCACTATTTGAATTAAGCTTCTCCTTATTCCTGAAAACAAACATACACATTTCAAATATATGAATACCAGTGACAGTTTGGATTTTGCATTCCTTGAAAATCGGTCTACAAGAAGTTCTCCTGTGCATATTAAACAAACATCGTAATATCCTCTTTTGTGCTACCAACACGTCGGTCACTGCTACTGAATTACCCCACAAACAAACTGCATATTTCAGTCGAGAGTTTACCTGAGCAAAGTGAAAGTTCAAGAGTTGTTGTTTATTCAATAAGAATCTTATATTTCTCAATAGAAATGTAAGAGATGATAATTTTGAGACAAGATTTGAGCATTGAGATCTCCAGTTGAGAAATTCATCCATAGAGACACTTGAAAATGTGACACCTTTTTTTGTTCAAGATTTGCATTATCACCGACCAGATTTATAGGTCCTGCACTTTTTTGCCATGTATGAAATCTCACCAAGTTATTTTCAGTTGGATTGAGGTAAAGATCATTGGAAGAAAACCAGGTACTGAGAGAGTCTAGTACTACACTACTCTTGGCTGCAATATTGTCATCACTTTTGTCTGATATTATAAGAGATACATCATCAGCATATAATATAAAATTGGTATTGGGTGATATGGCACTTATTTCATTAATATATATGATGAACAACATAGGGCCCAATATAGATCCTTGTGGCACCCCCATGTTAACGTCCGCAAGTGATGATGAGACATTTGTATTTCTCGTTTCTATATAATTAATGCAAACATACTGCTTGCGCTCAGACAAAAATGATGCAATCCAATCAAGTGGGGTTCCTCGTACACCAATATCAAATAATTTATTCAACAACTTTCCGTGATTTACACAGTCGAATGCCCTGCTGAGATCACAGAAGATGCCAACAGAGCACTCGATATGCTCCACGAAATTAGAGATGATATCATAATAGGCTATTACTGCCGTATTGGTAGATAAGTGATTTCTGAAACCATGCTGGCAATCAGAGATCATGTTATATTTATTCAGAAAACTGCTCCAAATAACAGTATTCAAAAATTTTTGAAAATCCAGAAGGTACAGTGATAGGTCTGTAATTATCAATTTTTCGAGGCTCTTTCTTCTTAAAAACAGACAGTACTATTGACTTCCTTGCGAGTTTGACATTCCTATTTGGGCACTGAAGATGCCCGACTAGAAAGCTCGAAACGCTAACCGTTTTATCGGTAGTTTTTGACCTCTACGGCATTTCGATCACAGACAATAACGCCAGCGAATGATCTTGTATTTCCGGATAAATTTAGAATTTGCTTATAGGAAAGATGAGGATGAGTGGCAGCACTTCGCTTAAACAAACATCTCGGATGTCGTGGACCAAATAATTAGAGAGGCCGCCAAATGGGCCCAGCTGTTGGAATATACGGGAAGGACGTACGTAATCCTGCTGGCTGTCGTTCGTTAATAACCTTTTTATTTCCGTTTCATTGGAAGTGTCGAATTATCACTGTAAATAAACAGCTACTCCGAAAACAATGCTATAAGTACTAATAACTCTTCTTTTCCGTTGTTTGTTCTGAACCACCGGAACATTATACCAAATTGAATGAAGGTGGCTAAAAACAGAGATGGGCATAACCGGTAATATTCGATGGCCCATTGATAAAAAACTGCTCGTCCGTTGCTGATTTTATCAACTGGCAACACCCTCCTGATTTGAAACCTGTGAAACAATTTTCCAAAACAAAGAAATTCCATCCTAGTCATTCACACGAGACCAACGAGACGAGACTTTCGAAAAGTCTCGTCTCGTCTCGCCGATGAAATATGAAGTCTTGTCTCGAGTCTCGTCTCGCAGCCTCCAGTCCCGTCTTGTCTCGCAACCTCCAGTCTCGTCTTGTCTCGCGTCTCGTACGAGAGTCTCGTAGATGTATCGCAATTACGTCATACATAATCTTGTTCCAGTCTAGTACGGGATATTTACCTTTACCTCCTTTCTAGGTATAATGTAGAAGTAGGAAGACAAAATTAAAACAAAAATAACATTATTTATTGAAAAGTAGGTACCTTATAGGTACATACTTACATCATACATCTAAACAAGAAGAAAAACTGAAGTAGCCGATAAGCTTATTAGGAGATCTCGTGCCATCAAACTTAAAATGGGAAATTCAGGAGCATGAATTTTCCACCATTGCAATATATCTATCAAAACAAAGTTATTCTTCATCTTAGACTATTTAGCACAGAATGACTTATTTATAGATTTTCAGGTAAAGTCATTCAATTTGCGATCTGTCGTTATTGCAGAATTGCCTTCATTTTCTGCCGCCATAAGAGATCATGGATTGTGTTTTTAAAGTATTTATGAATGCATTTTTTTGTCTATCTGCGTGCTAAATAGTCTGTATTCTTTCTAAATATGTTGTATTATGAATGAAATTCTCAAGTCTGCAGTCGGCACGCAAAAATATTTACCTGCGAGACTCTCGCACGAGATACGAGACGAGACCAATAAAAGTCTCGTCTCGTCTTGTCCGAGTCTTGTCTCGAAAACGAGACGAGACCATGCGAGACTCTCGAAAACGAGACTCTCGCGGGCACCACTATTCCATCCGTATGCCATCTATTAGACAAGCGATAACTCAGAATATTGGGTCTATCATAATGAAATTTATAATGGGTATATGGTATGTGAAGATACGAAGGCGCTGAAGGACCACCTATCCTATTTTTCTTGAATCCCGACTTTATTCTCGGGATCCCGACTTCAAAGTCGAATCCCGACATTAAAATGGAAGACACTAGGTTTGTTATACCTAACCGTGAAAGGTGCACTAACTGCGCAGTCAATGTCTGTCATATTCATGGTTCACTTGTTGATCCTAATGCATGCTAAATCACTATACTATCCATAACTCTATCATATTATTTTCAATTTTCTCTTATTCAAGTTAATGGATAAGTCCGAAACGGGTGTTCTTAGAAGCTGAAAAAACTAAATATCTCGGTATAATGATAGATCGCCATATGAGGTGGTACCTACAGACCAAAGAAACTATCAGAAAACTTCGATATTTATCGAAATTCAAATACCTGAGAGATTTCCTAGACATAAAATATTTAAAAACACTTTATTTTTCTCTAATAGAGTCTATCCTGTCATATGGAATATTAGGTTGGGGAGGCGTAAATGACTGTTTCTTGAATGATGTACATGTGTTACAAAAATGGATTTTGAAAATAATATACGGTAAAAAGGCATCTTTTCCCACAGATTCCTTATACAAAGAATTTCAAATAGAAGATGTAAGACAGATTTTTTGTCAAAAAATTATTCTATTCATAAAACTAGGAAAAATTGAACTCACTCTACAGAAACACTCCTATAACACTCGATAGACGGATGAAGTTTTATTCCCACGTTGCGGAAAAACTATTGGAAAACGTAATACGAATTATTTAGCACCCAGAATTCATGCTTCGTCAACACACGACTTGAAAAATATACAAAACTACCAAATGTTAAAAAAAAACTGAAAAAATGGATTCTCAAAGATAGGCTTATATTCACTAATATTGTTAACCAGAGATCAACTCACTAAAGTAGTAGAGCAAATTATTATATATTTTAGTGTATATGTAAAAAAAAATTACCCGACTGAGACTGTGTTATTTCAAAGATGAGACTATTCACCCCTTTTACTTAGAATGTAATAATTTACCTGGATGTGTCAAAACCCCCTAATGTCTACCCATTTATCGATGTTTCAAGATTTTTTACCAACTTTCACAGATTATTGTTCACCAATTTATAACGATTCTTTCCAATTTTTAATTTTAATTCTACTATGGAAATCACATACACAAGTAGTCAAAACTACTTCTGTGATCCACCTCCGTTTATTCAAAAAACACTATTTTTTAATTTATATGATACAATTTATGAGTATGAATAAACATTATTATTATTATTAGTCTTTCTTAGCTCTATCCATGGATGAAATTAAATACTGGGCGTTCCATTTGAAAATTTCGAGAAAATGATCGATTTGCAAAATACGTCATAACTTTTGGTTTACATAATTTTTTTCAAATATTGACGAAATATCAATATAACATAAAGAATTTGTTAATTTTTGATGAAAACTGCGCATCGGGAGCTTGATTCCAAACGTTCATATAAGGCTTTGAAGTTTGGCTATTTATTGCAGAAGATTATGGAAGAAGTCCGAAACGGGTGATCTCATACCCATGTTATCATATATCATTGAACTCATCTTTCTGAGCTCTACCCAAGGACGGAATGAAATTCAGGGTATTCCATTTGAGGAAATGTATGTTTGGTATGTCAAAGGCATATAGACATTATACCTAAACAAGAAATTCTATATGACTATGAACAACTCCGATTCTCTCAATTTTCTTGTACCTATTCAACAACGAGATTCCTATAGCTATTGAATAAAATATAAACAATCACCCTGTACGTACCATAATGATCGTACAAATGTGATCCAATATTTGACATTCAGTGTACACCCAGAAACAAAAAGGAGGTTTTCGATTGATCCTGTGATGGTTACCCAATGAATGTAAAATTATGTACATCTACAAAAGTTTTGTAATGAATGTTCCATTATACTCTCTTTTTTCATTTCAAGATTCTCATTTTCTTGTTCAAAGGGTGCAAAAATATTGTACAGATGAAACCCTATACAACTTTTATATTTGAAGTTTTCTCCACTTCGTATAGTTGTAGCTGTAGGTAGGGATCAAAATATAAAGAGACATCCTGTACAGGTGAGACGACTTTAAAGTCGGTATCCCGAGAATAAAGTCGGAGGTCCGACTTTAAAGTCGGGATCCCGAGATCAAAGTCGAGATCCCGAGATTGGAGTTGGAATCTCGAGATCAAAGACGAGATCCCGAGAATAATGTCGAGAATCGAAAAAAAAAAACATCATAGGTGGCCTTCAGAAAGTTTTTGCATTATATTGTTCACTTGCCGATCACCTCCGGTTATGAATTTTTGATTGGAACATTTTCAGATGTTTTAACGCCTACTTCAACGTTTCAGAGTCACTTTCAAGTTTGCATCTAGGGGTCATGATCGTACCTAAACTCATCTAAGGTGATGTCAGAAAATTATAATCGCAAAGTTTCAGCGACTAGTATAATATATAGGAAGAATACAAGTTGACAAAATTACGTTTCCGTGTCTAACTATGATTTTCCAAATAGCGACCATTTTTTGACAAGCAATCTCCGAAAATAGTAATTTACCTAACAAGTCCAGAAAATACTGTTTTTTTGGACGAGTAGACAAAATTCTTGAAAGAGCCGTAGACGAGTCCTGGAAGTCTGCGAGTCCAAAAAAACTGTTTTTGGACTTGTTGCCTACAAAATTTTTTCGGCAACCATGTAGAATGACAATTCAATAGGACACATTTCTTCATTTGTATCAAATACTGAAATTTGAACAGTACACCTATATCTACTAACTGTTACATTGAACATTTCGTATGGACATTATCAAACCCACTATCGCAGCTGATTTTGATAGTTTATTGCGATTATTACAACCAAACTTTCAACTTTCAAAGATCCAAAATGTCAACTAATATCATGTCAGCTAGCTGTCAGGCGATATTTCGGAAAATCGTTCAAAACCTTGGTTCTGTGACTCTGTGAGGGATGAATCTATTTCCATCATTGTTCTGTGGTCGAATAAATACTGTGCTCAACATTTTCATTCAAATTCCAATTTGAAATAGAAGCAATACATCTTTTTTGTAGCCGATTTTAATAAGCTTCACTTCTTCCACGACAGGAACCTATATAAAGCATGAAATCTGATGAATTTCCTCTTTGAAGAACCAGAACAAAGAATGTATCAACTATTGAAATAGACCAATATCGAAAATCATAATAGGCAGATATGGTAACTGGTACTCACCTTAGAATTTATTCACACCAGTTCACGCTAATATTTCAAATCACTGAAATAATACTGTTGTAGAACAGAGATTTTCTTTTTTTTATGGTACATTAGGTATTATACACGAAATTTAGAAACTACGGAACACGTCTCTAACGAACACTTGACCCCAATCTCAGAAATAACCATTTTTTCAGCTCAAGAATATTTTTGACATATTGTTGTTTCGATCCTTTGATCAGGAATCAGTTCACTGCTCTGATCCAAATCATATACGTATCCAAATATTTATCGGTCGGACGGTCGGTAATATGTTTCCTGTAAATATGGATTGTAACCAGGATGAGCTCAGCGAGATTTTTGAGATTTACCCACGTCAAGTATGTTTATCAAAGGTTTATCAGAGTAGGCGCCATCGAGAAACTTGCAAACGACCTTCAATAGGTAGCAAGCGCACCAGTTAAATTTCTATACATCTCTGTAATTATCATCTGCATTTATCAAAACCATATCTACCAAGATTTTCATAGTTACAGTGACAACAACGATGTGATACTTCCCGGTCGGAAAAATGCTACTTCTCAACGAAAAAGCGTTCGGGAAGTGATCACTTCACGGACGGTTGCCGAAAGAAGGATTTTTTCGACAAATCTAACAATAACAATACTAATTCATTTGCGATCGGATTGAAAATAAGAACATGCATTTAATATTACTAAGGAAAATACTGGATATTCATTCTTTCACATTTGTCAAGTGTGTCATTGATAGCCATGATGCAAAATATTTTGCAGGTATTTTATTCCTTCCAAGTATTCTTTGGAAAACAAAACACTCAGGTACCTATCCACTTCTCACATTGATTATACCACATTATTTTGATTGAAATTCAACGAAAAGGAAGAAACTTTAACTGTCTGCTCATAAGGCTTATGTCACTGTCAATATCCGAGTGTGTTGTTTTCCAAAGAAGAATAGAAAAAAAAATAACTGCAAATTATTGAATATGCATCATGGCTATTCATTGCACAGATCAGTCATTCGATTCTTATATTCGTTTATCCGATACCAATGGGCGATCTCAATAGTTGATTTTCATAATTTGTCATATAGTTAGATTGAGTGGCTGATCTCTATAACGCTTCGTTGAACTTAGATTTCAATCTAAACTAAATGTTCCATTCATGTTAGATATCCATAGGAAAACTTCATAGTTGATCTTAGCGTTTGATTATTAACGTTTGATCCTAATATTGGATCTTCATCTTCGATTTTAATGTTAAATATTATTGTTTGATCGTTATGTTTGACCTTAATAATCGATATAAAAGTTTGATCTTAAAACTTAATGTCAACATTCAATCTTGATCTTATCATTTGATCTCAACGTTCGATCTTAACGTTCGATCTTAACATTTGATATTAACGTTCAATCTTAACGTTCGATCTTAACGTTCGATCTTAACGTTCAATCTTAACGTTCGATCTTAACGTTCGATCTTAATGAAAATTCCCACTGTATCAGAAAGTCGATCTTACCAAGGTGAGTGGATGCTTCCTATACAGATCGTTCGTCACTGGCTGGTCGAGCAGAACGGAGCGCAGGTGGGCTATGTAGCTGGTGGCCAGCCGCAGTGTGTCCAGCTTCGACAGCTTCGTGTCGGCCGGCACCCACGGCAGCGTCGTCTTCAGCCGGCAGAAGGCCTTGCTGAGCACGCGCATGCGCGCACGCTCGCGCTCGTTGGCCGCGTTGCGCTGCGGTCGCCTCGGCTCGCCGTACTCGTCTTCGGAGTCGGAGTCGCTGGTGTTGGGGGTGGGTTGGCGGCGTTTGCGGGGCATGGTCTTGGCATCTGTGAGGAACGAGGTTCGAATAAGATTCAAAACCATTTATATTCGAGGAAAATCAACGAATATTACAATATACAGGGTGTCCTGGAATTAGCCTGCCAAATTTCACCAGTGCCTTCTACGACCATAAGTAGAAAGAAAAGTTCCAATGTACAGGGTGACCAGTTTTTGATGTTTTTTCATGATACCTCAGTTATGCTAAACTCATCGATTTAACAATGAATCACAAGAATGACATCGAAACAGATTTGACTAAGAACATGGATTACACAGTTTTGTTGTATCTTGAGCAGAATAAAGTCTATGCTACATAGGTAAATTCACGTTAAGAGTTGTGAGACATAACGGAACATCACTTAAATGACCTAACAGCTGATCCACAACTGTTTGAAAGAATAATACATTCTTAAGAAAAGAATATAGAATCGTGTATTCCTCGAAACGTATATAGGACATTTTGAACACTTACTCTAACTGATTCAATATTTTATGTTTCTAGTCAAATATCTCTTAGTTTTCTATCTATCTATTTTATCCAGTTCGTTCAGAAATAATCAGTTTTTTCACTTCATTTTTGAATGTACCTATATTTCTGCAATTTTTTATATTGTCAGGTACTTTATTGAATTCAGTTGAGGCTGAATGAGTGAATCTTTTTTGTCCGATTATGGAGCTAGCGGCGTCAATATGAAACAAGTTATATTGTCTAGTTTCATGATTATGAATTTCAGAATTCCGTATCAAAATAAAATTCGACTTCAATTTTTTATTTATGATATTATATGATATTTCAAGAGTTTCAATTCTATATATTCCAAGATCCCCAAACATTAATTGAATAGTTGATACGACTCAGTATATGACAGTAGAGAATCATGTTTGCAATTTTAATATCAAGTTTGGGACATCTTCTCAATGCACCAATAATTAGAGATATATTTTTTGTCAAAACATCAATATGTTTGTCCCACTTCAACCTGTCATCAAACCAAATACCAAGATATTTTATCTGGTCAGTTTGTTTCAAGAGTTCATTTTTTATTTTGAGGTTGGGGTAAATTTTTTGGTTATTTTTTTGCTGAAAAATCATATATTCTGTTTTGTTAGTATTTATCGATGAAAGGTAAGAGTGGAGCCATTTTTCAAATATTTTCAAGTCCTATTCATTTATCATATTTGAAGGATTCTTGCATTCATATAAAAGTACTATGTATCATCTGCATACATGGTATATTTACTCGTGATACCAATTTCACTGATATTTTGAACATAAAGTAAATATAGTATAGGTCCTAAAACAGAGCCCTGTGGGACACCCTTATTGATTAATAGTTTATTCGACACAGAGTTGGTTGATTTTGTATTGAATGTCCTATTTTCAAGATATGAATTCAAAATATTTCTCACATTGCCTCCGAGTCCCATTGTTTCTAAGTTTTCTAAAAGGGTTGTATGATCAACTGTGTCGAAAGCCTTTTTGAGATCAATGAAACCAGCTACCACATAATTTCCTGAATCAAGTCCTCTCTGGATTGATTCTATCACTTGTAATACTGCTGCTTGTGTTCCACTGTTTTCTTGAGAACCAAATTGATTAGAATCAAAGCTATATTTTTTGTTGATGAATTCTACAATGCGTTTCTTGGGAATTTTTTCAAAATTTTTAGAAAATATGCTTATTGAAGCTATTGGTCTATAGTTAGTTGGATCCTGAGCATTTCCATTTTTGTAAATAGCTCTTACTGATGCATGTTTCAATTCGTGTGGGAAACTTTCTTTTATGAAAGATTCATTGATCAATTTTGATATTGGTGTAGCAAAATTGTGTCTCAATTCAAATATGTCTTTAGTAATCAAACCTTCTGGATCAGGGCATGTCTTTTTTATATCATGGATTATAGAAATGATTTCGCTTTCATCAGTGGGAAACAGAAGCATTGTGGAATCATTATATTGTACCATCTCCCCGATTAACCTACAGACATCAGTACCTATGTTGATATTCTGTTTGTTTTTCAATTTGATGGATCTTCCTATCACTGAAGATTAATCGAGTTTAATAACGTTTTCGATGAAAAAACTCCAATATCAATGTTTTTCGTGTTTCTATGGTTGAAACAATGCGTACTGAAAACCAAAACACAAACTCACCTAACTTTTCGCGAGCTCTTTAGAATCCAAATTCCGTTTCACCCACTCACCACTCCGATTCTTCCAGTTCTTCGCCACGCACAATAATTACTCTCATTATCCCGCGAAGATCTTCTGTTCCAGCGACTAATTGAGATGGAATTCCTTTAGGACCCATGGGGCGTGTACCAGGACGATCTCCTCCCACAAAATCAAGGAAGGCCAACCGGGAACGACGGGATAGAGCACAGAAATACGAGGAGGATGAGCTGTTTCCGTGAAACTCGATAGAAAAACAAAATATAAACTGCTCAACAACCAAGACGTTCACGTATACCGACCGAATTTGAATTATTTTAACTTCAGGAAAGTATAGCCGATTTTCAATTACTCTTCAGGCCTTCTTGTTTGTTCGTTTCATTGGCTATCGAATCTGTTGGCCAGCGCTTCAGAATGAGATTCTACAAGGTGATTCTTTTTGAATAGGTATACATCATTGTGCCCATTGTGATACGTTGCTGGTATATGTCACCCACCATCAGGCGAATGAAGCTCTTCTCTGGATGGAATTTAAGAGCTTCAGCGTATGTTTGGGTGCTGAACCCCATATGTGGAAACAGTATTCTGAAACAGCAGGCCGTATCTGTGCTCAGTAGATCATGAGAGGCGTAAAGTAGATTTTAGCTCGGAATTAACATTCGAGTTTTTGTGAAGCAGTTTTCGCTATGGATTGGACACGATTTTTCCATGAAAGAGTATATTGCTGATGGAAATACCGAGCATAGATATAGTGGACTTTGTGGGACCAGACAATTATGCATTTCTAGAGAAAATAGAGGTTTGAGTTTTGGTGGCGTTGAATTCAATGAGATTGTTGGTTCCCAAGGCTGTAGTTTCAGCAAGATCTTCATTGACAGCGCTGTTCTTAGTTTTCTGGGAAGTAAATGGGAATTCTGAAACAGAACGCAGTATATGTATATGGAGCGTACTATATCATCTGCAAAGCTGTCGATATTATTGTTAAGATACTTTATTTGTGTAGTTCTTTTCAATACTTTATTTATAATTTGGAGATTGAGACTAATATTTATGTTTCTTCTTCTGATGGAATATTGTATATTTAGTTTTATTGGTATTAATTGGTGAAATGTTTGAATAAAGCAATTTTCAATTTCTTAATATTTTCTAGAATGATATGGATTCATTGTTTTCGTATAATAGTACAGTATCATCTTCATATATGGTATAATTACCTGACAATCCAAATTTAGAAATATTCTGAATATATAATGAATACAAGATGAGCCCTAAAACAGATCCCTGTGGAACACCTTCACTTATTGGAAGTTTATTAGACTCTGACATTTTATATTTAGTGCTGATTGTCTTATTCGCAAGATAATATTCTGAAAGATTCTCAACAATGCCTCTGAGTTCCATCGATTCCAAGTATTCTAAGAGATTCTTATAGTCGACTGTATCAATGAAAATAGCTAGAACGTAATTTCCCGTATCAAGTTTTCCTTGAATTTTTTGTACAAATAGTACCGCTGCTTTGACACCACTATTTTCTTGGCAAGTGGTTACCATCAACAGATCATTCTTATGAAGTATATGAGCAATGTTGGGGCCA
The DNA here is from genome assembly GCA_918026855.4 of Phaedon cochleariae. NCBI lineage: Eukaryota > Metazoa > Arthropoda > Insecta > Coleoptera > Chrysomelidae > Phaedon > Phaedon cochleariae. Next base: position 51,074,117 of record OU896714.1, on the reverse strand, counting down.
AAATTGATCCTTGTGGAGTGGAATGCCGGAATCGCTTGCTAGAGCTATAATGGTATCAGACAATTAATAGATCCCGCACCATTTACATTGAAATCTTGTCTACGGTGAAATGTTGTGCAAATCTAGGATAAGATAGACAATAAGACAACATGAAATGTAATCTGGTCAAAGGTCCGTTATGCCCTTTAAAAAATGTTTTGAGCTGTTGAAGCCAGACGAGATAACCTCTATACCGAACACCAGAGCAGATGAAATTCTAGACGGGCTTTGTACCTATAGGTTATAAGTGTATGTGCGTGAGCTTAATGGTTTAATGACTTCTTAGCGCATTTAAGTTATCTGAACAGAATCAATTCGACATTTTTTGTTCATAATGTAATAAAAATACTACATTGTTTTATCAGGATCAAATGTGACACTTTGTTTGACAAGCGATATTTGCGTTTGCGAGGCGGAGCGACCAGGAAGTCAAGCACGAAAATTTTGCGAGTCAAACAGAGTCATTTTTGATCCGAATGAGACATGCTATTTTTTCTGCAATCGAAACAATTGATATCTAATTAATGACATATAAATGAAGTAACCACTATTTCGAGTCACTTGAGTATGTCAATGTCAAAGCAGCTATCATATCAGCTGTCATCCGACACGTTTTTAGTTCCTAGGCGTTAAATTTCAACTTCAGCTCCTAAACACTGAAAGTGTTGCCTAGCAACATACCAACTAATCATTTCATTGTATCAATGAGAGGGTCGCTAACTCCCAGAGCTGATTTTGGAAATAAAATGGACGACTTTTGAGCCGATTGCAGAAAAAAAGTGTTGAGGTCGGTGGTCTCCGGATTATATTTCGGAACCCACTTAGGAAACTTCTTGGACATCTTGAGAAATTCACATCTTTCGTGATTTTTGCATTCTCGGCGATTGAGCTCGATAACGCGGAGGTCCAGAAAATGCTCATCTATCGATGGGCACGTATGAGGAAAATGAAAAATGAGGAAAACTTAATTCTCGCATGAGTTTTACTTAGCGAGGGTAAAGTCGAGCTATTCGGTGACCACCGACCTCAACACTCCTTATAGGCCACCGAAAGATAATGCTGAAACGATAATTATTTTTTTCTACAAGCGTGCGTGATTCACCCTATACCCGCACGCAATTTAGTTTGGAAAGTGTCATTTTCCCGCGGGAAAACAAAGATATATGATAAAATCGCTAATAATATAAGTGGTTGTTGATGGAATATAAAAGTTTCATCAAATTGCACTATTCATTGTGAAAATTGAGAAATATTGAGAAATAAAAATTTATTACCTATTGTAAAAATCCCCCTATATATAGATTTGGATTGATCTGATGGAAAACGATTATTGTTGTCATGCCAATCAAACCTGAAATAAGTTTGAAATTGTCGAAGTGACAGATACAGCGTTAGTGTCATTTTTGATTCAGTGGAAATGCCACAATGTGATCAAAAACTTCGAGCTATAGGGATTCGATACAGATGCGTTATTACCAACGAAGTCTTGAGAAAGGTATGAGAAGCTATACACGCGTTTTATTGAATGGTGCAACAATAATGAAATGAAAATACCGAATGAAGAATAGGTATCTTTGGCTTATTTCATAGAAGTGTCTGAAACCTAGAGACCAAACTCCTTATGGGACTACTGGCTTCCGCAATGAATCAACATAATGCGTCAAACTGTAAGTTCACAATAGCTATTACTAATAATCAGTAGATAGAGAATATACACTGTGTCCATAAAGTCACCCCCCCCCCTGGTTAACTTTAGAACGGATGGGATTTTTATTTTCAATTCTTTCCTGCTTCAATGGTAGTTTCAGTCCTACATATTGTTCCAAAAAAAACATATGTATCCTCCAAAATGGCGCCTGGGCGCCAATAGAGATTTGAAGATCACATGCGAGCACTTTAATAGCCATCTAGTCGAAAGAATTCTGGTGTGAGATTTCAAACGTTATCATCCGCCATTTTGGTTTGGATGAATATTTTCGTCTGAGATTCTGAGGTTGTATAGAGAATCGAAAGACCTTTCAATCGAGGTATCCATTTCAAAAAATCTTCCAAAATGGCGCCCAGGCGCCATTTTGGAGGATACATATATTTTTTTGGGAACAATATGTAGCACTGAAACTACCATTGATGGATGAATCAATCAATTTCCTATACGCTTGTAGAAAACATATTGTTCCTAATTCATGCGGAAAATGTCTTTCCCGCCTTTCCCGCACTCGACTGCTTGCCCGAACTCCGCTTCGCGTCGTTCGTGTCAACGGCAGTCGCGTGCGGGAAAGAATAACTTTCCGCACTTGTTAGGAAAATTACTATTTCCAAGTTACATTAGGAACAACAAATATCGAATATTGAACCCGTTTAAAATTATTAAATGGTTCTTGAACATTCAAGATGAATCAGATTTGTTATGGTCAACAATGTTTACACTCAAACACACACTCATAACCTATGGGTCTGAAGTCCATCTGCAATTTCTTCTGTTCTGGTAGAGGATATTTTGTTTGGCTTCAAGAGCTCATACATTTTTTTTTCTACAAACTTCAGTAAAAGTATAATTTTTGACGCATGCTGTCAGTGTCTAAAATGTCAGTTTATGACACTGGTGTTGAAAGTAAATCACTTTTAGCACTAGTACTAAAAGTGATTTATTTTTATGAGAAAATATGTAAACATAATTCAAAATGAAGTGTTTATTCAATTAAAAGTACAATTAGCGAAACTACAATTATAATAAGATACTCCATGGCCAGTCTCATTGGTAGATGTGACAGAATTTATTTTCGTGAAGCTTGTACCAGGGCAGAGAGCAATATTATCTGCCGAAGTTTTCGACAAAATTTTATCTGCAATGTTCTGTTTCCTTTGTAGCGAGTCTTCTATATAACCCTCTGCTACTGTACTGGAATTCCATCCACCATGTATTTTAATTGTAGTAAGACTAGCACCAGAGTCCGCCAACAATCTAGCTGAGGAACGACGACAACAATGTCCAGTATATAGATGGGAATCAGGCAAATTAAGAAATTCGGCAATTCTGGCAGGCATCTTACCAAATGTATTGATTCCAACTGGAGTCCTGGCTCATTTATTTTTAATGCATTTTATAAAAACTCTAGAATGATTAATATCCACTGGACGAAGGGCTATGTACTTTTTGTAGTAGTTCATATACAATGTACCACTTACAACAAGGGTGCGTTGCACATTAGTTTTTGTGTCTGGTATATGCACACCTAGTGAAGTTCCGGAATCCTCGATATTATTTAATGTCAAATCGCACAGTTCATCTCGACGACAGGCTCCAAAAACACCAAAAATCGCAGCAACTTTCTGCATTAGATATATTTCATCTGGGGCTTCTGCGAGAAATTTGTCGATTTGTTCTCTTGTCAATACTTTTGACTTTTTCGGTCGATATCCTTCACCCTTTTGCTTCAAAAAAGCCACAAGCTTGTGATATCTACTTATGTCATGATCATTTATGTTCATCATCGACTTTAACATAGAGTAATTCGACCAAAACGTTGACGATTTCCATATTTTGGACTTTTCTTCAAAGTATGCAAGAAGCACTTTTTCACTGGCCTCCTTTCCACTGACATTTTTCTGATCACACCATTTCAAGAAAGATAAATCAACAAATTCAGTTTTTGTTTACTTTGGTTACTTGTTTCATGAATAGATTAGATTGAATTGGATTCAAAACTGATAATCTCGAGGCTGTTATTCAATCAATTAATAAGTAATTTAAAATAGTTATGCGTCAATTTGGACTTTTAATGGTGTTTGTAGAAAAAATAGTGTATGATATATGTGCTAAAAGTGTTTTTTCTTTTGTTCGAAGGGATGGAACACGACGCCATTTTCAGCACTTATATTGAACCAAAGAAGATTTCTTGTTCAGCATGATTCAAACTACCCAATCCTACATTTTCACAACAATACACCGTAGAAAACATTTCAATGTAAATGGCGCAGGGTCCTTTATTGTCATTTGTCAATTTTTGACATCTCTTAGACACTAAAAGCAGTGACAAATCCAACTCTGACAATGATATTTTCAAATTTTCGTGTGACTAAACGCTGTACGTTATGGAGAAAAGTTGATAAATCACAGAAACATGCATTCCAAATTCTTGAATATGCATTCCAAATTTCTCAGCGACTTCTCCTCATCGATGAAGATAGATAGCAACCCATTTTCTTGTCTTCCCAGTCTTGTGTTCATGATATGTACGTTCGTCCTTTTGTACCTTCAATTTCATCAGTGTACTTACTCTTTCACCCGATGGAGATCAAGAATATACAAGGTGAGTTCAAGCAAATCATGTAAGAACTGATATTTTGGAGATAGTTCGAGAAATCGACTTTATGAAAAATGAGCTAATTTTGTTCATGGAGCTCATCAACATAACAACAAAAATCAACCAATCACAAGAATCCAGGAGAAATAAAAATGACAGTGGCTAAAGTTGCCGTGAAGTTGACCTTATTTGCCAGTCACCTTGTAACTCAAGTGCCAGTTTTTCTTTGGGGCCATGTTGAAAAAATTCACCAATTAAATCAACTCATTTTTTCCGACTGATATTCTCGATCTATTCTACTTCGGACAACAGGTTTAGCTCATCTAACTTTGAAAATCGATAGCAAATATTAATCACGTATTTTTTTGTTTTGTCGTGGAGAAACTTGTTTTCACTATACGGGGTGTTAAAGTTCGCATACATTTTTGTGTTTTATTTTTATCTCAGTTGAAATGAAACCTAGCGATTTGAAATTAGGTGATCACTTTTCTATCGGCAATATGAACATATATGTCCTTATCAATAGAGGGGACTGAGCTACACTTGGTGTTATTCTTTTTCGAGTCCTCTGACCTGTGATTTTTTTATTGTGACGTTGTAATGAATTGAACCTAATGAAAAATCATTATCATTCCTGCACCTCATTTTGTGTTTTTCATTTGTTTCAATATCCCAGCGAGCACAAACATCCCTGGGATGTTTTGGGATGTTTTGAAAATGTTGGAATGAATATGTTATTTTTAGACGTAATATATGCACTGACCAAAGAGGTCTTTGAAGGATATTGAAGTATTGTTTTTGTTCTTCTGTGGCATTTATTTGTTTGCCTACTGAGAGGTATCCCTGGGATGTTTTGGGATGTTTTAGAAATTTAGGCATGAGGATGTTTTCTTGAGGCGTAATATGCACTTTCCAAAGAGGTCTTAGAAGGATATTGAAAGTATTGTTTTTGTTCTTTTGTGCCCTTTCTTTGTTTTTCCCACCACAACGTCTCATGCTTACGTCACAATACGATGAATTCTGATTTGTTTTCGATTTTGTTCTTCTAGTTCGCAATTTGCATTCGCGTTTGCAGCGTGTCACGCTTACATCACGCTGCTAACGAACAGAAAGAAATTTGGTAAAGTTTATTGTGTTAGAAGACTTATTTAGTTTGTAATAATGACCATATATCAGATGCAAGATGTGTTGTTCGGTGCCTCAGTGTAATCAATGTATAAAAGTACGAATTTATCAATACACAGCTTCTCCGCAGTTGCAAAATTATGCATTGTGGAGAACATTTCAAAAATTGGGAAACCTATTTCCAATTATATGTCTGTGTGTAGTAAGCAGTACTCAGAAACCGATTAAGAGGGTAATTTCATATCAAGAAAATATTTTTATGTTCAATCTATTTTTAATGCATATTTTCATTCAAGGGAAATGGAATCATAATGCAAAAGTTCATTTTGACAAAAGGCTTCAGAAAAGTACCTCGAAAATAGTTTTTTTACAGCGATTTAATGTGCGCAAGACGCGTTGAAAATGTTTTGTTGTGTCCATGAAAAGGCTTCAAAAAGAACTAGGGAGAAGGTAGTTTTGTGACATATCAAGGTCATCTCGATAATTGCCGCCTGCGGCGGACATTGGCTGTTCTATAATAGTTCTATTCATGTGTGAACAGAATATCGCAGTGGAGGTTCAATGTCTCGAAATCTCGTACTTTTAACATCTCTGAGATGTTTTTGTGCTCGCTGGGATCCTACTCAGTCTCCGAGTTATTGAGCAAATCATATCAGGCGCACAATGAACAATGTTATCATGGAGTTTTTTGACATTGTTGAATATTGAAAATGATCAATAAAAAATATAGTAGTTACTGGGTAGGAAATTCTGGAATGCATTGTTCTTGATCCATTTAATATTCAATTCGAATGATAATTTGATGTAAGATAAACATTCAGGTCAGGAAACTGCATAGTATAGCATTATTTCAAATGAAGGAACTACAAAAGATTACAAAACAAAGAAAGCGCTGATAGGATGAGGATCATTTTTCACCAGCTATAATTCACCTTTAGCGTCCCAATGGAAAAAATCTGTAGGGTTCCATATCAGTGGATATGAAAACACAATAACACCCAGTGTAGCTAAGTCTCCTGTATTGATACGGGTTGTTCATATGGTCGATAGAAAATTGCTCAACAAATTCCAACTCGCTAGATTTTGTTTCAACAGAGATAAAAAATAAAAACCAGAAATATTTGCGAACTTCAACACCCCGTATAATGAAAACAAGATTTTCTACCACAAAACAAAAAAAATACGCCACAAAGAGAGAGAAACTTGAAGTCATTATCATATAAAATGAATCAAAATGATAGATAACGAGAGAAAGACAACTACACTCAGTTCCAAAAAAAGTGACGCCCTTGATATTTGACCTATATAAAAAAAAAAAAATAGTAGGCCGATTCTCATTTTTTTTTATTTGTTAGTAGGTAAGCCTCCTTGATGGTGGTGGAATAACTCGAACCATGATTTATTCTTAATTTTTGACTCACCCTGTGTGTTAATTGAGTAATGGCATAGGAAGTGCTTACACCCTATACGAAAGAGGCTTCTTTTGCGAGCATTTTGTTTCTTTATTCATTGATTTATCTCTAAAATTTTCCGAATTACAGCTTTTTTTGCTGAATCCTTGCAGATTACCAACTTTCTGAATTTATCGAGAAACAATTTTCTAATGAAATGAACTGATCCAATAATTTTAAAAAACATTTTTAATAAACATAAAACTATAAATTGGGATGACTGCTTAATACCGCGTATTGCCTCCTCTAGCAACTCTAAGAACTTCTAATCTACGAGGCATACTGGAAATTGAGTTGCTTATCGTTTCCATTGGTATACGATCCCATTCTTCCACTAATGCATCTGCCATTTCTGCGACTTTCCGGAGACCTCTCGCGAGAACGTACCCTTCTCCCTAATTCATCTCACAAATGTTCTATAGGATTCATATCGGGGCTTCTCGCTGGCCATTGTGATGTGGTAATACCAGTAGCTTCTAAGAATTTTTGCACTATTGCTGCGGTGTGTGGTCGGGCATTATCCTTCATCAATATAAAATATTTGCTCACTAACTCTACATAAGGTGAGACATACTGCTCTAAAATGTCAATGTAAATTTGGGCATTCATCGACTGCCTCACCAGAAAAACATGAAGGGGTGTCTTTCCATTCATTGAATTCCCTCCCCACACCATAACGGACCCACCATTGAAACTTTCGCATTCTGTTATTAAATTTTGATTAAACTGTTCACCAGTTCTTCTCCACAACCTTGACTCATCCGTAAACAAGACATTCGACCATTCAGGAATATTCCACTGTCCATAATTTTCAACAAAATTTCTCCAAGCAGCACGATGTTCGGGCAATAATTTGAGACCTTTTGCAGGTCTTCTAGCTTTTGAATTAACTTCTTTTAGACGTCTGCTTACTTACTGCAACATCACGAATTTGGCGATCTTGCTGAACATTTACCGCAGTATTTGATCGATTCCGTGAAATCCGCAATCTCAAGAAGCGATCATCTCTTGGAGAAGTTTTTCGGGGGCGACCAGAACCGACCCTCCGAGCGGTGCTTCCTGTTTGTTCGTAATTGCGGATTGCTCTACGAGCAGTTGCTTCATGAACTCCCACTGCACGAGCGGCGTAACGTTTACTACGCCCATCGTTTACTAACGCAACTAATCTTGCTACTTGTTCAGGATTTATTTGAGGCATTTTAGGTAATTTTAGTCAATAAAACAAGACACTTAATTATTGACACAACGACAAATGGTCAAATAGGAGGCATACAACAAATTAGTTGCTATGGCAACGGCATTTGTTTTTTAAAGACAATGTGATCCTACCAGAGTACAACCCAATCAATTTTGAGTACTCTGATCCTTCAATAAATTTAATTTGTGGGATAAGCGTAAGGTATCAGCAAAAAAGCTGTAATTCGGAAAATTCTAGGGATAAATCAATGAATAAAGAAAAAAAATGCTCGCAAAAGAAGCCTCTTTCGTATAGGGTGTATACTTTTTGTATACCATTACTGAATTTACACACAGGGTGAGTCAGAAGTTGAGAATAAATCATGGTTCGAGTTATTCCACCACCATCAAGAAGGCTTTGAAAAAATTTACACCTCTATATTTTTTTCAAAGACAAATGCATTACCTACCAACAAATGAAAAAAAAAAAAATCAGCCTACTATTTTTTTTTATGAAGATAGGTCAAATATCAAGTGCGTCACTCTTTTTGGAACTGAGTGTACTTTCCTGGCTATATGCCACGCAGAACAGTGGATTACATCCACTCAAAATTTACGCAATAATTCATATAGGCGAATAAAATTGCAAGTGTTTCCTTCCTAAATGCCAAGCTGCGCCTAAGCGGTTCAGGAACGCGTGACTACCTGCAGACCGGTTTCGAGCTCTTGGCTCTCATCAGTGCAGGGCTATCCCAGATAGCATTCTTGACCGCTATCTGGTGCGACCTTGACCCAACGTAAATTGGGGAAATGCAATCCAATGTTCTGCGTGGCATATAGCCAGGAAAGTAGTTGTTTTCTGAAAGCTTTTATTTAACTTGCATTGTATGTTTGTATGGATGTATGTTCGGGTGGAATCTTTGAACTCAATTTTGAAGTAGAAATCTTCAACCGATTGAGCTGAAATTTTGTATACACGTTCAGTTTGGATGACAATGCACGATAAGGTGTGTCACGTAATTCTAAATCATGGCGGACTATCCAAGATGGCGAAATAGCTATTTTTGATATACTTTTACAATATGGGTATCAAATGAAAAGGCTCGTTGAAAGTAACTCGAAAAATGATGTGACGTCATTCTAAATCGAATATGGCGGACCATCCAAGATGGCGGAATGGTCATTTTTGATCTACTTCTACAATATGGGTATCAAATGGAAGAGCTCGTTGAGAGTAATTCGAAAAATAATGTGTCGTTATTCTAAATCCAATATGGCGGACTATCCAAGATGGCGGAATAGCTATTTTTAATATACTTCTACAATATGGGTATCAAATGAAAAGGCTCGTTGAGAGTAACTCCATTATGGCGGACCATCCAAGATGGCGGAATGGTCATTTTCAATATACTTTTACAATATGGGTATCAAATGAAAAGGCTCGTTGAGAGTAAATCGAAAAATCCAGCGAGCGATAACTAAAAATTAAAAAATAAATTAAAAGTAAAAAAAAAGAAACTTTTTAATAAAAATCTTTTATTTAAACGCTCTAAAAAGAAGAATATAAAATTTTTCTTAATAATTTTAACTATCAACTTATAACCTCATTATACACAATTTATATGATCATAAAAGCTTGTAGCAATGATCCACATTTAACTAAATTCTAATTTTAAAAATTTTATCTCAGCAGATTTTACATAATTAAATAAGTACTAGTTCATTCACACAAGTGAATCGCGCGACAAACTTTTATGATCATATAAATTGTGTATAATGAGGTTATAAGTTGATAGTTAAAATTATTAAAAAACATTTTATTTTATTCTTTTTAGAGCTTTTGAATGAAAGCTTTTTATCAAAAAGTATTTTTTTACTTTCAATTTATTTCTCGTTATCTAGCATTTTCGTTCATTTTATGAACTATTCTGGTAATAACTTTGGGGTTCTCTCTCTTTGAGACCATTGCATTCCACTTTGAGTATTTGGCTTTGTCCTAGTTGACAAAAATACGTGTATAATATCTCAACTTTGGCTATCGATTGTCAAAGTTAGACGAGTTAAACCTGATACTGAAGCGAAAATAAATAATTATTTCAGGAAGTAGTTCTTCACTGGGCGTTTTTCTACATCACTAGGATATGGTTTGTGATTATAAAATTTGCCAAATTTTTGATTTCAACCTTGGACGAATATATTGAGGTAGGATGGAAATCGTAGTAATCTGGCATCGCAGCAATAGAAAATATCGAAATGTCTAAAATTCAAGAAAACTATGGAATAAGGAACTCCTACTATGACAAAGGCCAATTTGCTAAAAAAATCGTGATCGCCGAAATGTTATTTGAATAAAATGTTGAAACTTGTATAAACGAGTATATCTCATGCAGTTCATAAAATAATCTTCCTAAATATCACTCGAGCATGACATATACAGTCTGTCCAAGATAAGGTTGAACAGCATGGGGATCTCGGAAACAGTAGGAGATACGAAGTCGTTTGGGGAAAAAGATGCGCATTCGGAGGCTCATATCAAGAACCTTCGAAAATTTTCAAAATTATTTCTAGTTTTTGAGTTATATCGAAAAAAGTGAATTTTTGGAATATCTATTTTTTTTCTTCTTCATTATTAGAGATACAGAAGAACTGAGAATACTTTTTCGTAGCAACTTTTGATGACGTTTAACGTGGTGATACCGATTTTTGTATGCGACGTTTCGTATCCGTAGAACTATCATCAGCTTTTGTTTTTTGAATACGGTCCTGATAATTTTTTCACAGATTCTGGAAGGTTTTTTTAGTCTGAATTCAACCATGTATAATACAAGGTGATTCGAATGTGTTTTGACCTATTCCTATCCATCATCACTGTTTTTTCCAACTTCCAAAGGATAAGTGCCATCAGTTCCACTTATTTCTGATCATTTAGTGTCAAACATTGATAGATTAGTTATTCAATACTGAGAAGTGAATGAAAAATATTTCACTACATCATTCAATGCAGCGCTTAAAATTGTTGATGTTTTCTTACACGAATTACTTTACCAACTCAACTTTGACAATACCTGCAGAAACATTCATAACAAATGTTCAAAATGATAACCATTATTTTCTGAACGAAGATATCTTCTCCTCACAGTTGCTTCTAAGACATTACTAAGCATTTCTGGGGTTATTTTATTGAATGCTTCGATGACACTGTCCCTTAGTTCTTCTTCATCATTTGCGTATACAAAGTTTTTGATATATCCCCTAAGAAAAAATCCAGCTGTGTCAAATCAGGTGACCGCGCCGGCCAAGGGACTGTAGAATGAGTACCAATCCATTTTTCTGAATAAAAACGCACGGACTTTTCTGAAATTATGTACCGGATCTTGTTGAAACCAACAGTTATGAACTTCCGCAATCGGTAAATCAAGATGATTCTCAAGCAAATTTCTATGATGTTCGGAAGTCTGTGTTTCATGGTAAATAAAAGGACCAATAATTCGTGTACCAAATATTGCAACCCACATAAAAGCCGAAACGGTGTTGGTGTCTCGCTGTAATGTATAAATGTTCATTTTCTCGTGAACAATAATGTGTATTTTTTCTATCGAAGATACCATGATTAGTGACCATGCTTTCATCAGTCCAGATGATTGTTCAAGGGAAATCTGCAAAATTTTGACATTTCCTGGTATACCACTCACAGAATGTCCTGCGCCTTTCGTCATCGTCTGGTTTTAGCGCTTGACATATTCTGAATTTGTATGGATGGAATTTTTGTTTCCACAAAATGAAATGGGTTGTTGATTGAAACCAGTTGATGAGGTATCAGTGTGTTGACTAATTTTCCTTCAAAATAAGTGGAACGGATAGCATTTTTCCTTTGGAATTTTGAAAAAACATTCATGATGACTAAAAATAGGTCGAAACACACCTAAACCACCTTGTATAATACATGGTTGAATTCAGAAATAGAAAACCTTTCAGAATCTGTGGAAAAATTATCAGAACCGTATTTGAAAAACAAAAGTTGATGATGGTTCTACGAATACGAAACGTCGCATAAAAAAATCGATATCACAACGTTAAACGTCATCGAAAGTAGCTATGAAGAAGTATTTTCAGTTTTTCTGTATCTATCTAATAATAACGGAGAACAAAAATGAAATAGATATTCCAAAAATTCACTTTTTTCGATATAACTCAAAAACTAAAGATAATTTTGAAAATTTTCGAAGGCCCTTGATGTGAGTCTCCGAATGTGCAACTTTTTCCCGATTTAATCGACTCCGTATCTCCTACCGATTTCGAGATTCACATGCTGTTCAACCTTATCTTGGACAGACTGTATATACTATGGAAAGTGATGCCTATATCCGCACGCGATTGCAGATGGCCGAACGATACTTAGCGGGTCTTCCTACAGAAGGACAGAGTATTCAAATTTTTCCGCGATATCATTTTTCTAGATTTCGAAATCATCAATTTTCAATGCAAATTGAATTGAACTAAAGCAGTGGTGCCAGATTTTTCAGTTTCCTACTGCTCCGCATACTTTCACTCTCCATTATATAGATACTTTTTGTAGGAAACTTCACCAACAGAAGAAGTTGCCATTAATCAAGCTTTAACACATGCGTGCGTATTCATGATTGCTTTGACTTTATCGTTATTGCCCTTGGTGTTACTGAGTGTTCAACAACTCTACAGAAGTCACATTCCAAATTTCTTGATGTGGTACGTATATGTTGCATTCGAAGATTTCTTGGTTGTCATACAATCACATTATTCCGAATTTACCAAAATATTGAGAACAAAAATGCCAGTGGCCTTAAAATCTATCAACATATGACTTTCTCAACTAACATCAAACATATTATATTGTCTACTCGTCTCTATAAGAATGTAATCCGGGAATCTATGTTTTAGAGAAATTCATCAATATTGAGCTTACCAAATATCTGGAGAGCTCAGGAATCATCAATGATAGATAATACGGCTTTCGCCACCGAAGATCTACTGGAGATCTACTTGCCTACGTCACCCATTTATGGCAAGCTTCATTAGAAAAACACGGGGAATCTCTAGCTGTCGCGTTGTACATATCGAAAGCATTCGACCGTGTTTGGCACGAAGGACTCCTCTACAAACTACCATCATACGGCTTACCACCTCAGCATAGCCATCTCTTATCGAGTTTTCTTTCAGGCAGATCGCTTCACGTGGTGGTGGCGGGTGTATCGTCTGATACCATTGGCATCAATTCCGACGTTCCACAAGGATTAATTCTGGCACCAACATTATTCCTTCTTCATATACATGATCTGTTGAGAGTAACAACTTGCCCCATCCACAGATTTGCTGATGATAGTACCCTCCATACTGCGTTCTCTTCCAGAATTCCCATTTCTCCCCAGGAAACTGAGAACTCACGGCGCAGGCAGGTCAATGCTGTCAATGAAGACCTTGCTGAAATCACAGCCTGGGGAACCAAGAACCTAGTAGAATTCAACGTCACCAAAACTCAAGCCTGTATTTTCTCTAGAAAGGCGGAACTCAGTATGCCCGATATTGTAATGTCTGGCACCACCATCCCCACCAAATCCACCATATCTATGCTCTGTATTTCCATCAGCAACACTCTTTCATGGGATAATCATGTCAGATCCATCGCAAAAGCTGCTTCACAAAAACTCGGATTCATGTTCCGTGCGAAAAGCTACTTCACACCTCAACAGCTTCTCATTATCTACAAAGCGCAGATACGGCCTGTTTGGGATACTGTTCCCACATATGGGGTTCAGCAGCAAAACATACGCTGATGCTCTCAGATTCCATCCAGAGAAGAGCCATTCGCCTGGTGGGTGACGCCACACTCACTCACTCTTCGACATCATTGGAACACCGTAGAAAGGTCGGCGACCTTTCACTTTTCTATCGATACTTCCACGGGAAATGTTCTTCGGAAATCTCTGCTATCATCCCTTCATTAGCAATACCAGTCAGACGAACTAGACAAGCCCAGTCAGCACACCCTTTCGTTGTCAACCAAGATGTCGAACAGCACTTTATCAAGACTCCTTCATCATATAGAACGGCTAGGCTCTGGAATTCATTGCCTGTGGAAGTTTTCCCAACAACATATAATCTCCAAAAGTTCGAAAAAAAATCCAATACCTACCTCCTGTCCCTATCCTCCCTAGGAACGCACGATGTTCTTTGAACATTATAGGGATTCCCTTTCGTGTGCGCCAAGCGATAAAAAAAATAATAAAAAAATGCGCTACTTTTCATAGCAGTAGTAAAAAAAAAGTTTTCTCTGTCTATAATATACAGTTGCAACTGTAAAATTAGGCAAATGTTCGTGAAAAAAAAGTTGTTTTAGGATGGTAGTTCAGACGCGTCGTAAAATTGACACTGACATTAGTTGCACATGAACTCAGTTCATTGTACCAGTATATCACCTGACGAAGCTACTGTGTTAGCGAAACATGTCGTGTGTTTGAAAATATAAAAAAAAAGATAAGAATTCAACCAAGACTTTATTACTTTCGTGCCTAGTAAACAAATAACTATTTTCTACATTCATGTAAAAAGCAGAACAGAAAAAGAAGTTCTTTACTGCACTTAGTGCAATAAAGTTTTTATTGCACTCATCTGTCATTCTACTTCAACGTGCTGTCATCATGACAAACATTTTTTATATTCATATTGAACATTTCACCAATTGTTCATTCACTTTCAACATTGAGGGTAAAAATGAAGTTTGAGTTGAATTGTTCGTAACGTATTAGTTCCTGTTTCAATGCAAATCGATATTAATAATAAAGTATTCAAGTTGCGTTTTTCATTTTCCTACACCTAGTGCCTCACCTCAATAAATCATTTTTTGCTTTTTGCATGAACGTAGAAAAAATGTTGTATGCAACGAGTGCAATGTGTACCGCAAGGATCAGTTATGGGGCCAATTTTATTTTTAATCTATATCAACTCAATATCTACTTTAAAATTGAAAGGAAAACTGAAATTATTTGCAGATGATACAATATTTTATACTTCAAAAGATTTCAACGATATCAATAACGATATTAAAAATGATTTGAAACAAATATCATCTTGTCTAGTGACTAATAAGTTGACTTTTGATTATAGTAAATCTACGTATATGTACATCTCAAAAAGAACAACGGATATATTGAATAATACCCCAATATGTTTCAATAACAAATCCATTGAATATAAAAATGTAACAAAATTTTTAGGTCTATATATAGATGAACAACTATCGTGGACTCTACATATAGATCAATTGAGAAAAAAATTGAATCCTATTGCTGGTATTATCTATAAAATTCGAAATTTCATTCCTGTTGAATACCTAAAGAGTATTTATTTCTGTCTTTTTTATTCAAATATACAATATCTAATATCTATTTGGGGAAGTACAAATATTTGAAGCCACTCATGGAATTACAAAATAAAACAATAAAGTGCATTTTCAATTCACCTTTTTTAGAATCAACTGCGAATCTATAAAAACCTAAAGACTTGCTGAATCTAGTTTCATTATATAAACTCAAAATTTGTTGTTTTATTCATTTTGTCAGGAAGGAATTGAAAATATCGAATTTGAATTTTAATGAAGTTGATACGATTCATGCCTATGAAACAAGGCAATTCAATTTATTGATAGCAAATAATTATAAGTTAAATTTTGGTAAACTATCAATATTCCATAATGGAATAATTTTGTATAACTCCTTACCTAATGAGTTGAAAAATATAGAAGAAGCAGAAAAATTTAAAATGAAATTAAAGAAATATCTTCTCAGTAAACTTTAATAGTACTAATCATTCACAATTTGATTACTTGTAATGAATTATGATATTTTCATTTTATATTTTATTATAATTCTTTTTTGTAGGAAAAACAATAATTGTGCAATTATTATTGTTTCGATTCATTATGTTTTATATATGTATGTTTTGTTGTATATATCCCTATTATAAACAATAATGTTTCTTGGGGTAATAAAGACAATCAAAATAACTATTTTCTACATGAAAACTCCTAAAACATACCTGTAGGTACCATACCGATCCTCATAATTCTGAAATGGGTAAAGTGTTTGAAAAATAAATCACGTATGGATGATTGAAAAGTGCTACCAACTGAAGACATTTTCAAGTGATTTCTTCGTAGGATCGGTGAAGACCCATGGGTGAGAAGCGAAATGGGCATATCTGGACACTATCTGGAGAGGCCAGTCCGGAATTCCAGCCCTTACAGGACCGACTTCGCCTACGCGTATCGCTCGAAAAGATCTACTAGCTTCGATACAGACATTTTTTCAAATAGAGCATCCACAGTTTCGAGGCCATGCAAGTCCATGATGACAATGAATGTCAGAAAGTGAAAGAAAGTGTCTAGAAGTTATCCGTTCTTAGTTTCATTTCAGATGATTTTCTACTAATTCATCATTATAAAAATCAGGTTACCTGGTTTTTACCGGAAATGGGTTCAAGGTATACTATACAGGGTGTGTCACGACCACGATGAGCTTACACTATCTCTATTCGCGAGATTCACGAAGTGGGCGACATCTAGGTTACATAATTCGAACTTCAAACTGGGGGAAAACAAACTGTTGTCTATGGATAAAGTGCATAGACTACATTGCATTCAGCTTGCTGTAGCTGTAGTCAAACTTGTCAATGACATAAAGTGTTGGCACTGTTGGTAGTGATGATGGTTGAGTTGGTCAATTATTTTACATTATTACATTTTAATCAGTTCAGTGAACATGCACGGGTGAAGAATTGGAGATAGATACTGTCTGTAGGTAAGAATAAAGAACATTATATCACAATTAGAACATAATTTATAATGATTTACACGAGGATGACTCAACACATATTTTCATTTGTGTACATAATTCTTATACAAAGGAGAATGCTAAGAACAAACAGATTCACATACGAAAATTCAATAATCTCATTAATGTAAAACAACGAAAAGAATTGCAATTCAGAAGTCGTCAACAGAATTTCTTGAACAAAACTGTTGTGAATCTATCATCGAGAGCATTGACAGATACTGAGAAGTTAATATTATCAAAAGGAATGAATTTTTCAATAACTCCAAATAATTTTCCAAGATTAGAATTTATTACAGCAATTGAACAAACTGCGCAAAGACTTCCTGATGAATTTTCTAATGAGTATAGAATTAGAAATAAAATTATAATTGAAAAAGAACACAAAATCACACAAAACATAACTAGAATAGAAAAACAGTCAATTAATAACCTAAAACACGATAACACAATCAAAATACTTCCAGCTGATAGAGGAAATGCTACAGTCATCATGGACAAAACTGAATATAATACTAAAATTGAACAACTTATAAATGATGGTAATTACACGAAATTGAATAGAGATCCTACAGCGGATATCGAAAGAAAGATACGTAACACTGTTGAAAAACACGAAAATCAACTGACACTAGCAGAGGAGAAGAATATCTCCACATATCACAACAAACCTCTTGATTTTTACTGACTTCCAAAAATACACAAACCAAATGTTCCATTGAGACCAATCGTGAGTTCAATTGGATCTCCATGTCAATATTTAGCAAGATTTCTTTTGAATATCATCAATCCTATTTCAGGAAAAAGTGAGAGTTACATCAGAAATACTCCTCATTTCTTAGAAAAACTTAATGACATCACTCTTGATACAAATGATACTCTTGTTAGTTTTGATGTAGTAAGTTTATTCACAAATGTTCCGATAGATAAAACTTTACAAATAGTGAAACATAAATTAGAAGACGATGAAAGTCTCACTGAAAGAACTAATCTTAGTATCGAAGGAATAATGGAATTTTTGGAATTGTGTCTAAAAACAACATATTTTCAATTGGGTGATGAGTTTTATCAACAAAACTTTGGAATGGCCATGGGATCGCCATTATCTCCAATTTTAAGCAATATATTTATGGAGAATTTTGAAGACAACATAATCAAAAATTACCAAAAACAACCTAAAACATGGTGGCGATACGTAGATGATATTTTCATAATTTGGCCTCACAATGTTATGGAGCTAGATAATTTTCTGGATTATGTGAACAATGCCGAACCTACAATAAAGTTCACTCTGGAAATTGAATCTAATAATCAATTACCGTTTCTAGATGTTCTTATTGAAAAATCAAATAACATCTTTGTAACGAGTGTATATCGTAAAAAGACCCATACTAACAGATACTTGAACTTTCAATCAAATCATCAGAACAGTATTAAGAAAGGAATAATCAAATCACTCCATGATAGAGCCAAATCAATATCATCTGACCAACAAATTTTCAATAACGAAGTCCATCACATTAAAAATGTTCTCCAACTGAATTCCTATCCAAAGAATTTTGTCGATAGGACGATTCATCAAATTGAAAACAAACAGGGTCAACCAAAACAAGATCAACCATCAATAACGACAAATATAATACCATACATTCCCGGCATATCTGAAAAAATTAAACGTGTTGGTGATAAATTTCAAGTGAAAACTGTGTTCAAAACTGGAAATACAATGAGATCAATTCTAACCCAAACAAAACCGGAAAATGAAGAACAATCGTCAAAAAATTGTATTTACAGTATACCTTGTGTTTGTGGAAAGTTTTATACAGGTGAAACCAAGAGACCTCTTTCAGTAAGGACGAAGGAACATAAGTACAATATAAAGAAAAGAAACATCGATAAATTGAAACTAGCTGAACATATCCTTACTGAAGACGGACAACATATGACAGAGTGGAATAATATTAAAATCATTGGAAAAGAAGATAACAACCAGAAGAGAAAAATCAAGGAATCTGCTTGCATTCTTCTGAACGGAGACAATAGCATTGCTTCTTGTTCAGTTGATATAGACAGAACATGGTATTCACTACTAAAATCTGAACATGAAAATGGTAAATTCAAGATTAATTAATGGAAACATCCTGTAACTCCTTTGATTGCCAACGTCACCAATTGTCATTGAAAACTGAAAAGCTTCAAGACATATTATACGACTTCGCAATTGAAAAAATCTCTTCATGTTGAAAACGGGAGCAGAATCGGTCCCGAAACGTCCAAAGATAAGTGGAAATTTGATATTTTTTCTATATACCTTTATTTCTCTTCTCCAAAAATTTCTCAATACAAATTGTCACTGACAAGCTAGTGAATTTTTCTTTTAGGCTCTCTGATAGGAAAATTCTTTAAACGCAGTGACATTTTGGGGCAAATCATCTGATTTGTCCTTACTACACGTATATTGAAATAATATTCATATTTTTATTTTATAGAAACGAGGAGAGAAAATCCCAAAAATTTGGAATAATGAATTGGAGATAGTTCAAACAATTCAAACTAATTATGACGAGCAAATCACATGTTTACAATACCCAGATTGTCCTGCTTTGCAGGAGTTCCTCTAGACCCCAACTTCAATTTTACTTCATGTGGGGAAGATTTCATCGCCGAAGTTTGTAGACAAAGTGCAAAAATGTGCCTTTTGTTGAAGTCTTCTGCCCCACACAAAATCACATGATTAGCACGGAGAACTGCTTCTCCTTCCACTACTGGTCGGCTATTTCCATATAAATAGAGCATAATATCTGCCAACATCTACAACAGGTATTATTAGCGTTTTCAATCGAATATTGATAATGAATGTCAAGAAATTTAAAAACTTATCCTTCTTATAACTCTTATCAGTACACAGTACACAAGCTAGTGGCACTAATGGGATTGAGTGAGGATTGCATTTGTTTTCCCCCAGTTTTGACGTGGCTTTGACATGGAACGATGAAAACCGAGCGCCACCTGGTAACATTGATTCCCGCGAATATCGAGAATCAGTCGGGAGGAATCCATGAAAATTTGTATGCTCATATTTCAGAATATGCTCTTCTCATTCGAGATATTTTCGACAAAGCAGTGTTGCCGCTTCTACTAGAAAGTAGTAGCAACATTGATATTTCAAATAGAACACCCTGTATTTCATCGCATTTTCAGATTTTCCATGGAAAGCTAATTTCATCGATGTATCACACTTAGAGCCTATCAAGAATGATTACAGATATATAGGGTGTTCAAAATCGAGATTTTTCAACTTTAGGATTTTATTGTGTCGAAGCTAGCCACTATCGGGAAACGGCTCAAATGTCCCTATCCCAAGTTTTGATTCACTATTTACTGATATTTAATCGGAACAGCTAAAGGGTGGTTCAAGATTCAGAATTCTGATCACCCTGTGTCTATTCCGATTAAATAACAGTAAATAGTAAATCAGAAGTCGAGATGGGGACATGTGAGCCGTTTAGGCCGATAATGAATAGTTTCGACACAAACAATTCCTAAAGTTGAAAAATCTCGATTTTGAACACCCTATACCCAGCCAACCATCGTGTGACATCAACATCTGTGTGATGTAACAACCTTGCATAAATGCAACATCTCGTTAACACATCTTATCGACGTAGATTCGATATCAACGTTGCAAGGTGACATCGCAACCAGGAAACTATGTAATGTGGCAGCGACTTCTTCAAACTACATCTCTTCGACGTTAACTAAATAATTCACATTGATATCCTCATGAGATATCTTTGTGACCTGTGAGTGTGACGCAGACATGCGCAAAACGAACGCACAGGCCAGACGCCATGTTGAGCTGTGCATGGCCATGTCATGTCAGTCAGTCAGTCAGTGAGTGAGTCCGACTCCGTACAGACTATTTCCTTCCAAATTTTCTATTGAAATATTATCGGAGATGATTTATAGCACATATTATAGCAGCTTCACAATATTTAATTAAATTGTAATTTTAAAAATTTTATCTCAGCAGATTTTACATAATTAAATAAGTACTAGTTCATTCACACAAATGAATTGCGCGACAAACTTTTATGATCATATAAATTGTGTATAATGAGGTTATAAGTTGATAGTTAAAATTACTGAGAAAAATTCTATTTTCTTCTTTTTAGAGCGTTTAAATAAAAGCTTTTTTCTGCAACCGACACAAAAGTCGTCCATTTTGATACCAAATTTAGCTCTTAAATTGGCGTTTCTATTACTGAAACAAAAATAACTATGTTGCTAGGCAACATATTTAGTTCCTAGGAGCTAAAGTTGAATTTTAGTTCCTAGGAGCTAAAGTTGAACTTTAGCTCCTAGGAACTGAAAAGGATGTACTGGACGTCATCAAGAATGAACAACATTGTGACGGTTGGTTATTTGGGTTGAGACGCATACCTGATTTGTTTCCGATTTCAGCAGATTTGGCATTTCATACCCATGCTGGAGATATAAATACACCTTATTATAGTTTAGTATTGGAATTATAAACTTTTCAGCTGAGTATTTTTGTTTGATCAGGGAAGCCTTCAAGATTCAAATACTTGCTTGATCTGTATTTCATTCGTTATTCTCGGGATTAATAACTTGTTTTTGAATAATCACGGCAAGCAATAGTTTTTTTTTGTCTCAAACAACGATATTGTTTAGCTTCATTTTATTATCAAGTCAAACACAGTGTAGTATGGAGAGGAATGAATAATCACTATTATCATTGTTGATATGCTCACTAACCTAACAGTTTCCACGTCTTGTTCCTATAGCTGGCACTGGCGCGCTAAGCGCTCCGCCTCGCAAATGCAAAATTCGCTTGTCAAACAAAGTGTCACTTTTGATCCTAATAAAACAATCTACTATTTAGTAAGAAGTTTTTTTACTTCTGATTTATTATAACTATGGTACGGCGAAAAGTGCGTATCACTATATGAATTGAAGTGGCTGTTTTCATACCCTATTTCTCTTTTCCATCTATGACATTGATCAATTTGACAGAAAATCTAACCATTCTAAAACCGTATCTGACAATCAGGCGCTACTAGGGAAATTGAAAACACAAAGAGCAGAATATACAGGGTGGGTCACGGTGGATGGCCTATTAGAAGTATCTGGAAAACGAAAAGACAGAACATTGTGAAAATTAGAATGCTCTGATAATGGAACATTCTCTATCCGTCTAATATATTTTCATCGATACAGTGTTGCCACTTCTATCAGAAACAACTAGCAACTTTGTTATTTCAAATGAGCACCCTGTATTTTATTGCATTTTTAGATTCTTCCTGAGGAGCTGATTCCATCGATGTATCATACTTGGGGTCATGCAGAAATTATTACAGAGATATAGGGTATTCAAAATCTAGATTTTTCAATTTTAGTAATTTTTTGTGTCGAAACTATTCATTATTGATCAAAACGGCGTACATGCAGGGCCTACTCGTAGAGTAGGCCCTGGTACATGTCCCTATTTTAACTTTTGATTCACTATCTACTGGAATTTGTGAGATTTGTTTTTTCATTTTGATGTGCTCAATACATTTATATGAAACAATAATCCTGGACCACCGTGTATGATAAGAGAATTCAAGTAAGAAATGAGATGAGTTCGTTATGCAAACTATTGTAATCCTATAATTAATAAATATTATTCTAAATCGAACAAAACAAAGATTCTTTTATTTATTTAGGATTACTTGTAACAACATACCTCCGTTCAAACCCCAACGAGGCATGCTGAGAGGAATATTCTTGCTTCACACGGGTCTAATATTTATTTTGGTAAGCAATAAAAACAAGTTGAGATACAAGAATAGGGTGTATTGGTTATTCAAAACTCGACATCCATGTAAACCGCAAAAATTTCAACACATGCGAGAATCACAATTCTATTGGCAGTATATACTTCAGTTTGAGATGTTTGTTTTGTTTTTGATACCAATTTTTTTTTTTTTTTTTTATCGATTGGAGCGCACGAAAGGGAATCCCTATAATGTTCAAAGAACATCGTGCTTCATTTAACCCTTGAATGTATCAAGATCTGACATTTTTTCAGGTATATAGTATACAGGGCGTTTTCATACTTACTTAAGAAAACCATAGTCTTGATGATAATTTCTAAATTCCTACACGTAGAAAATGAAGAAATGAAAGAAGAAAACCATAGTTTTGATGATAAATTGGAAATTCTACACGTAGAAAATAAAGGAAGGAAACTCAATCATTTTGAATCATTAGAAATCAACAAACTAAAAAATTCTGACATTTCACTTAAAGACCAGTTAAGGTGGATTCATGCAACATCACTTAATTTATCTTAATTTGATTTAACTTATGAATTAAACTTAGGAAAAAATGTCTAGTTTATGTTACACATAAGTTAGTGCCCAATACGCATGCGCATATCTTCAAATTGACATTGATAGAATGACATTGACATTCTATCACTTGTCAATTCACCATTGTTCCATTTGTTTCGTTTTCATAAGATACTTAGAATAGATGAAACACATCGAATTTTTACCAGAAACATCCAGAACACCTCGATCCCCTATGGTTGTCCAGGCGTTTTCTCTGCATAATTTATTTTTAAAGTCTTTATGACTTTTATCATGAATAAAAGTGAATTTCCTCACAAGATCTATGAGTACTGCATCATCCATTTTTTTTTTTGAAGAAATCCGATAATAAAATCCAACTTGAGAATCGTTGTTCCACAGTTTATAACGTAGAAAACAAAGTAGGGTTATATTTGTTTTTCCTGTCACTGCTGTCAGTAGTCTTCGTTCTTCTCGTGTTTCATGATTCTGTGCTCTTGCACATGCGCACTTGCGAAATTACTGAAGATTCTTAAGAGGAAGATGAAATTGGACGAACTTGATAAGATAAATTAAGATAAGTTAAGTGATTGCTTGACAGCTCGTTCCATTTTTGTATACTGCATCTTATTAAATTAAGTTAAGATAAATTAAGTGATGTTGCATATGGATCCACCTTCAGACCTCAATAGTGCACCACTGTTGAATTTGTTTTCATAGTAGGTATAATAATATGTATTTGCTATCAACCTTTTCAAGTTAATCCGGTACACTGTATTTTAACCTCTTCGGACCCACCACTAAATAATCTTGATGAAAATCATTTTTTGTTATTTATATAAACTACTCAACACTAATTTCGTCGCACACCGAAATGTCGCCCCTGTTATAATGTGAATAACTTTTTTCAGTTAAGAACAATTTGAATTTGGTTCACACTGTTTGATAGCCCAGTCCTTCAGCTATAATCTCGTTTTCCATTGAAACATAAGGGTATTTACATGAAATCTCTACATTGTGTTTTCCGACACTGTGCTAAATTTCGGAATATTCAAAAGGCTCTCAAATGGTGAGAAAAATTGTTTTCTCAACTTCGACAACAGAAGCATGAAGATGATCTCATTACCTCGAGATATTTCGCGAATCAACTTCCTATCTCTCTTATTTACTGAGTGATCTCAAAAAATCAACTTTTTGGTTTTGCGGCCATAACTTTTTTCCACGTTAACCGATTTTGGAAATCTTAGGCTTATTTTGAAGATAAAACTTCAGATGAAGAGATCTGAATATCAGAATTGACTCAAGATGGCTATCAAAGATCTAGAGTTTTCTTGAAAGTGACCCAAATCTGAAACGCCCTTCGAATCTTGGTTGGGAGGAGAATTGAATGAAAATCAACTTGTTCTCGGAAAAACAATTCATTCTGGATGCGTCCATATTTTCCTCGCTCGCAGTAGTCAAGAATTGTGCGTGAGAAAATACAATTGAAACATGTTCTTGCAAAAACATTAGATCATTTCTCCTCTGTAATGCATGGCCCGACGTAACCAACGTTACAAGAATCACAATGAGTGACTGACAAACCCGACCAGCTGAGGCTTATCATAAATGGTGTACCAACAAGAGCAACGGATTTTGATTTTTTCAATTAAGTGATTTTTTTAACAGTTGTCACGTACATAACATGCTATTTAAGAATATGGAGAAGTATTCAAGCAAACAACGTTTATTTATTGTAAAAACGCATTTCAAAAATGGTGAAAGTTTCACGAAAACAGTTTGCCAATTACGTAAAGTTTTCAGTCGCAATAATGCGCGGAACGAATCGACAGTAATAACCAAACATTTCGTGTCGGAGATAAGCCCTTTGAATGAATCGGACTGTCGTGTTTAGCAGATTCGAAAACGACGTCTAACCTGACTTGTCAGTCACTTACTGTGATTCTTGTTACGTTGGTTACGGGCCATGCACTACAGAGGAGAAATGGTCTGATGTTTTTGCAAGAACATGTTTCAATTGTGTTTTCTCACGCACATTCATGAGTACTGAGAGCGAGGAAAATATGGACGCATCCAGAATGAATTGGTTTTCCGAGAACAAGGTGATTTTCATTCAATTCTCCTCCCAACCGAGATTCGGAGGGCGTTCCAGATTTGGGTCACTTTCAAGAAAACTCTAGATCTTTGAAAGCCATTTTGAGTAAATTCTGATATCCAGATCTCTTCATCTGAAGTTTTATCTTCAAAATAAGCCTAAGATTTCCAAAATCGGTTGACGTGGAAAAAAGTTATGGCTGCAAAACCAAAAAGTTGATTTTTTGAGATCACTCAGTAAATAAGAGAGATAGGAAGTTGATTCGCGAAATATCTCGAGGTAATGAGATCATCTTCATGCTTCTGTTGTCGAAGTTGAGAAAACAATTTTTCTCACCATTTGAGAGCCTTTTGAATATTCCGAAATTTTGCACAGTGTCGGAAAACACCATGTAGAGATTTTATGTGAATACCCTTATGTTTCATCGAAGTGCCAGATTATAGCTGAAGGACTGGGCTATCGAACAGTGTGAACCAAATTCAAATTGTTCTAAACTGAAAAAAGTTATTCACATTTTAACAGGGGCGACATTTTGGTGTGCGACGAAATTGGTGTTGAGTAGTTTATATTCAATAAAAGACGCTGAGTAGCTGTAATTACAAAATATCCAATATTTTTTTTTGAAAAATAACGTATCATTGTTATATCAAACGTATCAAAATTGTGGAATAATTTATTACAATGAGGAAGTTTTCTTATTTATGGAAATCTTCGAAGCAGTTCCTTTCTACAGAATAACACATAAAAATCTTACAAGCACCACATCGTGCGAAAGTTAGCTTGTTGCATCCTGGCTTGCGACACCATGGTCTCAATTTTTGCCCCTCATGAATTCTAGCAAATGAAGAGCACGTTCTGTCCTCAAGTTTTTACCAGGAGTAGGCTGACCCAGCCTTATGTCGCATCAGAGCAGTCACGATCTGCTTGGTCATCACCGTTCCTCAGGTTTTTATCCTCATCTAGATAGATCATCGCATTTGCCAATGCAAATTCGAAATCTTAGTAATCCATGATCTCTTTTTTGGAAACCAGAGTTATTTTAGCGAAGCAGGGTTACTTCGACATCTGAATCATTGAAATTAAAATTATAATTGGCAATGTTTCGTTGATTGTCTGAACAAGGATGTGCTCAACGACTGACCATAAATCAATCTAGAACATACCGAAAAGTGCACGAATATCGTAAGGCGAGCAACACGTATTTCAGACGCACCTATCAAACATGATACGGACGGTATCATCATTGTAGCGACGTTAAAAATTTTAGAACTGATCCCGAGACACGTCAACTACATTTTCGAGGGGGACATGGTTCTAAAATATTTTCAGCCCCGCGGCGTTGCCGCTTCTAACGAAAAGAAGCAACAACTTTGTTATTTCAAATGGAACACCCTGTATTTCATTGCATTTTTAGATTCTCCCTGTAAAGTTGATTTCTTCAATGTATCACACTTGGGGTCTAGCAGGTATGATTACAGAGATATAGGGTGTTCAAAATCGAGATTTTACAACTTTAGGATTTTTTTGAGTCGAAACTATTCATTATTGGTCAAAACGGCTTTCATGTCCCTATCTCAACTTTTGATTTACTATCTACTGACATTTATTTGAAACAAATACAGGGTGGTTCAAGATTCAGACTTTTTATCACCCTGTATTTGTTTCAAATAAATGTCAGTAGATAGTAAATCAAAAGTTGAGATAGGGACATGAAAGCCGTTTTGACCAATAATGAATAGTTTCGACTCAAAAAAATCCTAAAGTTGTAAAATCTCGATTTTGAACACCCTATATCTCTGTAATCATTCCTGCTAGACCCCAAGTATGATACATTGATGAAATCAGATTTTCAGGAAGAATCTAAAAATGCAATAAAATACAGGGTGTTCCATTTGAAATAACAAAGTTGTTGCTTCTTTTCGTTAGAAGCGGCAACGCCGCGGGGCTGAAAATATTTTAGAACCATGTCCCCCTCGAAAATGTAGTTGACGTGTCTCGGGATTTTTCAAAAACATACACACATTTCGAGAAAATTAGGGTGGGAAGTCCTGAAATGAACACCCTGTATAGGATACGCCTGAACCGAAGAGGTTAATGTAGATATTGTGCTTATTTTCCAAAAATGAAGGTTTATCGAACCTGTCCACAGCTTAGTAATCCTCCAAGTTGGGAAAGTAGGCTATATAAAAGTTGAGCAAGCCAAGGTTCAGTCCATTGTACCAGTATATCACCTGATGAATAAGCTACTGTGTTAGCAAAACATGTTGTGTGTTTGAGAATTTTGTGTGGAATCTTATCGTTTGTGAAGTTTTTAGATCTAAGTGACATCATGTGACATATTGTGCTGTGCTTCAGAACTTATACCTACTGATTTGAATTTTACGAGACAATGGGAAGTGATAATTATCAACGGCAGAATCGTTCCATTTCCCGAAGTCACTCGGAATCATCGAAATCATGCACTATACGAAGCATCGCTGGCATTTCAGGGAATGACGGATTTCACCAATTGACGCAGACATATACACGCAATAAATAAACGTTTGTGATTCAAACACTCATTTTGGAATACACGAAACCGTCTTTACTGTTGAATAATATGTATACATACACTTGTACAAACGCTTTTAATTCACACTCAATTTGGAATATGCGGAACTACCAAAAGAAGTCACAGTGC
The DNA here is from genome assembly GCA_918026855.4 of Phaedon cochleariae. Lineage (NCBI taxonomy): Eukaryota > Metazoa > Arthropoda > Insecta > Coleoptera > Chrysomelidae > Phaedon > Phaedon cochleariae. The sequence goes on along the minus strand of OU896714.1, from coordinate 51,046,027 downwards.
CTCCGTTCAAGCAGAGGCAACTCTCGCCGATGCCTCTCAACGCCTTGTCCTCTTGTTCCCTCAAGATATCCTCCTCGTCGATGAGGTTGGTCACCGGGAGGGGGTAAACTGTCGGTTTGACAGCTGTCTGTCTGAAGGGCAGGTTGCGGATGACGCTGAACGTGCAGAAGTCTTGGAACCACACACCGATCTGCAGAAGGCCGGCGTCCAAGAAGTACAGTCTTCCCGAGAACAACAAAAAATATGTAGGTATGGTTATTGCTGACAATTTAATTCATGATGTATGAAAAATCCCATGAGCTGCTGTGATTTTCTCATTATGACAGTGAAAAAACTTCATCCTTTGTTTTTCAGCGACAATTCAATTCATGTAGACATACAAAATCTCATAAGCCGCTATGATTTTGTTATTATGACAACGAGAAAACTCTGCCCTGAGTTTTCTAGCGATGAATCAACTCCTAAACGGAAACGCCTATTTGGCGACGGCGTGAGTCATTTTGACATCGATAAAAAAGGATGCACCTTTTTTATCATATGTAATACCACAAGTGATAATATTTTGCCGGGAATATTCGGTGATTGTTACGACAGCTTGTTGCCTAGTAATTTCGTGAATGAGATTGTTATCAAAACTACGAGCCGTAGGCGAGTAGTTTTGGATCAATGTCATGAGCGAAATTAGAGCAGCAAGCTGGAGTATGTCAATCGACGAATATTTCCAGGAAAAATAGTATCACGAGTTGTATTCGTATGACTATTTCATGATTGAATGAGACAATACATATAAGAAATAGGCAACATAATTTAAGTATATTCCAACTCGAACTGCGGAGAAGAACATGATGATAGTAATGAAATACAGAATTCAATTTTTCAGAAATTAACTACCTACTTATAGTTATTCACAAAGTGAAATGTACAATTTTGATAAACGGTATTTTTTTTATTATCTTGGAGATGGTTGCTCTCAAAAGAGTGTATACAATTGCTATCCAATTCAAACAAAATAAATTGAATTTATGTGACATGAAATAATTAAAGAAAAAGAGATATCGTCGCCGTCGACCTTCGTATCTTCGCGCAACAACCCTATCAGTTGAGCTACATCATACGAAGGTCGATGGTTCGAGCCCTCGGCGACGATATCTTTTTTTATTATTATTCCATGTCACATAAACTCAATTTATTTTGTTTGAATTGGATAGTAATTGTATATACTCTTTTGAAAGCAACCATCTCCAAGATAATGAAAAAAATACTGTTTATCAAAATTGTACATTCCACTTTGTGAATAACTATAAAAGTAGGTTCTAAAAAAGTAAATTCTGTATTTCATTACTATCATTATGTTCTTCTTCGCAGTTCGAGTTGGAATATTCTTAAATTATGTTTCCTATTTCTTATATACCTATATTGTTTCATTCAATCATGAAATAGTCATACGAATACAACTCGTGATACTATTTTTCCAGGAAATATTCGTCGATTGACATACTCCAGCTTGCTGCTCTAATTTCGCTCATGACATTGATCCAAAACTACTCGCCTACGGCCCGTAGTTTTGATAACAATGTCATTCACGAAATTACTAGGCAACAAGCTGTGGTATTATATATGACAAAACGGAACCTGGCTTTTGAAACCAAGACAACCAGAATTGTGAACAAATCTTTCACGGCGTTTATGTCAATATTCCTCAATCTGGCGCTATCAGAATTATATCTAATCTGTGGAAAAGTAGCGATTTAATGTGGAAAAATTTGAAAACTCATCAACAATAATATGATTTCCGCATTCATAAAATTGTCTCAACGAATTACACTTAAGTAAGCATATTTTGCGTCGAAATCAACTTGACATTTATAATTTGAGTTTTGTTGCCTCAAGGGAATTCGACTCAAAAAACAGCCAGAAAAAAATTTCCTATATTATAAACGTTTGGGGATCTTGTTCAAAAAATTACTTCAGTAAAATATCTGCACTTTTCAAGAAATCTCTAAGAGTATTGAATCTCCTTTCATTTCATATTCCAGCAAAAGATCTGTATGCGATGACAGGAAAAATTGAATGAATTTTATAAAATAGATTCTCATAAGTTTTATATATCATAAAGAAAAGTCTGAAATCCAATTTTGTTTTGATAAAAACTCAGTAATTCATGGTCATCACACGAGACAATTGAACTTATTTCATCTTGGTTCTGCTACCTCTATAATTGGCCAAAAAAATTTACTGACGCTGCTCTAGCTGAATTCCATAAATTACCACATAATATTAAAAATAGAGAATTTCACCATGATTTTTTGATTTTTTTTTTCACGATTTAGAACACATACTGAATTCAGCATTTTTTCAATTTCCTTACGATTGCGGTTGACCCAGAAAAAAATTATTAAATTGAACCTAAATTCAAACGATAGCTCGAATGCGCGCGAAATATTGATGGCATTTCATTGGACGAATACAAGGTGCGTCACACCGCGTCATACACTTCGGACGGACATTCTCATCGGGTAATTCGTCTTGTCACTTGGTCTTGTCATCATATGTCATTGCATTTGTCACTCAATAAAAACTATAATAGTGATATTCTTTCGTTCTGAACGTACTGACACATTTCACTTGAACTGAACTGAATCAGTTGACATGCAATGAACGTCATTTGAAAGAACGCATATTAACTGATTCAGTTCAGTTCAAGTGAAATATTTCAGTTAATTCAGTTTGAAAGAATATCACTAATATGACACTGATAGATCACTGAAATAGAAATGAAATAATGAACTATGAACTAGATTTCGAGGTTAATCTTTTTCTTCTTCTATAGTTTGTTTTGTAGACATTTTTCTCCCAAGTTCGAGTCTTGTGTCTGTGGTTTTGTTCAACGCATCCTCTTTGGGTCGTCAGAGGCAGCCTCAAGAAAATACAAAAGACGTCACAACGCGAAAAATGGTTATTTGGTACTCTCTCGATTTGTAGCACTTTTGAAGTATCAAATAAACGGTTATGAAGGAATCAATAGATGAGAGGAAGTGCAATTTGATATACTGAGTCATGTGTGAGACCGTTCGCCATATGAAGAGGGTTATTTTCAATCATTAGATTAGATTTGGAATGGGGCCTTCGGGCTATCTGCCTCCACACTGCGACCTTTTCAGATCTAATGTGTCTGCCATCAAAATCAATTAGAGTTCTTCGGCTAGTCCCACCTTCTCTATGAGACTCCATAGGCTAGCTTTCAGATCTCCTGTGTATCTCTGGGCTCCTGGTTTTTCCTCACCCAGCGTGAGGAACCTTAGTCTTGACAAGCCCTCACAGTGGCAAAGTATGTGTACTGCTGTTTCTTCCTCTTCTTGACAGAACCTGCACAGCAGTTCTTCAGTCAGACCTATCGTACTCATGTGTTTGTTGAGCCTACAATGCCCTGTGAGGAGTCCCACTAGTATTCTAGTTGAACTTCGTTTCTGGCTTAGTAGATATTCTATGAATGTTGGCGATGGTTTTTTGATAAACTCTTTTGCCTGTCTCATTCCTGGCGAGTTGTTCCACCATTCTTGAGATTTGGTTTGCATCCATGATTTGATACTAGTCTTTTGTATAGCTTCATTTGCAATACCACAGAAGGGTTCTGGGCCATTAAGAGCTTTGTTTGCTCCTGCTCGGGCAAATGAGTCTGCCTCTTCATTGCCCTCGTGCCCTGTATGTGCTGGTACCCATGCTAGAGTCAATCTGTTCTGACTGCCCAGTGCCTTTAGGGTTTTTAAGCAGCCCCATACTAGTTTTGCGTTAACTTGCATAGAGTTGACTGCTTTGATTGCCACCTTGCTATCTGAATAGATTGCAATGGTTTTGCCTTTAAACTCTTGCCTTATCAATTCTTTCACGCAATGATGTATTGCAATGATTTCTGCCTGAAACGCCATCGCGTATTTGCCTAAGCTCAGTGAGATTCTTGTCTTTGGCTTGGCCCCATAAATACCAGCTCCTGATCCTTCCTCAGTTTTGGAGCCGTCCGTATAGACAGCAATGTCTGCATTGATAGGAGGTCCTTCCTTCCATGCCTCTCTGTCCGTTATACTTATTTTAAAAGTTTTTTCAAAGCTATATTTTGGAATTATGCCATCCATTGGCATCCCCATGATGGGGTCGCTTTCCAACTCTTCATATAGCTTCCTATAGTCTTTACCGTGCGCGTTGCTTATGGGTGCTTGACCCCTTGACAATCTACTCACGACTGCTCTGGCTTCGCCTTGGATATATATTTGTAGTGGTGGTAGGTTCAAGAGGACCTCTAAAGCGGCTGTTGGAGTGGTTTTCATTGCACCAGTGGCACTCAGGCACGCTTGTCTTTGAATAGCACTGAGCCTTAGAATCACCCCAGCCTGTTGTGTCTTTGGCCACCAAACCACAATTTTATTCCTTCCGACTGGAAGCTATTTTTTCAATGAACAAAACAATGAACAAAACAATGTCGCCATTTCAACTTCTATCTCAAAATATCGTGCTCAGGATTTCCAGGATGAGCGTTTTTTTTTCGAACAAAATGGTGAATGATATTCCGCCACCATAAATTCAAATTGTTCCTTCACCAAGAATTCGAATGGTTCTTTTTATTGCTTCGAATACTTTAACAGTGTTTTCTTTATATTCAGAGACACTTTAGTGTCTTGCACCAAGTATACTTTCATTGTCTTGTTGTCAAACAAACAGAAACAAAATTCGACTTGGCTGTCAGAAAATGAACGCTGTATCAAAATTCTACGTGGAAATGTGAATAACTACAGAACCGTGTGAGAATTTAAGTGACTTTCATTTTGATAGGAAGCTTGTCCCCGCCTGCATACAGGATACTGATAAATATTGTAGATATTGAAAATACAGTATTCATTTATATGTTTTGAAATATTTCAACCTCATGAATATCGCACATGATACCATTGAACATTCATTGAAGTGGTACAGGCATCTGATCATATCGTATCGACCGCCATAGAAATTGTTTCGATTGGTCAAAAAATGTATCCTTACCGAGAGACATGGTTATTTGAATTCTTGGTCTAATTCACACATGACAGTGACAGCTCACGTATGATTTCTGTCTTGACATCTTCACTAGAATTAATAATTATCAGATCATTAAAAACTTTTTTTCCGTCGACCTCGTATTAACGACTAAGTTTAATGTATATGAAATCGTTTATTAATGACCCCTATTAATGAACGATTTGTCTATTAATACACGATTGTTTTATAGGCAACCAAACATACACCGCGTGCATTCATTGTATATGCTATAACTTACGGAATCTGCATTCATCGAGAATTATGGATTTCATCGACGATTTTCCGTTAACGGGTTCGCCTTTCCAAGTTTCTGACATGATATTAATCCCTGTTTTTTAACACAAGAAATTTATTTCCTATGTTGATCATTTCGACAAATGTCAAATATGTCTAATGTCAGTAACAGGGCTATACTGGGTGATTCTTAGCAGTTTCCGGATGGATGATGATTTGGCGAACCAAGTTTTCTTCATTGCAGGAGAAATGAGAAATATAGTCGACGGAAAAATTTTGTAACCAACTTGTATATTAAAAGGCGATTAATGATCTCGAACATTAACGCACTCGCTTCGCTCGCACGTTAAAATATCTCGATCATTAATCGCCCTCATTAATATACTAGTTGGTTAAATAACTATTCCGTCGACCTCGTATTAACGACTAAGTTTAATGTATATGTATTCATTTATATGTTTTGAAATATTTCAACCTCATGAATATCGCACATGATACCATTGAACGTCCATTGAAGTGGTACAGGCATCTAATCATATCGTATCGACCGTCATAGAAATTGTTTTGATTGGTCAAAAAATGTATCCTTACCGAGAGACATGGTTATTTGAATTCTCTGTCTAATTCACACATGACAGTGACAGCTCACGTATGATTTCTGTCTCGACATCATCACTAGAATTAATAATAATCAGATCATTACAAACTTTTTTCCGTCGACCTCGTATTAACGACTAAGTTTAATGTATATGTATTCATTTATATGTTTTGAAATATTTCAACCTCATGAATATCGCACATGATACCATTGAACGTTCATTGAAGTGGTACAGGCATCTAATCATATCGTATCGACCGTCATAGAAATTGTTTTGATTGGTCAAAAAATGTATCCTTACCGAGAGACATGGTTATTTGAATTCTCTGTCTAATTCACACATGACAGTGACAGCTCACGTATGATTTCTGTCTCGACATCATCACTAGAATTAATAATAATCAGATCATTACAAACTTTTTTCATACTTCAAAAGTTGCTTCCAGCTGTAATGAGATTCGTAGTTTCAACTATATTTGGTTTCAAGAATGTATCATTTTCGTTGGTTGCATACGCATTATCTGTGTGTTTTTTTCTACCTAGGTAAAACTTATTCATCAATTCATCATTATCCACCTAGGTTTGAGAAGTGTTACTTCTCATTAGACGAAATCCTCGAATAATGGTGATTAGTGGTGGAAAATAACAATTCATTTTTTATTTTTCAGTTTGGCTTATTACAGAAGCCTGTTCTTTATATTTTGTCATTTTAGTAAGTACCGCCCTGCAGTTTATCCGGTTTCCTCTCCGAAACCTTTATTTTCTACGAGTACTTGGTGCAAGACACTGCCGTGTCTCTAGATATATATAAAAAAAATATTGTGAACTTATTCGAAGGAATAAAACGAACATTTGAATTCTTGGTGGAGGAACATTTTGAATTTTTGGTGGCTTAACATAATTCACCATTTTATTCAAAAAAAAAAACGCTCCTCCTGAAGATCCTGATAATAGGACAAAACTATCAACTCATGCTTTTTCAATCGTATCTTGATGAATGTAAGAACTTCACAAACGATAAGATTTCCACAAAATTCTCATACACACAACATGTTTCGCTAACACAGTAGCTTCATCAGGTAATATACTGGTAGAATGAACAGAACCAACGTTGGCTTGCTTAACTTTTATATATCCTACTTTCCCAACTTGGAGGATTAATTTCCTGTGGACAGAATCGTAAACCTCCATTTTCAGAAATTTCTTTTTGAAACAATTCATCTTATGTTCATGAATGCGCTGATTAAACGTACGACCTGTCTGACCGATATATACCTTAGGACAAGATCCACAGTTGAGTTTGTATACCCCTGATTTTTCGAATTCAGAAGTTTTGTCTTTATTATTTTTGATAAACATTCCCAAAGTGTTATTTTTGTTCTATACGCTACTCTCAAGTCCTGTTTATGTAGAAATGAAGCTAATTTTTCAGTTGATGATCCGAAATAGGTTAAAGTTCTATAATTTTGATTATCATTCTTGATGGTAGGATAAATTTCTTGAATAGCTTTATTATGAAGTTTTTTAGAAAGAATACTGTCTATCAGATTAACGTTGTATCCGTTGTTGACAGCAATATATTTTTTAATATTGAGTTCTTTATTGAAATTTACTTGTGAAAGAGGGACATTAGTAGTTAAACAAGAGGGTTTCTACGGAAATTTGGCAGTTGGCCCACCTAATGGAAACCTATTACATTCATTATGACGTATAACGTTCAGTTCACTTAATAATTTTATTTAATTAAAAAAAGATAATCATACCGTATAGGATTTGAACTTTGGATCTCTGGGTTGGCAAGCCGACACGTTACCAAGTGGCTATGGGGGGTCCAATTTACCAACGTGCAAGTGTGGGTACGACTCAACTTGTCCCCCTGTTTTCGAGAGATATTTTTTGGAGGGCCATGAGTATGGATATTCGACATATGGATGGGTATATGGATATTTGGGGGGGTTCATTTTGCTTCATTGGGCCAATATGAGCAATTTAAATAGATATATTGGGCTTATGAATGAGTTTCAGTAAATATTTCTATGTTCTACATAGATTTGATTTTACGGTACTGCTAGTGCCCTCACTCGGATGTGAGTGGAAACTGTTTGCTATGCTTACCTTCTCCTATTACAGAGGTCTTTTTGAAGAATCCACTCGTATGTGTTACGCTTCAACCTAATTCCGCGAGGTGTCGCTACTGATACTGTTTTCAATATTTAATATGTTTTGCTAGTCTATACGGCCGTTTTTTGTGTTGCTAAAATATTCATCTTCACTATTATTTGAAGACCCTAACAATAAAATATGTTTGGTTCCTCTCATGGGCTATTATCAGAATTCAAAATCATTACCTATATTTGGCTTATGATGGGTAATATATGAGATATTTCTGAGAGTAATTCAGCTTGCATGATTATCAATTTTTCTCAAATAATATACATAGTCTGTTATATATTTCTTTTGAAGATTTGAATAATAATAATTATAATAATGAATAAGTTTATTCAAAAACTTTTTCAAAATATACATTGGAACAACAGATATTTATTTTGAATGAAGAATCCTACGAATCGTTTCCAAATGAGCAATATCTATTCAAAGTTGAATCAGATTAGAAAGTCAATGACAAAAGAGAATGTGGTTTGTACGATTAGTGAATGTCTGAACAATCACGAGAATATGGAAGGTAATATGAACAGTATATATAGAGAGAAATAACGTTCACAAATCGAGAACTACTATCAGAGTATCTATCTGAGTGTATAGTGTCAGCAGTAACAATCAAAGGTGAGTTATTCTTTATTAATAATATCATTTCTCCTATCATTTTCCTTGTTCCACTATTCCACATATACTATTGCACAGGACAAGTAAATTATATATCAAAAGAAAATAATTCCTCTGATATCAACAATTCCACGACCAAAAACCTCTAACAAAGAACCTCCGAAGTAAAACAAATAAATTCTATTATGTATGTGTTTTTTTTTATAGATGGATCTTAATGCAATGAATTCCATCTCTCTTCTAGAAACAGATAAGGCAGTTACAAAGCTGACAGATTTGGTTGTGGGTGAACCAAATACGATATATTCGGCTAAATTAGTGAATACTAAATATGGGGAGACGGTCATACTTGTACTAGAGAAAAACATAGTGTTCCTGCCCCAACGAGTTACCCAGGAGTACAAGCCAAATATTCGATACTTCACAGCGGGGAAGTATGCTGTAGTATTCAGGGGGACCAAGAACGTTGGGAAACCTCATCCTGCCACATATTTCGAAATAATCGAATTGAAATAAATTTTAGAGGTGAGTTACTTTTTTTATAAATAATTAGTGATACATTATGGATGAATTCAGAGGAACAATGTCAAAAATTGATGAAACGCTTAAATTGATCAAAGGCAATTCCGCTGAAAGGAGTTCAATCAAAGCAATCAATCAACATATAAAAAAGTGTAATGAAGCTTTGGATAAATTAAAACTCAAAGTTGGACAGAAAAGTAAAATAATTTCAAAAATTGGACAATTGAAACGATTAAAGTGTTTAATCAAGTTGAAAAATAAAAATGAGAGGTCGAGGAAGGAGCGTAAGGTTTATTGGGAGGATGTCAATTCTTGTTTCAATAACAGAGTAAAGACAGGAGTCATCATCAATGTAAAGCATAAAGAAATAAAAGCATTTTTTGCTGATGGATTTCATTTGTTTAAAAAAATTATCAACAAAATTCTAAAGGAAATGCCAGCTTTGAAAGTAAATACCTGTTTTTGGGGTGATTTTGTGAAAAAATCAAATGATGAGGAAATAATTAGTCAAAAATATTTCATTTCACCGAATGCAGTTTTAGATCAAGGGACGGATCTCATTGTGTGGTATCAAGAACATGTTGTTGATCACATTTTAAATAAATTGTCTGAGTTTTCTGAAGAAAAGAGCGGTTGGGCATTACAAAAAATTCTATTGTTGGAAGTTGCAATAAACAAATATGAAATTGGTAATGGAACATCTTTTATCAAAATACCATTAGAAATTTCAAGAAAGAAAGCATGTATCAACATTCAGAATGATGATGAAGCATGCTTCTTCTGGAGTATAGTTAGTGCCTTATATCCACCCACAGGAGATAATCGCTATACAACTTCCTATCCGCATTACAGTCTAGTATTGAATACTGAAGGTTTAGAAATACCAATGAAACTGAATCGTATAAATAAATTTGAGAAATTGAATAATATATCTGTAAACGTTTATGCGTTGGAATTGAATCTTTCCACCAAAGGTTCATCTTATGTGGTAGTACCCGTGAGACTCGCTAAAAGTAAATTAGAACGTCATGTCAATTTGCTATTAATACAAAACCATTATTTTCCCAAACTGAATGATTATACAGCACCAATGCCAGATGACAATGATGAAACTGAAATAAAGTTTCACTATTGTTGGATAAAAAATATGTCGCGTCTGATATCGATGCAAGTTAGCAAAAGGAAACAAAAAATTCATTTATGTGATCGTTGCTTGAATTATTTCTATAGTGAGGAAAAATTGAAAACTCATTATGTATTGTGTGAGAAAAAGAACGATTGCAGAATATCATTCCCAAAGTATGACTTTGTAGAATTTAGGAATTATGTTTACAAGCAGAAAGTACCTTTTGTAATCTATGTTGATATTGAATCCATTTTAGAACCGTGTAATTCAAGATTATCACAAACAACTACGAAATATCAACTACACAAGGCATTTTCGGTAGGTTATTACCTTAAGTGTTGTTATGATGATTCAATTTCTCATTTTAATAGTTATGAGGGTGAAGATTGCATGGAATGGTTCTCAAGTGAGATTAAACGAATTGCGAAGTTCGTAGAGAACAAAATACTAGATATTGTACCCATGATAGAAAAACCGAATAAAAACGGAAATTTCAGAACTTGTCACATTTGTGAAAAAATATTTGAACCGAATGACGTCATCGTGAGAGATCATGATCATTTTACTGGTCAGTTTCGTGGATTTGCGCATCAAAACTGCAATTTAATTTTTAAGAAATTGTTTGTTTTACCAGTTATATGTCATAATATGTCAAATTATGATGCACACTTCATTATTAAAGATATGGCCAAACGAGGCTCTTTGAGTGTGCTTCCATTGAACAAGGAAAAATATATTTCTTTCACTCTCAATGACAATGATAGTAAGATGAAATTTAGATTTATCGATTCTTTCAGATTCATGGGTGCGAGTCTTGATGAACTCGTATCCACTTTATGCATGGATAATCTTCAAAATTTGAAGCGAGAGTTCAAAGAGTTGGATGATGAAACATTCAAACTATTGTCTAGAAAAGGGGTATTCCCCTATGATTATTTAGATAATGTAGATAAATTGAAAGATACTCAACTGCCACCCATTGAAAAATTCTATAACAAATTGAGTGATGTAGAATTGTGTGAAGAAGACTACATTCATGCACAAAATGTATGGAATGCATTCAAAATGAAAAGTCTAAGAGATTATAGTGACTTGTATATGAAAACTGATATTTTGCTACTTGCAGATGTCATGGAGAATTTTAGGGAAACTGCATCGAATACTTATGGTTTAGATCCCGCTTGGTATTATACAATGCCAGGATATACCTGGGATGCTATGTTAAAATATACAAAATGCAAATTACAAATTTTAAAGGATGTTGATATGATATTGTTTATAGAAAAGGCGATTAGAGGTGGAATTTCGGTTTGTAGCAGTCGATTTTCAGAGGCTAATAACAAATACATGCCTAACTATGATCCCTCAAAACCTTCCACAACACTTTTGTATCTCGATGTGAACAACTTATACGGTTGGGCTATGTCTCAACCATTACCATTTGGAGGCTTCAAATGGGTTGATACAAATATTGATGTAACAATGATTCAGGATGATTCATCGGTGGGGTACATTTTACAAGTTGATTTGGAATATCCCAAAAATTTACATGATTCACACAAAGACTTTCCATTTTGTGCAGATCATTCCGTTCCTCCAACATCAAAATTAACAAAATTGATAGCTGATGTGCATGATAAAAAAGGATATATTTTGCATTACAGAAATTTGAAACAAGCATTGGCAAACGGTCTGATTCTAACTAAAATACATAAAGTGTTGGAGTTTGAGCAGTCTGAGTGGTTACGGCCATATATAGAACTCAATACTCGTTTGAGGGCTTCGGCTACGACTAACTTTAAAAAAAATCAATATAAATTAGCTAATAATGCTGTTTTTGGGAAAACAATGGAGAATATAAGACTACATAGAGTCGTTAAATTGGTAAATTTTTATGAAGGTCGTTATGGAGCTAAAAATTTGATTGCTAGTCCGCGATTCCATAGTAGATCCATTTTTGATGAAGATTTTATGGCAATTGAATTGAGAAAAGCTGAATTAATCTTCAATAAACCTCTTTACATTGGTATGGCTATTTTGGACATTTCTAAACTTTGTATGTATGATTTCCATTATAATTTTATGTTACCTACAGTCGGATCAGACAGTTGCAAGTTAATGTACACAGACACAGATAGCTTCTTTTACGAATTGACTTGTGCCGATGTATATAAAGATGTAATTAAAAAACATATTGATAAATTTGATACCTCTGATTATGAAAAAAATAATGAGTACAATATTCCATTAGTGAATAAAAAAATACCGGGGAAAATGAAAGATGAGACAAACGGCAGGATAATTACACATTTTGCTGGCCTTCGTTCAAAAATGTATACTTTCAAAACACTTGTTACTCAGCAAGAAAGGGATCGTTTGGAAAAGAAGTTGGTAAAAAAGGGTATGAGTAAAAAACGAATAGATATTGAAATCAAGAATTTGGGTATTAAGAAAACATCTAAGGGGGTGAAAAAGTATGTAATGAAGAATGAAATAACTTTCGAGGATTATGTTGCTTGTCTGAAAGATTTTAAGAACAAAGCAATATCACAACAAAGTATCCGTTCCTATGCTCACAACGTATTCAGTATAGAACAAACAAAAGTTGCTCTTAGTCCACATGATGACAAACGAATTATTATTCCTCAGTCATTTGATACACTTCCATGGGGTCATTATAGTACATAGATTCTTCTTATGTTTCAGGAATTATTCAATATGCAATTGAGAGAACTTTGTATCAAGACTGTTTGTCAAAATATAAGAGAAATAATACTTTTTATCAATAGTCTATTATTACCTTTGAGCTTAACTTTAGAAATTGTTGAAAAATTCAGTTATTATAAATGGATAAGAATTTCAGAGTGTTCTAATAACGATAACGCTTACCTTCCTACCAATATGCTACATAGAAGTATGATTTTTTCATCAAATGAGCGAACTGCAGTTATCAATCATTGTAATTGGGAATCAACATTTCTAGAACCTGAATATTGCATATGGGTCAATAGATATAGAATTAAAAATCTCAATTTATATTTATGTAAATCATGTTATCACTATTTCTTAGATATTTTGAAAAGAAATAATATTATTGTGAATTTGCATGTTGTAAGAGATCATTTCCATTTACTTTACGATACACGCAACATTCATTCCATATATCAAAAAAGTTCTATGTGGTGTCAAAATAGTTTTATAGAATTATTATTCAGAATCAAGTTACGCTATGAATGCGACATGGACTTACATGATGCTAACAGCAAATTTAATCGTTTCATTGATTATTGTGATGAGGATGAAGATGATGATGATGATTAATGTATTTCAATTATTTATAAAAAATGTGCTCACATTAATGATGTCAGTTGATGTATATTTTTGATGAATAAAAAACAAAAAAACTTAATTTTTGTAAATTTTATTTAGATCTGAATTACAATTATTGTTCAAGAGCAAATTTGCATAAATGACATCTTGATTGAGATGTTGGTGGACCATCTACATGCGATTGCCAATCGGGTCGGTTGTAATGGACGAAACAGGGTAGTTTCACTTGCAGATCAAAATTGAGACGGTAGTCCCGAGGTAACTTATTCCATGCATATAAGAGTTCGATTGGTTGTGCTCTTTCAATCAAATAGTGAAGAGGAAACTTTGTGAGTTCTTCCTCACTAAATTGATGTAAACTCCGTTTAAGATGCCAATGATCCTTCAACGGATAGATACAGTAGCATGACTCTTGATTCATTTTCAACTTTTCTGGACGATACAAGAAAACAAGATATATACTTGTGTACTGATTCAATAAAGGCATTTCCGTCTTTTTATAGATATTTCACGTTGATAGAGGGGGGGTATAGAGAGAGAGAGAGACAGAGAGAGGCAGGTGAATAAAAAAAGTTTTGTTAATTTTATACATTTATTTATTCATTCATTCATTATAAAGTGCGTATACAAAAAGTATACATTAGATAAAGCGCATACGCATTCATCTGTATGATTATTATGATAAAAACACATGGGCACTTCCTTTTTCAATGGAGGATGGTCGTCCAATTCATGAACTGGACAGCTGCAATATTTCGTGATGAAGTTGAATTTTTCTCTTCCTTTTACATACACTGCATCTGCACCTTGAGTTAGATACCTTATGATATTTCCAAATTGATGTGGAGGAGTGAATCCAACATTCCAGTCGATGCAGTGATGATTCTGCATCAACCACGCTGCTTGTTTTTTTAAATCGTGCGGTAGATTGTTGAAGGGAAATGGTGGTTTGAACAAGAAATGACTAATACGACGATGACCATCAAAACAGGCTAGCTCTTTCACAATAAATTTATTGTTCCCCAGTTTAAAGCCTTGAAAATCAATTACTAGCCTCATATTTGGAGATTCTTCAATTTTTGTAAAATCAATTTTTTCTTCTCGAAATATTCAATTTCAGCTTTGAGTTGCTCCAGCTGATGGAGGAAATTAACTAACATGTATCTGTATTGAGGTATCATTATCAACTGACTGACTGACTGACTGACTGGCTGACTGATTAAGACCTATCGTACCATTTTATTCAATGGATTGTAGTAAAATTCTTTTTCATGTAATATTAGGCAATATGCAGACACATCATTTCCTGTAGGCTTAGACGTTTCAAATTCTATTCGTAAAACGACAGATCCACTCTGAATAATTTCTTTTTGGTGGGAACAGTCTATATGAATAATTGGAGCTTTGTCTTTGAATTCTTTAGGGCCGAATAGTGGTTGATTGGTTTGGATGTGATAATAACTTTCTTGAAAATTGGCAAACATTTCGTATAGCGATGCAAATCGATTTGTATCAAAATCTAAATTTAAATCTTGATACGGAAATCTCTCACTATTTAAAAATACTCGTACATTCGTGAGATTACAGTGATTGAATTTACTCATATCTTTTAGAATTTGGCCTTTACAAGCATTTTGAAAAGCGATGATGATATGTCTAGGACTCTCCAATTGAGAGGAAGTTTTTACAGACCAAGTGTGACGTGTTGAATCATTCAGAGTGGGATATTCTATTAATTCCCAACTCCTAAATTTAAGGGGTAATTCAACATTACTACGAACTATTTTATTCAAACGTAGTTGTTCGTTAATACTCGGTGTTATATGAGGAACGTTCCAATACAACTTGGTGATTTGAATTTTTGGTTTTTCCGAATTATCCGTTGCAATAATAGCATCAATGTCATCTTTGTCTCTGATGAGAACTAATTCTTGTCTCATATTCATTATAATCTTCCGATAGTCTTCAAAGAATCCCGACCACAGTTTCAACGGTATGCACACATTGAAATTCCCGTTATTATCAATCATAAGTTTATCATCATCTTTTGGAAACCACCCTCCGTTCTTGAATAGTTTACTCTCATTTTCATTTAATGATAAATAATTTTTCAAAGTGGAAACAAGTCCGACGTTCCGAATAGAATCTATCACAACGCCATTCAATTCATATCTCAGTTCTCTGAATAAATAAGCTATACCATTATTGATGAATTGAAATTTGGTAGGTACTTTGTTTTGATCTGTTAATATTTTGCCTTCTATGTAAATGAAGCTGTTACATGGTAATGTGAACGCATCTAATTCCTGCACTGAAATGCGAACTTCATCATTGTAATTAAGGGCTCCAGCGTTGTAGGGTTGATAAGTGTGAAACTGATAATCTTCAATCGTTGTATCACTAAACGGTTCACCTGTTACGTTCAATAAATCCATTATACTAGCACATGAAAGCCTAGAGATTTCAAAAATTGACGATTTTCGTATGTTAATGTCTTCTTTGGCAATGAAAAACCATCTGGCTTCTTTGTGCGTCGCTGTAGCTTTTTATAGTTTTTGTTTGGAGGTTGGAATCGATGAAATTGTAACACCATTGCTATTCAATTTTTCTAAGATGTAAACGAACTGTAATTGTCTCACCGCGGAAATTTACCAAATTACTATCTTGATCGAGCACCCTAACGGTTATATTGTTTATTGTTTTGATACTCACAGGAAAATAGATGACAGTAAGAGGTTGCTCTACTATTTTATAGCCGTTTGGAACTTGGGGAAAAAATTGATGGATTAGGTGAACAGGTTCGCCATGTAAAAATGATCCTGCTGCAATGTTGCAATCCACACAAATCGTATTAACTGCCAAGATATTAACTTTATTTTCTGAGGTATAATCTTTGTTGGGTTCAAGTATGGTTTTCGGAAATCCTAATAAAATTCCAATGGAACGATCAATACTAAAATTTATCCGATCGGTACTTTTAATGGAAACTGTAAATCTCTTTGAGTCTGTTGTGATATGTATCTGAGTGCCCCCCTTCTCATACATTTTATTCTTTATAATTCTCAAAATCTCTTCAATTTCATAAGACCCTATGGGAATTTCGATTTTAAATTCATCATTTGGACCCCACACCAATACATTGTTTGTTTCATTTACATTTGGAATACTATTGAATGTATCGAAATTTATCAATCCAATTTCATAGTCTTCATTTTCATTTAAATACAATGGTGGATTGAAATTATCACTTAAAATTGATGAATCTCCACTGAGCGTAAAGGTATATGACATGACCAAGGTTTCAAAACAAATGAAACGATATTTATGAGTTGTATTGATTATATAAAAATTTTAGACAATATTGTCCGCACTGATACGAATTGAATTTTTGAATTGAATCATAATTATATTTGATGATTACATTACCATTGCTCCTAAAATATTCTACTAATTCATTTGGAGGTGGTAAATTGCCAAAACTATCAAAATAGGTGACATTCTTATTGTTTTTTGAATATGCTGTCCAATGAGTACCAGGCCCACTTTCCACATCAAGATTAACTATACCCGATTCATTTGTTGAAATTCTTTTCGGCAATGAATCGCGCATAAATACACCACGGAAATAGGGGATTCTCAATATTCGTGCATACGAGATAAGATCTCTATCTGACATTATACGTCGTGGTAATTTTATTTTTTCGTTTTTCTCCAATATGGGCCTAGCTGTCGAAACCCCTTTGAACTTGTTGTTGCTTTTTTCTTGCGCAAACCGTACCCCTTATAAGGTCTAAGATAATATCCTTTTCCAGATTTTTGTTGCTCGAGTGCCTTGTTATGTCTTATTTGTTCGGCTAATTGTTCACGATTAGTTTTGGCATCGTTCACTGCTTTAGCGATGCCCGCACCGCCACCTGCTACTGCGCCAAGGGCGCCCAATAATGGCAGTAAAAATGGTAAAAATCCTCCTTTTTTTGGGGCACGGATAGTTCGTTTTTTAGCCACTTTATTTTTCTTTTTCAATCCCATTCCAAGTTTACGTTTTCCCTTCATTGCAGTCGTAACAAACCAAGCTGCTGCTTTTTCTCCAAGTTTGGCGTCTTTGGCTTTAACTCTGTCCCAAGCCTTATTTTCCAAAATTTCGTCTGCTCGATGCCTTTCACTGAGATCTTTGCTTTTAGAATAGGCGATATCGTGCTCTTTACATGCAGTATCTAGAGAATTTATACCAGAATCACCGCGCTCTAATCTTCGTTGTAATTTAGTGCCCGCTACAAGAAGAGAAAGGGTTTAAAAAAAAATCTCGATAGCGTTGATCGCACTCACGTCCGCAGTAATTATATTTGGGTAAATGCAATTCAAAAGGTAGTTTATCTATTAATGAGTTAACGAAACCTCTTCCTCTATTCGTTCTCTTATGAGCTCTTACTCCGTTTTTGGATTTAACCATTCTAATCTGTTATATATATCAGCACACCTTTATATACTCTTCAGTCTGAACCATTATGAGGTTACGAAAACAAAACGTTACCCTACCCATCGGTAATTATGATTTCCATGATAACAAACAAAATGTTGGAAAACATGGTGAACTATTCGGGGGTGATTCTAAACGAGGATTGATCGTAGGTAGTAGCGGATGCGGCAAAACAAACATTATGTTGTCTCTAATCGAACATCCTAACGGATTGAGATTCGAAAATATCTATCTATACTCAAAGTCATTGGATCAACCCAAGTATCAATATCTACGTACTTTGCTTCAACCACTCAGTGAAATTGGATATTATGAATACAAGAATAGTGAAGATGTACCTCCAGCAGATAACATTAAAACAAATTCTATAATTATATTTGATGATGTAGCAACTTGTGATCAAAATATTATCAAAGATTATTACTCTTTCGGACGACATAAACAAACAGATTGTTTTTATATTTGTCAGACGTACACTTCTATTCCGAAGCATCTCTTGCGTGATAATGCCAATTTATTGATTATATTTCAACAAGACACTACCAATTTGAAACATATTTATGATGACCATGCGAATATTGATATGGACTTTCAAAAATTCAAGGAAGTAGCATCTTCTTGTTGGAAGAAAAAGTTTGACTTTTTTGTAATTGATAAGGATTGCGGTTTGTCTTCAGGTAGGTATAGAAAGGGCTTCGATACATTCATTCATGATATATAAAGATAAACTTTCAAAATGGAATCAGTCGAAATGGACCCTCCATTAGCAAAACAGCTTGTACAAGCCAGGCACGCACTAAGAAAAAAGTATAAAATTATAAAGGGTAACACAGCGAGATCGCAAAGTCAATTAGAAAAATCATATCAACCTATTACTCAGTCTATTCAACGATTGGTTTCAACATTGGGAGAGACAGAGGCGGCGGCAGAAACCATAAAACCAGAAAAGTTTGAAAAGTTGGAAAAATTTGAGTCAACACCAGTATCATCACCGAAATCGTATAATCAATTAGCATTTTTATCTCCAACTCCTGAAAATGGATCTGTCATGGAGCTACCAAGTTTTTTGAGAAATGAAAAAACGTATGAATCACGCAATGATGAGGGGGAATTGCCAGATAGAACCAGAGAAGATGCATTTATCGATGACACCCTATCTCAATTTTATCAGACAATCACAAATCCAGAAGTTCTTCAGGAATATTTTGATCAATTTAAATCACCATTACCTCGAACATATATTGAAGGGATGATAAAAGATACAAAAAGTGAATATGATCATATTTTAGGTCTTTTTCATAATCCTGTTGAAGACAAATTCTATATAGGAGATTCTCAAGTAGACTTTATAGGATCCAATGTAAAAGTACGTGACATCACTTACAATGGAACTGCAGGACTTTATGAGTTACTTTTTTTGAAGAATCCAATTTCTTACACCAAACAAGACATTGAAAATTATGTAGATATTATAAAACGGACCAGTGCATATCGTCGTGATAATAATGCCGATTTACCAATTAGAAAATTCCCCGATGATACCAAAGAAAAGTATATTTACATTATAAAGCCTCATTTAGATAAAACTCGCGCTAGATCTGGTTCAGTGCCATCATCTTTATTGAAAGGCGTGCTAACCAGAAAGATGTCAAAAAAAGGACAAGGTGCTAAAATGTCAATGATGATGAAATATGAGAATAAACCAATTGATTATAAATATTTTGATGACTATAACGAGCTTGTAGATAGATTACGTTTGCTTGTTGCTTCCCAAGCAGTTGGTAACACTACAGGTCACAACAATGAAATTATTTCAATTATCGAAGAGTTACGCGAGGGAGCAATAATTTTATAAAATGTTAGAACCACTGGTTTTTCATATTAGTATTCAAAATGCCTTTGAACAAATTCAATCAACATTTTCTTAAAACTCTTTCTTCTTCTTCTTCTTCTTCTACTACTTCCAAAGATATTGTCACAGCAAGACAGCCATCAACAATACCGTATTTTATTTGTCAACCTTCTAAATTCCATAGTAAATGTATATTAACTATTCGAGGCACTAGAAACATTTCATCTAGTCGAACACACTACATCTTAGATGATAATAGTGTCAATTATACGATTCCTGTTACTGGAAAAATTGAAAGTTTTAAATGTTTCCCCAACACATTGAAAATATCCTATCAGAATAAAAACGATTCTCTTATCAATCTCATGAAGGAAAATGTCCTCAACAAAGGTGATGTTATTCAATTTTTCCTAAATACACAAACGTTAGATCATTTTTACGTAGAATTTGTTATTCAATGTCCTTTGGAGAAGGATGAATAGAACAGAAAAATAACATCAAAAAAAATTTATAAGAGTTTTATTTAGAAATAAAACGATCAACATTTCTGAAAACTTTTGTCTGCCAATTCTCCTCCTCCTGTTGATTCATAATCTTCCTAAGATCTTGACAGTATTGTTCATCCCCCTCCTCCTCCTTCTCCTCCTCCTTCTGATTCTTGTTTCCAATTTTCTCATTCTTCTTTTTTTTCTTCTCCAGCCCCTTTTGGAACGATTCAATTCTGTGATCTAGTTCACATTTTGGCAGCGATTCCATTTCCTTATTTTTTCTATTTTTTTCTCTCCCCTCCCCTCCTCCTTTTCAGAACGTTTCGCGGACAGGTGAATTGAGTACTCCAAGGGGATCGTCTTTGAATCTATGTATCACTTTGGTAGGTCTTATCTGCATACACCAATTACAAAATTCGAGAACCAAAATGGGTCTGCTAACAAAGAAGTCGGTTTCCAAGTATTGCAGCTTAATAGCTCTACAAACGCAACAAATTTTCTTCTTGAAAATACGACAATTCATACTCATTCTCAACATGAATTTCATACCATATATATTCAAGACATCCCCCACTTTATCCTCATTTGAATTGTTAACGATTCTAAACACAGATTGACTTTCTTTCTCTCTCTCTCTCTCCAAGTTAAACTTTAGTATTCATTATGCCTTTGAATAGATTCAATCAACATTTTCTTCAACCTCAAGGAGAAGCAGGAGAAGGAGAAGATGGAGAAGAATCTGTGCTGGCCGCCTCACCACTGAAATCACAATTAAATGCTCCGTTTTATGTTTGTGATTCTTTCGATTACCATGTAAAAATTTTGATTCGTTTTAGAGGAGAAAAAAAAATCAATTTAAATAAAAAATATTATATATTAGACAATGGCGGTATAGTATTTAAATTCCCCATGTCCGCTAGGATTGAAAGCATTACACAATATAATGTTGCAGGAGGTGGAGAAGTTTTGATGAATAATAATACATCTTTCAAATTTCAACAACTAGCAAATAAGTCCATCGCTAAGGGGGATGAGATGAGTTTTAAATTGGGGACAACTCCAACGATTTTTATTGAGATATTGTTACAGTGTCCGCTAGTTAAAAATGAGTAAAGCACAAATTGTAGCCGAACTTCATAAACCAGTCAGAATCAATTATAAAAGACGACATGTTATAGTTAAAGGTTTACATGACTTGATACAGGCTGATTTAGCGATTATGAATAAATTTGCAAAAGAAAACAAGGGATATAATTACATTCTTGTAATCATCAATGCTTTTAGTAAATATGTCTGGGCAATACCGGTTAAGAAAAAAACTGGTAAAGATATCACAGCTGCTATGAAATCTGTATTAGCCCAAATGTCTACTACACCAAAAAACTTGCAAACTGATTTGGGGACAGAATTTTACAACAAAGACTTTCAAAATCTAATGAAGAAATATAGTATAAATCATTATAGCTCGTTTTCGAATTTGAAAGCTAGTATTGCTGAAAGGGTCATAAGAACTTTGAAATCATTATTATGGAAACAATTCAGCTATCAGGGGTCTTATAAATGGCTCAACATTCTTCCTGAAATTGTTAAGAAATATAATGACACCAAACATTCTACTACCAAGGCTGTACCTAGTCAAATAAATGAAAAAAATGCTAAATTTGTAACTTCATTTCAACACCTAAAAACTGTTGATCCAAAAAAACCAAAATTCAGCAAAGGCGAGTGGGTACGAATCAGCAAGTATCGACACGCATTCACTAAGTCCTATACCCCAAATTGGACCACTGAAGTATTTAAAATCAAGCATATTAAATTAACTAATCCTACCACATATATTCTAGAAGATAGCAAAAAGGAACAGATACAAGGGGCATTCTATACAGAAGAATTACAGAAAGCCAAGTATCCCGATATTCATTTGGTATCAAAAGTCATCCGTAGGAAGGGGAAAAAACTCTTTGTCCAGTGGTTGGGTTTCGATTCATCACATAATTCTTGGATAAATGAAAATGATATAGTTTAGGTTTAAAACGTATTGTAAGAATTGAATCGATAAATAAAAAAATAGTCAGTTATATAGGTATTTTATTTATTTATTCATATACCCTATTCCTATGATCTATATTCATTATATGATTTGAACATAGAGCTGATTCCCTGATTCGTCACTCTAATTTTGATATATCTCCAGCAACGATGTTCCAAGGACTTTGTCTCGCCGTTCCCCGAAAAGCGTAACTCCATAGGTATAGTACATGGATCTCTGCACCACCAAATGTTACTAACTTATTCATTGTTTTCGTAGAGGAGTTTGGGATGATGATACGTTACTTCCAATCCAAGTGCATACACTTCGTGATTTATTTCTTTCATTGTATCGAGCACCTTCAATGACCAGTCAATTAGATCCTTCTTCACTCCTAATTGAAGCATATTCATGACTTTATCGAATCTTAGCGATTTTAGAACCTCCATTCTATGCTGGATAATGGGTGTGAAAAGCCATAGTTTTAACAATGATTCATAATTTAAAAACATACTAGAATCACCACTGTAAATTCTAATATTATTATTATAATTTGGTTCGACCTGTTTGAATTCAATGGCAAATCTTCCAAGATCCATTGTATCAACAATTTCTGTTGTTGATACCAGCAAACTATCAATTGCTTCCCTGTTTTTCACTAAGCGTCAGACCATTCCTTCTCCGAAAACACTAAAGTGGCACCTTTATCAATATCTGTTATCACAACACAAGGGACATAACCTAAATGTACTGATATACAGATCGACACATACTTTGAATAATTAGGGTTCAAATAAAATCTACGTTCACCCAAAAATATATCTTCTTTGTCTTTGAATACATTCATTTCGTCTGATACTATATTTTTTTCCTCTCACGGTTTTATTTAAATAATCAGAAGAAGGTGTGGGGGGCTATTTTTTTTTTCTCTCAAGGTTGAATCAAACAATCACTTCAATAATACATATATTTTTTATTCAAAGATTTGAAAAAAATCAAGATTTCTCAATTAATAACCATGAAATTGATTAATTATTAGGTATCGACTGAAAGGCATCATACTTTGACACTACCATTTTAAATAAAAGCATTAGAAATATTAAAATTACCAAAACTAAGGTTATATATAATATTAAATACATTCTGTATGTTCCTTCTTGCATAGTACTTCCATTTTGTTTTGTTTCATTGAAATGAATAGTTTGCCATTGGCATTGATCTGCTTCAGAATGATCAAAAAATATTATCTTCAATTTATAGTTCAAATGAGTGGCGTTCGCTTCTGGAATTTTTATGCTGAAAACGGGTAATTCACCATAATTTTCCTTGGATGAGCTCAACACTTTCCACGATGATCTATTGCAATCCAGTTTCGTATTTTTCATATCGAAACATATAGCAATATATTGAGCTTCTTTGGGTACATTTGTATATATTATACCATTTACAATAGCTGTCAAAATTATGAAATTTGATTTCAATGAAGTCATATTTTTTTTCAATGAAAGATATTTATCTTTACTCTGTGAGGTACTATTCAAAACTGAGATTATTTTCATCATTGACAATCATTTAGCAGAATGTCAGACGAACCAAAGCCTCTTTCCCCTCTTTCAGTAGCATGCAAAAAATTAACCTCCTCAATAATTGGAATAGAATATCGTTCACATATCAATTGAGCTATTTTATCCCCTCTTTTGAAATTAACTTTTTCAGATGATGAATTATATAGCAGAATTTTAATTGACCCTGTATAATCATTATCTATAACGCCAGCAAGAATATCTATGCCAAATTTTAACGCTAATCCGGATCTGGGTGCAATCCGTCCGTACACTTCTTGGGGGAGTTGTATTTTTAAAAAAATGTCTACGAGTAATCGCTCTCTAGCAGGTATAGTGAAATCTGTAGGTGTTCTTAAGTCACAACCAGCAGATCCAAGAGTACCTCTTGTTGGTATATAAGCAGCTTGATTAGTTTTCATCACTTTTAGAACCTTAAAATATAAATATAATAATTCAAAAGTGAAGAGACACCCACGCACAAGATTATATTACCATTTTTTCGTCAACAGTATTCATTTTCCTCATTCAATATTAACGATTTCTATTAGAGAGAATATTTCATGTATTTCTCACCTAAAAAAATAATTCACTTATCTCAATCTAACTCTATCAAAATTTTTAAAGTTAATAATGATAATGAAACACTCA
This sequence comes from Phaedon cochleariae, assembly GCA_918026855.4. NCBI lineage: Eukaryota > Metazoa > Arthropoda > Insecta > Coleoptera > Chrysomelidae > Phaedon > Phaedon cochleariae. The sequence goes on along the minus strand of OU896714.1, from coordinate 51,021,307 downwards.
CCCAAATTTGTCTGCTTCTTCTTCTTCTTTGGTATATAAATTCACTGTGTTTTCAACTAACTGTGTACTTCTCGAACTGAATTTCACCTTATATAAATAGTTCTCCGTCGCATATACATTCACTTATTTTGAAAAAAATGTTTCCATTTCAATTTCCTGGTGCATGTTAACCTTTTATGTATAGCTGATGTAATAGATTCATTAATTTCCATTGCATAAGTCAATTATTTATTCATTCTTGATATACCTATACGTACTGGTACCTGAATGTTATATTTCATCTATAACATTCGGGAATTGGAACTTTCAAAGAATATAGGTACATCGGACTTCAGAATACCTAATTTTCCAAGAAGAACGTACACAAAGCGAAACATTATATCATTTCCATATTTTGTCTTTTGGCGCCATCCAGAACGCTTTGCGGTCCGTTTTTTTTGTGTTTAATGTGCGTTTTTCAATGTTTTGGGAGTAACATATACTTATTTTATGAAAAGGAATACTCTAGGAACACAAAAACAGCCATATAGACTAGCAAAACATATTAAATACTGAAAACAGTACCAGTAACGACACCTCGCGGAATTAGGTTGAAGCGTGAACCATACGAATAGATTCTTCAAAAAGACCTCTGTGAAAGGTAGACACAGAAAACAGTTTCCACTCACGCCCGAATGAGGACCCCAGCGGTACGGTGGAATCAAAGGTAGGTTTGGAGAACGGAAATATTGAAAACAGTATCAGTAGTGACATCTCACTTAATTAGGTACTCTAGGAACACAAAAACGGCCATATACACAAACAAAACATATTAAATATTGAAAACAGTATCAGTAGCGGTGTCGCAGGATTAGGTTGAAGCGTGAACCATATGAATAGATTCTTCAAAAAGACCTCTGTGAAAGGTAGACGCAGAAAAAAGTTTCCACTCACGCCCGAATGAGGACCCCAGCGGTACGGTGGAATCAAAGGTAGGTTTGAAGAACGGAAATATTGAAACCAGTATCAGTAGCAACACCTCGCTTAATTAGGTACTCTAGGAACACAAAAAACGGCCATATAGACTAGCAAAACATATTTAATATTGAAAACACAGAATAATCATCAGTTCTACAAACCTTGGAAAACAGTATCAGTAGCGACACCTCGCGGAATTAGGTTGAAGCGTAACACATACGAGTGGATTCTTCAAAAAGACCTCTGTAATAGGAGAAGGTAAGCATAGCAAACAGTTTCCACTCACATCCGAGTGAGGGCACTAGCAGTACCGTAAAATCAAATCTATGTAGAACATAGAAATATTTACTGAAACTCATTCATAAGCCCAATATATCTATTTAAATTGCTCATATTGGCCCAATGAAGCAAAATGAACCCCCCCAAATATCCATATACCCATCCATATGTCGAATATCCATACTCATGGCCCTCCAAAAAATATCTCTCGAAATCAGGGGGACAAGTTGAGTCGTACCCACACTTGCACGTTGATAAATTGGACCCCCCATAGCCACTTGGTAACGTGTCGGCTTGCCAACCCAGAGATCCAAAGTTCAAATCCTATACGGTATGATTATCTTTTTTTAATTAAATAAAATTATTAAGTGAACTGAACGTTATACGTCATAATGAATGTAATAGGTTTCCATTAGGTGGGCCAACTGCCAAATTTCCGTAGAAACCCTCTTGTTTAACTACTGACATTCACTATAGCCTGTGTATCATACTATTATATGCTGCAATTTTATGTTGATAAGGGTGTGCGTTGAATTTTTATGAATAGTGATATCAGTGTGGGAAGGTTTATGAAAAATTGAAAAATCATGTTCATTATTAATTTTACTTATTGTCGAATCTAAGAAATTGATCGACTTTCCTGTTTCTATTTCCATTGTGAATTTTATGTTTGGATGAATAGTATTGATATATTGGTGAAAACTGTCCAATTGTCTATTGGTTCCTTTAAAGCATACTATTACGTCATCTACGTATCTATACCAATACAAACATTGTTTTGTCAATGCATGTTTATGTATTATTTGCTCTTGGTTATCCATGAAAACTTCAGCAAGTAAAGGGCTCAGTGGATTTCCCATAATTAACGCTTTTGACGCGGAATATATTCTGTTGTCAAATTGAAAGTAATTTTGTTTGAGACATATCGACAGAAGGTCTAAAATCTCTCGTTTGGTTATCGGATTAACATGGTTCTTATCTAATAACTCTTCAACTAAAAATAGTGTATGTTCGGGAGGTATACTTGGAAATAGGTTTTAAACATCAAATGAAATGAATCTTGTGTTGTCAGGTATGATGAAATTTCGAATTTTAGTTCATAGGAGTTCCTCAAGCTGAATTTCGATTGATTTGATGAGTGTGCGAAGTTTCAATTTGATTCGACATTTTGAGGTGGGGCAAAATAATAGCCAATTTTTGACAAACCTGCCTTTGCCATGCTTCATGTCATCGTACCAGTCTCCTTCGTATCTGTTGCCGTTAGAGAAAACTTGTAATCCGGCACCTTGCCTGGCATCTTTCACCCAATCGCCATCGTAGAATGATTCATCTGCATACCTATAATGATCCACTGATATTAGTAAATAATTGTGCCTTGATACAGAATAATCAAATCCTAAGGTATTAGTTTTTTTTTTTGATTTATTGTCTTTATATATATATATATATATATACAGGGTGTCCGCTAGAAGGAGGTCAATCCATTAACCACATATTCCTTGAACAAAAACAATATGAGTTTCTAAATACCATTTTTCATTTTAGCCCTTCATATTCGATATACAGGGTGTCAAAGTTGGAAATTAAAAACTGTTTTTTTCTAATTACTCGCGTATTTGATAAGATATTAATCTCAGAATTGGTACATTACTTCAGCACAAAGAGTTACATCGTGTGAGGAAAACATAACAGAAAATAACTGTCAAATATTCAAAATACTGGGGGTCAAGTACACACTTACCCCCATATTTTTTTTGAACGTGCGCTAATGACTCCCTATCTGTTTTCCTTCAAGTGTTCAATCATTTCTGAGTATTTTTTGTTTATTGTAAAATTTCGATTATATCATTTGTTTTTAAGATAATTCGAAAAGTACTGGTTATTGTCTGATGCCTATGCGGCTTACGGTAATCTCATAATGTTCACATACTCCTATTTATTTCATCGAAATTGGAAGAGGGCGTATCTTATTACGTACGGAAAGGTAAATATGGAAATACCGGGTGCTCAGAGCGAATGTATTAAATAATTTTTAAAATTTTTTCATTTTTTTTTTGAAAAAATGGTTAATGGATTGACCTCCTTTTAGCGGACACCCTGTATATATATCTCTCTTTATTTAGTTGAAAAACTAATTCATTAACAATAGTAAATACATTCACATATAAGTAAACTTAGATTTACATGAAAAAATACAATCAGTCTGAATAAAAAATACATATGTGTAAATAAAAACTAGGTAAATAAAAAAGTAATAATTTTATACTAATTTTTCATCAAATAATCCTCCAATCGTCTTTTTAATGTATCTATCGAACCACTCTCTTTAATTTCTTGTGGGAGGTCATTAAAACAATCTACTCTTTTATAAAATAAGGAATTATGTGTACTATTTTTCTTATATTTTCAACTTCTATATTGTTTCTGTTTCTTGTATTATACTCATGTATTTCAGCCACATATGATAATTTATTCTGTAGATATACAGGTGAATATGCAATTTTGATTTTAAAAATGAAAATTAGTGTTTGATACTCGAAGAGTTTTCTCACTGGTAGCCATGGTTTGCAACATATTTGTTATCGGTGTTATCCTTGAGCATTGTAAGATTATTCGCATAGCACGATTCTGTATCTTTTGTAGTCTGTTTATTTCATTCTGGTTGAGAAAAAACAGAATAGTGAAACAGTAATTTAAATGTGGAAGGATTATGGAGTTGTATACTAATAGTTTAGACCACTGGCTTAGATATAGGGAACATCTTCTTAAATAATTGACTTTGTAAGCTACTGTTTTGATGACCTGATTAGCATGTTCCTTGAATTTCAATTCATTGTCAATGGTAACACCCAAGTACACGAATTTTTTCACCTTTTCTATATCACTGTCATTCAATCTTAGAAGTAGATTTTCATTATTATGATCTTTATGTTTTCCTAATAACATCCATTTTGTTTTATTTACGTTCACCTTTAGCAGATTTGCACAGCAATATCTATTCACCCTTTCAAGACCAGCGTTCATAGTATCAACACACTCATGCACATCATCACTACTAAAGTACAGTAGGGTGTCGTCGGCAAATAAGTGAATTTTACATTCTTCTGCTATGGTTACAAGAAACATTTCTGTTTATGATAGGGATACATAAGTACATATAAAAAAAATAATGAAGAGTTAACTAATGAATTCCACTCAGTGGAAACGAATTCATATTGTTTCTTAGGGTTGAAGTTATATTTCATTTCTAAATAATCAAATCATGTTACATATTTTTCATTCAAATGGGCGTGTACACCTTAGTAGAACTTTTTACTCAAATCATGTTTATAAAGATCCTTTTATACATAAATAATGACCGACGACATAATTCGATCGAAAAAATTAGCTGGAATGTTTTATTTTTGGACATAAATAATAGTACCTTCTGAACACGGACCCTCTTATGACGTAGAAACCTCATCTCGCCATAGTTAAAAGAAAATACCAAAACGCCCGACGGAGACTGAGGCAACTGATATATTAATTCTTTCAACTGTGATCTCGCGCTAATTCACTCTGTCAGAAATCATGTATCATTCATCTCTGTCTGGAATAGTCTTGTTTCAGTATTAGGGTTTTGACGTCACATCATCGCCTCGTTTTCAGAGGTCCGAAAAATCGGGGATTTCAATAATTTTTTATAAAACGTAGGGAGCTCACAGCAAGAAACGGTTTGCGGTGATGAGCTAATTTGGGTGAGTTCTATCGAATTATGAAATAATTTTTTTGTGATATAAGCCCATTCTGTATGTTGTCCATCGATACAATAGGTCTGTTCGTTTGTGTTGCTGAACTTGCTAAAGTTGATTTTGTTCCTATAGTTGTATCTGTTCATGGCATAATGTAAATAGACATTATTAAAAAAAAATATCGAGTTTAGCAGGTTTTTTTTATGTTCTGGTTCCTACGAAAAGGGATATCCTGTAATGTTCAGAGAACATCGTGAGAACCAAGGAAAATCAGGTAGGAATTGGTGTTCTTAAATTTTTGGAGGTTATATGCCTCGGGGAACACCTTCCTTGGCAATGTGTTCCAGAGCCTCGCTGTTCGATGGATAAACGAGTCAATGGAATAATTTTATACAATTCATTACCGAATGAGTTAAAAAATATACATGATGCAAGAAGGTTCAAAATCAATCTTAAAAAATACTTGCTCAGGACAATTTGAAAGAAAAATATGTGGCATGATTTGATTACTTAGGAATGAAATATAACTTCAATCTTATGACACAATATTAATTCGTTTCCACTGAGTGGAATTCATTATAGTTAACCCTTTATTATTATTTTTTTATATGTATTTATGTATCCCTATCATAAACAGAAATGTTTCTTGGGGTAATAAAGACAATCAATCAATCAATGTTCTGCAGGTCTCCAAAGTGACCACGAAGAGGTGCCAGGCCTCAACTCGACGGGTTAATCTCCCCTCTCTGCCCTCTTTTGGACAGAATCCAACAGTTTCAGGATATGTTTGGGTGCTGCACTCCAAATATGGAAACAGTATTCCAGGACAGGTCGGATCTGTGCCTCATAAGCAGCTGACTGGAAGTGAAATAGCTCTTGGCCCGAAAAAGAAAAGTTTTTTTGGATGCAATTGATCTCACGTGATTTTCCCAAGAAACGTTATTGCTGATAGTAATACCAAACATCGAAATGGATGTCTTCAAAGGTATAGTTACTCCTGATATGCTTATGTTGGGCACAGAGTGATCGGCTTTCCTAGAGAAGAGGCATGCTTGTGTTTTGTTTGCATCGAAATCCACCAAGTTATTGGATCCCCATTCCAGAATTGTTGCCAAGTCTATACATTTCTCCCTCTTTCGATTCTGATTTGCTTGGCTGGTATTGGAGCCCTAAAAGAGAAGGCGGTATGGAGGGTACTATCATCCGTGAAGCTGTGTACTGGACATGAAGTTGCTTCCAACAAATCGTTGATATGGAGTAGAAATAGTGTTGGTCCTATAATTGATCCTTGCGGAACACCAGCATTTATGATAAGAGAGTCAGATGAAACTCTGTCGACCACTACATGGAGAGACCTGTTTGAGAGAAAACTAGCAAGCAGAGAACAAAGCTGGGGAGACAAGCCATGAGATGAGAGGAGTCCGTGGTGCCAGACTCGATCGAATGCCTTGGAGATATCGAGTGCCACGGCTGAGGTTTCACCATATTTCTCAATAGATTGCTGTCATATATTATTATGTGAGACGTAAGCGAGCAGGTTACCAGATGATCTCTGATAACGGAAGCCATATTGCCTATCGTTGATAATACCTGAATGTTCCAGGTATTTCATGAGTTCGATGTTGATAGCTTTCTCCATGATCTTTGAAATAATAGATAGCAGTGCGATCGGTCTGTAGTTGTTAGGTAGGGTCTTTTTGCCTTTTTTAGGAGCTGGTTGTACTCTTGCAATTTTCCAGTTGGACAGGAATATCCCCAATTTGTATAAGAGTAGTTGAACAACTTGCAGAGAACAGGTGTTAGTTCGGGAGCACATTTCTTAAGAACAATCGCTGGGATTCCGTCGATGCCAGGTAGAACAAACACAAACGAACAGGCCTATTGCATATCACAATTAAAATACAACCTACCACATCTGACCCCTTCCGTGTCTCTTGCCATACCGGAAATCCCCGCGATAAGAACTTCCGTCCTTGTAAATCCTGACACCGTTGCCATGCATTCTGCCGTTCACCCAGTCACCTTTGTACGTCAAATTGAAGATGTTCTTGTTGGGCAGTTTGTGGGCAAGCTTGCCGTAACCATGGCGGTAGTTCCTTTCGAAGTCGCCCTCGTATAGTTCGTCATTGCGAGTGAGAAGAATACCTGGGGAACATATCTCATCTTAATCTGATAAATTGATATTCATAAGAATCTCTTAGAATAATTGGAATCGATGGGACTCAGAGGCATTGTTAAAAATCTTTTAGAATCTTATCTTGCGAATAGGACAATCAGCACTAAATGTAATATGTCAGAGTCTAATAAATTTCCAATAAGTAAAGGTGTTCCACAGGGATCTGTTTTAGGGCCCATCTTGTATTTATTATATATTCAAAATATTTCTAAAATTGGATTGTCAGGTAATTATACTATATATGCAGATGATACTGTACTTCTATACGAAAACAAAAACCCCATCATTCTAGAAAATATTATTAACGAAGATTTGAAAAAAATTGAAAAATGGCTTTATTCAAACATTTTAACAATTAACACCAATAAAACTGAATATATAATATTCCATCAAAAAAATAAAAAGAATATTAGTCTCAATCTCCAAATTAAAAATAAAGTATTGAAAAGAACTACACAAATAAAGTATCTTGGTTTGTGGATTGATGAAAAATTGAAATGGGACAAGCATATAGAGGTTCTGATACAAAAAATATCTCCAATCATTGGAGCTTTGCGAAGATGTCCTAAACTTGACAAAAAAGTCATAAACATAGTACTTCATTCTCATATACTCAGTCGTATTACCTATATAATAAACGTTTGGGGATCTTGTTCAAAAAAATATTTCAGTAAAATATCTGCACTTTATAAGGAAGCACTGAAAGTATTGTATCGCCTCTCATTTGATATTCCAACAAATGATCTGTATGCGATAACAGAAAAATTTTCATTGGATGAATTATATAAAATAGATTCTCTTAAAGTTTCATATAATATAATAAACAATAATCTGAAATCCAATTTTGTTTTGGTAAGAAACTCAGAAATTCATGGTCATCACACGAGACAATTAAACTTATTTCATCTTGATTCTGCTACTTCTATAATTGGCCAAAAAAAATACACTCACGCTGCTCTAGCTGAATTCAATAAATTACCACATAATATAAAAATTGCAGACATATTTCAAAATTCAAAATTGAATTGAAAAAATACATGATTTCATTATGAAATGGATAAAATTGATACTTTGCCATCTACTGATTAGTTCCTGTGGCTCTTTTTATGACTTGATCGATTAGCATTCTTAGATTTTTTAGATTTTTATTGTTGTTGTTGTTGTCACCTTATATTATTTTATTATTGTTGTTTGTAATCAACTTCCTCATACCAGAATTTTATTTCTGACTGGAAGCTAGTTTTTCAATAAACAATAAACAATCATACAGGACGTGGAAAGAAGTTCTGAATTGAGAAAACCTAATCACGAATCTGCGATTGAAAATCTAGCAAAATAACAAGTTTCCATCGTTCAAGTTTGAACTTCTTGATTGGGTGGAAGTATTGAAAAGGAATATTCTCAGATATATTTATGGACACAAAAAAATGGATATACAGTGTGTCCACCTTAAGGACTTACCACCCCTGTTGAATCGTTATTATCCGACCAATTTAGAAAAACCTTTTTTTGTTGGATATGTATTTGAAATGCCGATCCAACGAGAGAGTGATCTAATTCTTGGACTGTTATCGTGGCCAACTGCGACAAATTTCAATGACCCATATTCCAGAACGTACCACTTGAAATATACCTGTACCGATTTTCATCATCATAAAACTCAGGGTGCCCGAAAAAACGAATCATCATTTTCTTCAAATAGGTGTTCGAAAAATCAAATTAATTTTTGTTTTGAGTCGATGAAAAAATATTGCCTACTTTTTCTTTTCAATTGTTTTCTCATACACATCGTATTTTTGAATGATGAAAATCGGTACAGATATGTTCAGAGTGATCCTCATCAATTCTTCTCAAAAAAACCACAATACTACATTTTCTGATCACCCATTAAGAAAAAAAAACATAATTCGGTTTTTCGGACACCCTGTGTTTTATGATGATAAAATTCAGTAAAGGTGTTTTTCAAGTGATCGTTATTCAGAATCCTTCATTGTTTTTTATGAGAAAAATCCCTACTGGTACTTTCTCAAATATGGGTCAATAAAGTTGGTCGCAGTTGGCCACGATTACAGTTCATGAGTAAGATTAAATAAAGAAAACATTCTGTAACTCATTTGATTGCCAACGTCACCAATTGTCACTGAGAACTGGAAAGTGTCAGGGCAAATACGAATCTTCCATAAAAAAATTGTTATTTATTATACAAGGGAAAAAAGTAGTAGATTTTAGCTCCAGGTTGTAGCGGAGGGAGACAAAAAACCGTTTTTAACAGTAGGTACACCTGCGTTTTATAGGCATCTTTATCATTCTTTTGAAGTAATCAAATATCTGATGTCACTTCTGTCAGTTCAATTCTGTGATTTGATTTCAAAAAATTGCGAATTCAGTAGTTGTTTAGTAATATACGAAACCGCGAAGTCGAATGAAAGATAAAAGGAATTGCAGTTCTTTCTCGGAGACGGTATTATTGACTCATTTTTCGGAACTATAGCACAACAAAAGCCATTAACAGAGTATATATATTATGTGATATATATCCGGGAAAAAAGTACTCACTTTTTTCCCACGGGAAAAAAGTAATTTATGAAAAGTGACATTTTATAACCTGCCAACAGAGATGAAATGCCAAATTTTTTTCCCGTCACAGAAAAAAATCCATTTTTTATTTTGAAAACGGGAGCAGATTCGTTCTCGAAACGTTCAAAGCTAAGTAAAAATTTGATATCTTCTTTATTTACCTTTATTTCTCTTCTCCAAAATTTTTTCGGCTCAAGTTTCGTTTAGCTGAAATCAGTTATGAAAAAACTGTTGCTATGGCAACGATCGTCATGGTAACGAGTAAACAAAAACCCGATTCCCGTGGTGAGGAAATGCGTGGTTGCCAAGTTGTATAGGGGTTTAGTATAGCTGAAATCAGTTAAGGAAAAACTGTTGCCATGGCAACGATCGTCATGGTGAGGAGTAAACAAAAACCCGGTTCCCGTGGTGAGGAAATGCGTGGTTGCCAAGTTGTATAGGGGTTTAGTATAGCTGAAATCAGTTATGGAAAAACTATCGCCATGGCAACGATCGTCATGGTAACGAGTAAAGAAAATATCCGATTTCCATGGTGAGGAAATGCGTGGTTGCCAATTTGTATCGGAGAATTATTGCTTCATTCATTAATTTCAAAAACTCTCTTCAATGTAATCATTTTTCGCGTGCCGAGCTATTCGACAAATTCGAAAAGAAACAGAGACATTTTGGAATATTCAGCAACAGTCTTCAAACATACACGAACGATGCCTTGCTACCAAATCTGAACGATCTTGGAAAATATATGTTTTTCAAGAAGAAGGTTGATTTAAGTCGAGTTAGGTTAGATTGTTTGGAAAAAGTAGTGTCCTTTTTTATGCAGTCTTCAAACACACACGAATGATGCCTTGCTACCGAATCTGATCGATGTTGAAAATATATTTTTTCTAAGAAGGTCCATTTAAGCCGAGTTAGGTCAGATTGTTTAGAAAAAGTAGTGTCCTTCCTTATGCGCTATTTGTTCCGCACTATTTTGTCGCTCGCTATTTTGTTTAGCTCTGTTCAATAACGAAGCCAATTTTTTCCTGACGTTATTTCCATATATGATCGTCAGAGAAGTAGTAATTTGGGAATTAATCAACGACGAACAGTCTTCAAGGAATTGATAAGAAGGGTATTCATTCGAATCAAGTTATTGTTTGAATACTAGCAGAAAAAAAATTTGAGGGTCGAAGATTGCGCTGATTTCAGCTATACTAAACCCGATACAACTTGGCAACCACGCATTTCCTCACCATTGGATTCGGATTTTTGTTTACTCGTTACCATGACGATCGTTGCCATGGCAATAGTTTTTCCATAACTGATTTCAGTCAAACAAAACCCGATACAACTTGGCAACCACGCATTTCCTCACCACGGGAATCGGGTTCTTGATTACTACTTACCATGACGATCGTTGCCATGGCAACAGTTTTTTCATAACTGATTTCAGCTATACTAAACCCGATACAACTTGGCAACCATGCATTTCCTCACCACGGGATTTTGTTTTCTGTTTACCTGTTACCATGACAACGGTTGCCATAGCAACAAATTTTCCATAACTGATTTCAGCTAAACGAAACTTGAACCCGCAGTGACATTTTGGGGCTAATCATCTGATTCGTCCTTACTTCACGTATATTGAAATAATATTTATATTTTTATTTTATAGAAACAAGGAGAAAATCCCAAAAAATTTGGAATTATGAATGTACCACCTCCTCGAATAACCTACAGACAGTATTTAAAATTCTATGATTATATATTCCAAATTTTTTGGGATTTTCCCTCCTCGTTTCTATAAAATAAAAATATGAATATTATTTCAATATACGTGTAGTAGGGACAAATCAGATGATTTGCCCCAAACTGTCACTGCGTTTAAAGAATTTTCCTATCAGAGTGAATTTTTCTTTTAGGCTCTCTGATAGGAAAATTCTTTAAACGCAGTGACATTTTGGGGCAAATCATCTGATTTGTCCTTACTACACGTATATTGAAATAATATTCATATTTTTATTTTATAGAAACGAGGAGAAAATCCCAAAAAATTTGGAATAATGAATGTACCACCTCCTCGATTAACCTACAGACAGTATTTAAAATTCTATGATTATTCCTGGATAACATTCATAGAATATAATGGAATATTCTAAGAACGTTCCTGGGATATTTAGACGAATTGTTCTATGAATATTCTCGTGAAACATTCTATGAACATTCGATAATAATTATCAATAATTCAATTATATGAACTTTGCTTACCTTTTCCACTTTTTTCGTCTTCATTCCAATCTCCGATGTATTTGTCGCCTACCGTATTGAATATTGCATGCCTCAATCCATTTTTGTGATTGGTCTTCTCCAAACGTCTGGATCTGGGTTCTCTATTATATTCTTTCTTCAGGAAAGGCATCGGCTATTCAAATTCGTTCTAATTTACTGACATTTTTCTTCAAACGTCAAAGAAAATTCACTTTTCGTGATAGATATTTCGTGACTCATGAACGTTGCCGAAGTAACGATTTTCAGTGATTTTGATGTATTTTGACATTTTAGAGATTTTATACAAGGTGTCCCTGAATTAGCCTTCGAACTTCACCATTAATTGTTTCGACTGAAAATACGGAGGAAACTTCCAATAAATACACTCAGTTCCAAAAAAAGTGACGCACTTGATATTTGACCTATCTTCTTAAAAAAAAATAGTAGGCCGATTTTTTTTTGTTTTATTTGTTGGTAGGTTGTGCATTTGTCTTAAAAAAAAATAAAGAGGTGAACATTATTTCGAAGCCTCCTTGATGGTGGTGGAATAACTCGAACCATGATTTATTCCTAATTTTTGACTCACCCTGTTTGTTGATATCCCTATACGAAAGAGGCTTCTTTTGCGAGCATTTTGTTCTTTTATTCATTGATTTATAACTGGAATTTTCCAAATTACAGCTTTTTTTGCTGAATCCTTGCAGATTACCAACTTTCTGAGTTTATCGAGAAACAATTTTCTAATGGAATAAACTGATACCAATGATTTCAAAAACATTTTTATTAAACACAAAATTATAAATTGGGATGACTGCTTAATACCGTGTATTGCCTCCTCTAGTAACTCTAAGAACTTCTAATCTACGAGGCATACTGAAAATTAAGTTGCTTATCGTTTCCATTGGTAAACGATCCCATTCTTTCACTAATGCATCTGCCATTTCTGCGAGACTTTCCGGAGACCTCTCGCGAGAACGTACCCTTCTCCCTAATTCATCCCAACAAATGTTCTATAGGATTCATATCGGGGCTTCTCGCAGGCCATTGTAATGTGGTAATACCAGTAGCTTCTAAGAAGTTTTGTACTATTGCTGCAGTGTGTGGTCGGGCATTATCCTGCATCAATATAAAATTATTGCCCACTAACTCTGCATAAGGTAAGAAATACTGCTCTAAAATGTCAATCTAAATTTGGGCATTCATCGACTGCCTCACCGGAAAAACATGAAGGGGTGTCTTTCCATTCATTGAAATCCCTCCCCACACCATAACGGACCCACCATTAAAACTAACGCAACTAATCTTGCTACTTGTTCAGGATTTATTTGAGGCATTTTATGTAATTTTAGTCAATAAAACAAGACACTTAATTAATGACACAATGACAAATGGTCAAATATGGAGGCATACAACAAATTAGTTGCTAGACAATGTGATCCTACCAGAGTACATCCCAATCAATTTTGAGTACTCTGATCCTTCAATAAAATTAATTTGTGTGATAAGCGTAAGGTATCAGCAAAAAAGCTGTAATTCGAAAAATTTTAGAGATAAATCAATGAATAAAAGAACAAAATGTCCGCAAAAGGAGCCTCTTTCGTATAGGGTGTTAGCACTTTGTATACCATTACTCAATTAACACATTAACACACAGGGTGAGTCAAAAATTAAGAATAAATCATGGTGCGAATTATTCCACCACCATCAAGGAGGCTTTGAAACAATTTTCACCTCTTTATTTTTTTTCAAGACAAATGCATTACCTACCAACAAATAAAAAAAAATAAAAATCGGCCTACTATTTTTTGTTTTATTTTTTAAGAAGATATAGGTCAAATATCAAGTGCGTCACTTTTTTCGGAACTGAGTGTATGAGACGAAAAATGGCTGCTATATACGGCCTCTTCAAAGGGGTCTCCTGAACGCATTCGAAACGTCATGTGATAAAATGACGCAATTCTGTACAAGTGCTCTTTCCAACTCCTAATGCAAAATGATTCCAGAATTTCATTTAGGAGTGTATCATACAGGGTGGGACTAGGGGTGGGCGATCGTGAATTTGGATTATCGATTATCACAATGTTTCGATATCATCGGTTCATCGATATTATCGATATTATCGATTTTATCAAAATTGTCGATAATATCTATGATATCGATAATATGAATCATACCAAATTGTATCATTTCACCACATGGCGTTTCGAAAATACTTACCGTAGCTTCCTTAGGATCGATTTTACGACCCATGTTCATTGAAACTTCTCTTCCTATTATTGGCCGTAGAAGCTACTGATGCAGTTCAGCAGGCTCATTATTGGACACCCTGTATATACGTGAATCGGTTTGTAACAGGGATATCAGATACAGGGTGTTCCTAAATGTCATATACACATTGAAGGATTCCTTGGCTTGGTTCCTATACACATATGTGTAGAATCGTTCCGTTTTTGAGATGAAGGCTATCAAAGTTGAAAATATTCATAGATTCTCTGTTTTTCCTACCCTGTTATAGCTTTTCCGCGATTGCTAAATTCAGTCTGTTAGTCTGTAGAAAAAATGTTGTTTGCAACTCGTCCGCTTCGTTATAACATCAGCTTTCGATCACCAGAGTACCATTTTGAGCACTAGATACAAAAAGAACTATTTTCTACAAACGTCGAAAAATGACAAGGTTTCCGCATTGCTAACAAATTGCAAAGTGACACTTTTTTTCAGTTTCCTACGTTACTACTTCGCGCATTTTTATGTAAACTGTATGGGATATTTGTATTCACACTTCTCATGGTCCTCAATCGAGCAAACATCCAAGACATTTATTTATTTCTGAATGTTTAATATTTTTTTCTTATCTTTCGGAGCGCACGAATGGAAATTCCTATAATGTTCGTGGAACATCGTGCGTACCTAGGGAGGATAGGGAGAGGTCTTTTAAGCCAGTTCAACACTATTTCTAATTATTTTTCTCTTTTTTTTCTCAATACTAATACTGAGCATGTTACTACTCTAGAACTTAAATTTTGACGTTTGTTGAAAAAATGTTTATTCATTCATTTATGGACTTTTATTCATTTGTTGTAAATGTGATTTCCAGTCAGAATCAAGTTCTGGAATAAGGAAGTATAGTTGACAATAATACCTGAAACTATTCAATTATAATGAACTCTTTTTGTATGTATGATAAATTGATATTCATCATACAGGGAGATGAAAATTGTGTATATCATGAAGAATGGCTGAAAAGATAACTGGACTTCAGGTTACTGATGAGGATATGATATCCGAAATGAGTAGGAAATTCGCTCTGAGCACCCGGTATTTCCATATTCACCTTTCCGTACGTAATAAGATACGCCCTCTTCCAATTTCGACGAAATAAATAGGAGTATGTGAACATTATGAGATTACCGTAAGCCGCAAGGCATCAAACAATAACCAGTACTTTTCGAATTATCTTAAAAACAAATAATTTTATTGGAATTTTACAAAAATCAAAAAATACTAAAAAATGATTGAACACATGAAGAAAAATAGATAGGAAGTCATTAGCGCACGTACAAAAAAAATATGGGGGTAAGTGTGTACTTGACCCTCAGTATTTTGAATATTTGACAGTTATTTTCTGTTTTGTTTTCCTCACACGATATAACTCTTCGTGCTGAAGTAATGTACCTATTTTGAGATTAATATCTTATTAATTACGCGAGTAATCAGAAAAAAACAGTTTTTAATTTTCAACTTTGACACCCTGTATATCGAATAAGAAGGGCTAAAATGAAAAATGGTATCCAGAAACTCATATTATTTTTGTTCAAGGAATATATGGTTAATGGATTGACCTCCTTTTAGCGGACACCCTGTATATCCATTTTTTTGTGTTCATAAATATATCTGAGAATATTCTTTTTCAATACTTTCTAATGAACTGATAAATCATATATTGGTGAGTAACAATCAATTTGAATATGAATCAAAAGTTGATTAAAAATCATCTATCCCGTTCAGAAATGCTAAATTTTTTGACTTGGTATTTGAATTTTATAGTATTTCTGCAATTTTTTTTTATATTATCTGGTAATTTGTTATATTCGAAAAGAGCAGCATTGGTGAATCTTTTTTTTTCTTCCAATGAGAATAATTCAGTTATTTTATATAATTGTTTTTTTGGTGTATCATATGGTGAACGATACAGTACTTTCAATGTATTTTTATATAATGCAGATATTTTATTACATCATATTCTTCCGGTACTCCCTGTATATGCGACAATTATTTCTTGTTATAGACCTTGTTGTTTGGTTCACAATCGTTTTTGAAATATCCAATAGGACTTTGATACTACAGCCCCCCCCCCCTGTATAATAACCCTGGTTTAGTCAGCTTCAACTCACTAACTTTTTCAAAAAAAAAAACAAACACTGAATGAAAAATCAAAAACAGTTTTATTGGAAAATTAACAAGATGTAGGTACAGTAAGAAATTAATTTGTTTATTTATTGACTAGATCAACCATTGAAAATATGAAACAATGTGCAAGAGGAATCCGAATAGAAAATACAAGTTTTAATTGCGGCGTAAAATGATAAAACACCCAGTAGTAGGTATTATCTATTCCAAAAGTTTCATGGCTGTTAAACTTTATGGAATTCACACCAAAATTGAAATTGATATTTCCACAAAAAGAGGTAAGAAGTTTCTAAATGTTCAAATGATTCCTCAAGATGTCCATGGAAACTGATTTACATAATCTATACTTGTTGTACATTCTATATTTTTCAGCCTGTTTATTTCCCAATGCTATAATAGGATATGTGCGTATCGTAATTTTTATAAAAGTGAAACGAATTTATGATAACGGTATTAAAGAGAATCCCTATAGTATTTCAACGTCACAATAATTGCCAATTCCCAATACTCGTTTAATTCAATGAGCTTTTTTTTGTTGAACGAAATATGGCTGCTATTTCGTTCAACAGAACAATACCTCAATCGGAAGTGCCACGTATGTACATATTGAAAACATCAGGCCCTTCGTTTGTTTCAATGTGTACAAATGTTCAAATGGCTTCTCATTGTGTAACATATTATGTCATTGTGGATTTCACAAAACAGCTAACGAGAATATTATTTCTTGAAAGTATAGGGATCAGTACCATAGGGGCTGTTCTAGGTTTAACTGAAGAACTAATCTAACTGTTTGTTGAGAAAACTCTGAAATAAGTCAATTCAAAGTCATTCAGAAAAACATAATATTCTGCAACATGTCATTCTCCTCTCATCCACTTGAAAGTGTCATATTTTAATTTTTTTTCAAAATAGACATCTTCCATTTTCTTGTTCGTTGAGCCATCCGGTATATAAAACAGGTCACGAACTAAATATAACATTCGCGATCAAGTTTCACCTGAATCGATAATTCCATCAAGGTTTTTCCTATCTACAAAACTATATCTTGGTTTCAGTTTATTTTTGCAACAGGCTAGAAAATATAGGGTGTCTCATAAGTATATGGTCAAAACTCAGATATCTTGGAATACCTATAAGTTAAAATTCTGTTGAAAAAAACATGTATAAATTGATTAAGTAATGTAGTAAATGTAGTTTTTGATTTCTGAGAGGTTCCACAATAATTTCAGAACGTCACCAAAACGAGACTACATTAGTAGTTTTGGCCCTGTACTGTATACAGGGTGTCCCACTTACCATGCTCACCATGGGTATCTTTTAAACGGTGAGAGATACGAGGTCGGTTAAATGACACCAAATGTGGAGTTTGTCAAGGCCAACTATAATGTGAAAAAATATTTTGATAAAATCTATTCGTTTTTGTTTTATACGCAAAAAACAGATTTTGATCATTTTCATGTCTCCCGTAATTTCTTTATTTATGAAAATATTCAAATAGGAATTTCACATTCTCATGGCAGTTTTTCAAAGTGATTTTGAGAAAAATATGAAATTTATACCAACTCTTCTAGAATTTGAGATATCAGCACCAACTTTAGTTTTTCAAATGTAGGTCATAGCTCACTATGACTTAGTTACAAATAACTTTTTTTCCTCTTACAGATGATATGTCGCAGTAATAGTTTCGTGTTGATAACAACGGAGTTATCGTCATTTATACAAGAACAAAAAATTATTTGGAAGCCGCCATCTTGAATTTATAAATTTCATCAAAAAAATCATGATCTCCGACCTCGAAAACACCCACTTACCAATTTTTAATGGAATCGGACCAAATCTTGTCCGCCATCTTGGAGCAGCCATTTTTTTTAATTTCAACAAAAATTCCATAATGTATTGTCACCGAAATTATGAACACCTGCCAAATTTCAAGTTGATCGGAGTTATGGAATGTTTGTTGAAATTAAAAAAAAATGGCTGCTTCAAGATGGCGGACAAGATTTGGTGCGATTATATTCAAAATTGGTAAGTGGGGGTTTTTGAAGTCGGAGATCATGATTTTTTTGTTAAAATTTATAAATTCAAGATGGCGGCTTCCGAATAATTTTTTGTTCTTGTATAAATGACGATAACTCCGTTGTTATCAACACAAAAGTATTACTGCGATATATCATCTGAAAGAGAAAAAAAAGTTATTTGTAACTAAGTCATAGTGTGCTATGACCTGTATTTGAAAAACAAAAGTTGGTGCTGATATCTCAAATTCTAGAAGTGTTGGTATAAATTTCATATTTTTTTCGAAATCACTTTGAAAAACTGCCATGAGAATGTGGAATTCCTATTTGAATATTTCCATAAATAAATAAGTTACGGAGGAGACATGAAAATGATCAAAATCTGTTTTTTGCGTATAAAACAAAAACGAATAGATTTTATCAAAATATTTCTTCACATTATAGTTGGCCCTTGACAAACTCCACATTTGGTGTCATTCAACCGACCTCGTATCTCTCACCGTTTAAAAGATACCCATGGTGAGCATGCTAAGTGGGACACACTGTATACTATCAAAAATATCAATCTAAAATGAAACATTAGATAGAATGTTCTAATTCGTATACAACTGAATTTTGCTAGACATGCTTTCATAACACATAATATACAGGGCAGTCATTTGATAATGATCGTGGTCTGTCAAATTTTTTTTGATTTTTGATTGTCTCTTGCTTCTATATCTGCCATCTAAGATTGTGAAGGCATCAATCAGAGAAGGCTTCTTGATTTTTTCACTTTCTTCTTCATCACGAGGAAAACATGGAATCAGTACTGATAGATGACAGTTTTTCCGTGAGCTCTGTCTGAACACGTTTGTACAATCATTATTTTGACTAAGTACAATGTCTTTTTTTCATTTAAGATATTCATAACAGCTATTTTATTGTACATGAGTGAGATTTTGGCTGATATCGCACTCATTGATTGATTTCTATACATAAATAATCACACAAAAATGTTTTTCTATACAAATATTGTCGATTATAGCTCCTAATATGAGTATATATACAAACTATTATGTAATACTTAGATAATGCAACAGAGGCTAATCAAAAAATATATTATGTCGCTCTCTTTTTGTCCTTCGAACCTTGAAAATAAAATAAATTGAGGCAAATAGGTACATTCTTTGATCAGCCTCTTTCATTCCAATTCTACAACATCTAACAACAAAATAATTTTCAAATAAACTCTGAAATTCCAAGCGGAATATGGCTGGTATTCCACTTGTTTCATAAAGATCTCTAACAACCAACATTTCGAAAAGACATTCATTTAAAAGTGTAACTGACAGTATACCGTGTGTGTCACTTTGAACAGTGCCGTCCTTGTGCCATCCTATTTCTTGACTACTGAATAGGTGTTCTAGGATTATCTGAATATAATCATGATATTCCAATATTTTTTGTACGATTTTTTTCTCGAAAAATAGATTATTTTCACTGAAAAACGCTTTCTATATGATATCTTCGTGAAAATAGAAACATAATACGTATTTCAGCAGTTTCTTAACTTACTAATGATATTTGTTTTCGCTGAAAATATGCCCGATATTAGGTGTTTTTTAGCAATCCTTATCGACCATATTTGACCGTGCAATATTGCTATGAGGAAATTGAGAAAAGTAGAGCGCACTAAATGTCAACGAATAAGTAAATTCAAGTGTGGTACTCTTCAAAGTGGGACACACTGTATGAAGGTATTATAACATTCAGAATTACTTGTAGTGACTTATTTCCTCCTACTACCTATAGTTTTTTTTTGTCTCTCATGAATTCAACTGACAATGCTCCAAATTTTATAATGTGTCCAAAATCATGAGTATAAATTTGAAATTTTAGCTCATCATTTTGACATTGTCAAAAGTCGGTGAATTAACGAGTTGATGGCCAATGAAACTTTGTGCTGGTCAATCTGAGAACGAGAAGTTTGAATTCACCCAAAAATGAATCGAAATTCAACTTCTACTAGGCACTAGGAACTAATATTGACTCAATAATAATTATGCTTTCACAAACGGATTAATTCTTTCTCTAAATTTCATATGAATGTCTCTTCCAGAATAAATACATATATTATTATTATATCTACACCCTATACATGTAAAACCTAAACTAACCATTCGATAGTGTAGGAATGGGGAATGTTCTCAGGTCACACCTCGGTTCCTGCGCAATACGTCAAAGCGCTGTTATCAGACGAGTGTTCAGCCTGCCAAATCATCTTCCATCTCTGAAAACAAAATCTCAATCAACCGCTGGATATTCCTGGATATCCCCCAATCATCAGAAGGACATCCCTAGGACATCCTAGTGACGGCCAACAAATATCCGCTGACCACCAAAAAGTTCCACAACATACAGGGTGATTCACATAAGAACCGACATAGAGCAGGGGCATGTAGGGGGTCCCAAAATATGGCAATTTAACGCAACTTACCTCTATACCAAGTTGCTTCCCTAAGGAGATAAAGGCTTTGAAAGTGAAGTTATAAATTTTGAAAAAAATCAATATCTCCGTTATTCTTGAACTTAAAGCAACCAAATATGGTACACTTTGTGGATATATTCAGGGCGTCACTTGACAGTAACTAGAGTTCAATTGAAATTTGTAAAGGGGGTATACCGGGTGGCGCACCATTAATATTCAACATAATTTTGTTAACACTCGATGGATTTCAAAAATCTTTGCTTTGTTTAATGGGCAATTCAATTTTAAAACTTTTCTTACTCTAGTAATTTTTCGAAAAACCACATCATTTTCATCAAAAACTCGAATAACTGAAAACGCGCGCTCTAGGTGTGTTATTTAAAATCATCGAAAATTCAAAAGTTGGCTATGAAAATAAACGTCAAACTTGGCAATGAGACAAGTGAGTTGTTCAATTAAGTAATTGTTGTTTGAGTGTTTCTGAAATGAACGGGAAGTTTTCTTTTAACGAGCAAGTTGACATGCTGTTAGTGCTATGCCTATAACTCCTGAGGGAAGCAACTTGGTATAGAGGTAAGTTGCGTTAAATTGCCATATTTTGGGACCCCTTACATGCCCCTGCCCTATGTCGGTTGTTATGTGAATCACCCTGTATATACATTGTGTCCCAAGATTGCTGGGACACAGAGCTATCAGGTGTAGAGGAAGTCAAAATAAGTTGATTGTACCCAATTTATGTATGTCCCAAAATGTACCGTTTGTCCGTGAGAAGGGTTCACAGTTCACATGAAAAAACACATTCTTGTACGCTGTTCAGAAATAAGTGAAACGAATTCAATGAAATTTGGCAATAGTGGATTTCAGAGGATTACTCTCCTTTTGATAATCGAAGAAACCTAAAAGAAATTGTAGAAGGGTTAGAACCCCCCTGACCACCTGACATTTTTACAAGAACTTTTTTAGGGGTCATAATACGGTTCTGAAGTTTTTTGAGTTCGAAGACTAATCAATTACCTTCATTTTATTACTCTTGTAGAAATTTCATATACCGCATTGTTTCGAAGAAAAAAAATGATCTCTCAAATAATGCTACACAACTGTTTCATTCGAGTAGGCCTATTCTATTGCAAAGAAAAGTGGAAACACTGAAACAAAAAGTTCTAATATTGTACTTTTATTAACTTTTTATTCACCTTTCATTCACCTCCTAATAGTGAAATGTTTATGGAAGAAGAGGTACTCTTGAAAATTAGGCTTAAAATAGACCTTAGGTACTCGATACCATTCAAGAACCTCTTTTCAAATTTTTTCTATCGTTTTTCTATTTCTCCTGATAGTGCTGAAACATTGAGTTTCTCTCACCCTATACAATATATTGTGACATTAGGATGAGAATATATAATTTCAATTTTGTATTCATTTGCCTCCTAATCCTGTAAGAATAAAAATGGAATTCCACTTTTGAGTCAATAAAAAAATCAATAACTATTTTCAAATAATAATTGATTGCTACATTATACTTATTCCTAAATTGATATCTATATTTGATCACGTATACTCTGAAATAAAAGCAAAAAACAAGAACATATTTCAAATGATGCGAGCGCTCCCCAATTAGCCAACATAAGATAGAAAGAGATAGGTATCCGTAACCACTGCGGGTTGCCTGAACAATATTTTTGCCTCACTCGTCGTTCACAGAGGATCCCTTCCAGGTATTTATATTTTCATTGCTAAAATATGTCCTCTCACAATACACCAGGTCGACCTGAAGATGTTTCACATACCTTTTGAGGAAATCAATTTTCATATCCTAATCGAGGATGTATTGGGAAGGATTTGATACCAAATGGAAGATATTTTTTTGAGTATGTCCCCACGAAATTTTTTTCGAATACCTATAGGTCTTCTCTCTCTCTCTCTTTCTCTCTTCTAAGAATGGTGGTTACCATTCATATTTGAGTTACCCAAAGACGAGAAGACATCACATGAAGGGGTACGTAAAAATAACATTCCATCATCTCTTATGAAACATATACGTGTCTCATGTTTTTTGTGCAGCTGTTTAATAACATGACTCTCCTAAAGGTCGTGAGATGAGATGTTCAAGGCACTCTTTACATAAATATAAGTGAACATTTGCAGCCTAATAACGTTATCAGGACGAAGAAAATAGAACGCCCTTTTGAGGCTATTGTCGACATTTTGAGGATGTTTTCAGACAATGGGCGTGTACACCTTAGTAGAACTTTTAACTCAAACCATGTTGATAATGATCCTTTTATACATAAATAATGATTGACGAGATAATTCGATCGAGAAAAATTAACTGGAATGTTTTAATTTTAGACATAAATAATACTACCTTCTGAAAACGGACCCTCTTATGACGTAGAAACCTCATCTGGCCATAGTTAAGAGAAAATACCAAACGCCCGATGGAGACTGAGGCAACTGCTATATTAATTATTCTTTCAACTGTGATCTCGCGCTAATTCACTCTGTCAGAAATCATGTATCATTCATCTCTGTCTGGAATAGTCTTGTTTCTGTATTAGGGTTTTGACGTCACATTATCGCCTCGTTTTCAGAGGTCCGAAAAATCGGGGATTTCAATAATTTTTTATGAAACGTAGGGAGCTCACAGCAAGAAACGGTTTGCGGTGGTGAGCTAGTTTGAGTGAGTTCTGTCGAATTATGGAATAAAATTTTTTTGTGATATACGCCCATTGTGTGCTATATGGGTATAGGTACTTCTTACTACATCCCAAGGGTATACCGTTACCAAAATAGCGAGTATATTCTGGACACGAGACATACAAGGTACGACCAACGGACAAGCAGTGTATTGTACCAGTAATGAGTCGTGTTTTCATGAATTTTGTGGAGAACACAATAATTAATCATGAATAATTTGAAGTGACTTTCATTTTACGAACCGCTTCTGAAGTGCAAGAAGATTCAGAGGGGCTAGACGAACACTTTCCATGAGTTTTCCGCATAAATGGGAACAGTTTCTCGTACTATGTAAACTAGTCTGTGAAAGCAAAGTAAAAGTAATAGCACCTGATATTTATTCAAGAGATCACAGTAGGCATGGGCCACTAAAGCTGTGTTAAATTAACTTCGAGAAGTCAGGATGTCAAGAGGGCTATATTATGCTTCCGACGAGATATTTCTATTTATACAGGGGAATGAAAATACTTGCATGAATAGGTATGGAAATATCTGACAATCAATTTTTTGTAAAATTTACAGAGCTTCGTCAGACGAAACGATTTTCAAAGTATCTTTGATGGAGTGATGATAATATCTATTTAGATATCAAGGGAGGAAAGTTATATATTTCCTCCCACGATATATATATGATTTTATCAACGAACGCATTTTTTTAAAGCATCATTCTTCAAATTGTGCTTCAGGCGGTCTATCTTTCGGTCCAAATCATTATGCATTACAAAGGTATAGCCATGGACAATTGACGACATTTCAACAGAAGTCAATTTGACACTTCTGTCATCATAAATTGATTGATTTGTATATTGTGTCACCCCATTTGGAAGTTTTGATTAGAAGTAGGTTCGTAATATGAAGAACCTGTCCAACAACTACAGGCCCATTGCCCTGTTATCAGTTATCTCCAGAGTGATGGAGAAAGCCTTCAATATTGAGCTTATCAACTATATGGAGAGCTCAGGAATCATCAATGATAGACAATACGGCTTTCGCCACCGAAGATCTACTGGAGATCTACTTGCCTACATCGCCCATTTATGGCAAGCTTCATTAGAAAAACAGAAATCTCTAGCTGTCGCGTTGGACATATCGAAAGCATTCGACCGTGTTTGGCACGAAGGACTCCTCCACAAACTACCATCATTCGGCTTACCACCTCAGCTATGCCATCTCTTATCGAGTTTTCTTTCAGGCAGATCGCTTCACGTGGTGGTGGACGGTGTATCGTCTGATACCATTTGTTTGGTACTTTGTACTAGGTCAAGTAGTTAAGACACCATGTATGTCCAGTACTTTACCTGTATGATCCTGTATAATGGTAGTTGCTAGTGGTATTACCCTATATAGGATAGGATTTCATTTGTTGTTATCATGACGACGTGTTGTTGAAACATAAGATTGAATCAATAAAGTTGGGAGAGAAATTGCAATCGGTTGCAATTTCCCTTTTATTCTTCATATCATATCAGTTTTTATTCAACGATCGAAATACAGTCCACACTCATCACCAAGAGCATCGAACATATTGGTCCAATCGAGCGGATTCAAGAGTTCAACAGAATTCATCATCAGCGAGAGTCGTCATTCGAGAAGGCAACATCGAGTCAATCGAAAGGCGCAAGAAGCAACAAGTTCCAGACGACGGTTGATGTAAGCAGCTGGCCAAGCATCCAGACCTGTGATACAGACACAGAGCAGACAACCGTGAGCAGCTGGTACAACAGAACATCAGGATATCGTTCCACAACAGCAAGGTCAGGTAGAATTTTGTATTGTTCTCTATTCCGGGTCAGTACGCAGTGCAATTCAACATAAGAGGTACAGTTAATAAAATACTCATTGGTTTTATTATTATTACTTACTTTCGAATACAGAACTACCTTCCATATTCCAAATAAATCAATTTTCAATTAATATTCATTATTAATCGAATAACTTGTCACAATGACAGACTTAGAAGATTTAATCATAAAATACAAGGCGATTAAAGTCCAATTAGCAAGATTTGCGAATTTCGTCGAAAATTTTACATTTGAAGAGCAGAATAACATCTTTGAATTGGAAATTCGTGTTGAGAAAATTGAAAACTCATTAAATGACTTAACGTTTTTGCATACCAGTATTCAGTTAATAGATGATACGAAAGTTTCTGACGAACAGTTTTCAGTTTTTGAAACATCTTTTTATAAATGCCTAGGTACGTCCAAACGACTAATAGCTGAACACAAATCAAAGTCAATTAATTTAAATACGAGCATATCAAATATTTCAAATAACACAAAATTACCAAATATCACACTTCCATTGTTTGACGGCGACTATAAGAAATGGACAAGTTTTAAAAACAAATTCGAATCCATTATTCATCAAGACAATAACTTATCAGATGTTCAAAATTTACATTATTTGCAATCATGTTTGAGAGGTGATGCTGGTAAAATATTGGATCAGTTGGAAACAACAAACGAAAATTATGAAAAAGCACGCGAGATTTTGAGGGAACGATTCGAAAACACTAGGATAATAGTGAATAACCATTTATCTGCTATTTTAGATTTGGAATGCATTCATAAGGAATCACACGTGGCCTTAAGACATTTATTAGATTCTCTCAACCAACACTTGAATGCGTTATCGTCATTAAAGCAACCCATCGAGAGTTGGGATGCAATGCTAATTCACATCATTTCAAAAAAGTTAGACAATGCTACAAAAAGAGAATGGGAATTATCTCTCATAGGTACCCAGTTGCCGAAATATTCCGAATTCAAAGAATTTCTTACAAAAAGGTGCAACACTTTAGAAATGCTAATTCCTGCCAATTCAAATTTTAAAAGTGCAAGTCAAATCAATCATGACTACAAGCCATATCATAGATATCAAAAAACATACTCAAATGCATCATCAGTACCAAAATGCATATTTTGTAAAGGTCAACATTATATTTATTTTTGTGAAAACCTCCTAAGGTTACCTGTTTCATCTCGAATCATTGAAATCGATAAATTGAAATTATGTAAAAATTGTTTCAACTCCAATCACTCAGTAGATACTTGTAGAACCACGGGCAGATGTAAGAAATGCAATGAAAAGCATAACACGATTTTACATCATGATCGTAATCCGACAAATTCTTTAATTGTAACAGAAGGAACTCAAGAATCTGAAGATATTTCGACAATTTCAGCATATTTTGTTGGTGATGGAAATGATTATGTTCTACTACCAACGGCAATGGTTCAAGTTCTTGATGAGAGAGGAAATACATATCAAGCCAGAGCCATGTTAGATAGTGGTTCTCAAAGTAATTTCATGAGTAGAGATTTATATTCAAAATTGAATTTACCAAAAACCAATATCAAAATGGAGGTTATTGGTATTAATCAAGTTCATTCCAATGTTTCTGAAAAAACAGTTGCTAAAATAATATCGCAGAACAGTTCATTCAAGGCAGAATTGGATTTCTTATTAATGGATAAAGTAACCACAAAATTGCCATCAATTTCTTTTCGTGCAGATACAATAAATATTCCTAAAAACATAACCTTAGCAGATCCAAACTTTCATAGGACAGGAAAAATCGATTTGCTGTTAGGTTCTCAGGTATTTTGGAATTTATTATGTCAAGAGCAAGTGAGATTAGGAAAACACCAGCCTATTTTACAAAATACTCATCTGGGTTGGGTGGTTTCTGGTCCATTCAGTCCTAAATATTGTCCAAATTCAACGTTCTGTCATTTTTCCACTACTAATTCAGACATTCACAATCAAATTGAAAGATTTTGGAAAATAGAAGATTGTGCATCAAATCCGCAATATTCTAAAGAAGAATGTGAATGTGAAGAATATTTTGCAAAAACTGTTAAACACGACCAAAATGGTAGATTTGTGGTGAATTTACCATTTCGGCATAATGTTAAGAATTTAGGTGATTCACAGGAATTTGCCATCAAGAGATTTTACGCGTTAGAGAAAAAACTATCAAAAAACCCAAATTTGAAAACCCAATACGTAGATTTCATGAATGAATATCAAATTTTAGGACACATGACAAGAATTAATATTCATGAGCAAAATACACCATGTGTTTATTTACCTCATCATGGAGTGCTCAAAACTGACAGTGTAACAACCAAATTGAGAGTTGTTTTCGATGCTTCAATGAAAACTACATCCAATATTTCATTGAATGATACCCTTAAGGTAGGCCCAACAATCCAAGATGACATTTTTTCCATATTGTTGCGTTTCAGAATTCGCAATTATGTTTTGATAGCCGATGTTGAAAAAATGTATAGGCAAGTATTGATAACACCACAACAACGTGACTATCAGAGAATAGTATGGCGTGAAAATTTGAATGAACCATTAGGTCATTTTCAACTCAATACGATAACATACGGTACATCAAGCGCACCTTTCTTGGCTATTAGATCGCTACACCAAGTAGCTTTAGAAAATGAAAGTTTATATCCTGTTGCCTGTCAAGCAATCAAAAGAGATTTTTATGTAGATGATCTAATTACAGGCACAAACACTATAGAAGAAGCGAAAAAACTCAAAGCAGATATACAGAATGTTCTGAGTTCTGTCGGTTTTGTACTTCGAAAATGGGCATCAAATAATGCGCAAATATTGAAAAAAGATGAAAATCAAGAGGTAAAATATTATATAACAGACGATGTTGATATTAAAACACTCGGTATATTCTGGAATGCTAGCGAAGACGTTTTTTCTTATAAGATGAATTTCACAGGGGAAACTAATCGTATTACCAAACGTTTCATTCTTTCGTCTATTTCAAAAATTTACGATCCGTTAGGTTTGATAGGACCGATAATAGTTGAGGCAAAATTGATAATGCAAAACTTGTGGCAGCAGCAATTGGGATGGGATGAAATTGTGTCTTCCCATCTACTTACAAATTGGGAAAAATTTTACGATCAATTACAATACGTAAAAAATATTGTTGTTCCTAGACACGTTAGTTCAGTAAATTGTATTGATATCCAACTGCATGGATTTTCAGACGCATCTATTAAGGCATACGGTTGTTGCATTTATCTCAGATCAACTGATTCAAATGGAAACTGTTTCACTAAACTCATTTGTTCTAAATCTCGAGTAGCACCCTTAAAAACAATTACACTTCCTCGTCTAGAACTATGTGGTGCACTACTTTTATCACAACTAGTTCAGAAAGTACTCAAGGCTCTCAATATGGATATTCATTGTTTTTATTGGTGTGATTCAACAATAACTTTATCGTGGATAAATTCAGAACCAAATTCTTTAAATATATTTGTAGCTCACCGAGTAACAGAGATTCAAAAATATACTAAATGTTGTCAATGGAAACATGTTAAAAGCGATGAAAATCCTGCTGATATCATTTCACGAGGAACAAGTCCTCTATTTTTATCAAAATCTGAGATGTGGTGGAAGGGTCCTCCATGGCTTTCTTTAAAGACTTCCGAATGGCCATCAGGATCATTTCAAAGGTTGAAAGATATTCCAGAAAAGAAAACGATTATCGTTACTTTGAGTTCCCAAGTACTAGATCAAAGCATATTTACACTTTTTTCAAGTTTAACTAAGCTATTTAGAGTAACTGCATATTGTTTGAGGTTTATTCAAAATTTGAAAAATAAAGAAAAGGACTACTCATCTCTGAAGATTTCTGAAATTGAAAATGCTACAAGGGCTCTTTTGAAAATAGTACAAGGGGAATTTCATCAAGAAATTGATTTTTTAAAAAACGGGAATCAGATTCCTCATCAGAGCAAATTATTAAGTCTTAATCCATTCGTGGATAATCACGGAATACTCAGAGTAGGGGGAAGATTGATAAAATCTAATCTTAACATTTACCATAAACATCCAATAGTTCTACCGAGTAATCACTTGTTCACAAAATTGGTTATAGAATATGAACATATCAGACATTTACATGCTGGAAATCAGACAACTTTAGTGGCTGTTAGACAAAGGTATTGGCCGTTAAACGGTCGTAATACGATTCGGAAAATTTTACGCAAATGTATAATTTGTTTCAAGGCACGACCATTAAGTAGTCAAAATTTGATGGGTGATCTTCCAGAAAATAGGGTCAAGCCTTCGAGGCCGTTTCTTATAGTCGGAACGGATTATACTGGGCCATTTTTGCTAAAAGATGGAAAAACCAGAAATCGTAAACTGATAAAATGTTATGTGTGTATTTTTATTTGTTTTGCTACAAAAGCTGTTCATATTGAATTAGTTACAGAGTATACTACGGCTGCATTTTTAAACGCTCTCAAAAGATTTGTTTCCAGACGTGGTATATGTAGGAAAATATTCAGTGACAATGGTACCAATTATATAGGTGCAGCAAACGAGTTGAAAGGCATTTTTAAAAATCTTGAAAATGATATTTCCTTCAAGAATTATTTATTTAACAATTCAATCGAGTGGAAATTCATTCCTCCTCGGGCACCAAATTTTGGTGGAATATGGGAGGCAGCAATAAAATCTGCCAAATTTCATATGAAAAGAATATTATCTAGAGTACCTCTAACTTATGAAGAATTGTATACTGTACTGACTCAGGTGGAGGCAATGCTCAATTCGAGACCATTGGCACCGCTTACTAGTGATCCGAATGATTTAGCTGCTCTGTGTCCGAGCCATTTCTTGATTGGGGAAATGTTGACTTCTGTTCCACAAGAGGATGTATGCATTATACCAGAAAATCGACTTAATCACTATCAGAAGCTTCAACAGCTTACCCAGCACTTCTGGAAACGTTGGTCGTCAGAATACCTCTGCCATCTGCAGCAGAGAACAAAGTGGAGACGTTTATCTGAGCAGGTGCAGATTGGTCAGTTAGTTTTGATAAAGGAAGACTTCGTGCAGCCATTGTTATGGAAATTGGCGCGCATTATTGAAATTCATCCCGGCATGGACGATGTTGTTCGGGTTGTGACACTGAAGACACAAGAGGGTACCTTGAAACGTCCAGTCAACAAGATATGTGTATTGCCCTTAGAAGAATGTACCACATAATTCATTGTCTGTTATATTTGTAATGTAATTATTTATTTAGTATTTTGAAAGTTATAATCTTTCAAGGGGGCGGCATGTTTGGTACTTTGTACTAGGTCAAGTAGTTAAGACACCATGTATGTCCAGTACTTTACCTGTATGATCCTGTATAATGGTAGTTGCTAGTGGTATTACCCTATATAGGATAGGATTTCATTTGTTGTTATCATGACGACGTGTTGTTGAAACATAAGATTGAATCAATAAAGTTGGGAGAGAAATTGCAATCGGTTGCAATTTCCCTTTTATTCTTCATATCATATCAGTTTTTATTCAACGATCGAAATACAGTCCACACTCATCACCAAGAGCATCGAACACCATTGGCATCAATTCCGGCGTTCCACAAGGATCAATTTTGGCACCAACATTATTCCTGCTTCATATCGATGATCTGTTGGGAGTAACAACTTGCCCCATCCACAGCTTTGCAGTTGATAGTACCCTCCATACTGCGTTCTCTTACAGAATTCCCATTTCTTCCCAGGAAACTAAGAACTCATGGCGCAGGCAGGTCAACGCTGTCAATGAAGACCTTGCTGAAATCACAGCCTGGGAAACCAACAACCTACTTGAATTCAAAGCCACCAAAACTCAAGCCTGTATTTTCTCTAGAAGGGCGGAACTCAGTATGCCCGATATTGTAATGTCTGGCTCCACCATCCCCACCAAGCCCACCATATCTATGCTCGGTATTTCCATCAGCAACACTCTTTCATGGGATAATCATGTCAGTTCCATCGCAAAAGCTGCTTCACAAAAACTCGGATTCTTGTTCCGTGCGAAATGCTTCTTTACACCTCAACAGCTTCTCATGATCTACAAAGCGCAGATTCGGCCTGTTCTAGAATACTGTTCCCACATATGGGGCTCAGCACCAGAACATATGCTGATGCTCTTAGATTCCATCCAGAGAAGAGCCATTCGCCTGGTGGGTGACGCCACACTCACTCACTCTTTGACATCATTGGAACACCGTAGAAAGGTTGGCGACCTTTCACTTTTCTATCGATACTTCCACGGGAAATGTTCCTCGGAAATCTCTGCCATCATCACTTTACTAGCAATACCAGTCAGACGAACTAGACAAGCCCAGTCAGCACATCCTTTAGTTGTCAACCTCGAAAGATGTTGAACAGCACTTTATCAAAACTCCTCCATCAATAGAACGGCTAGGCTCTGGAATTCATTGCCTGTGGATGTATTCCCAACAACATAGAATCTCCAGAAGATCAAAAAAAATTTCAATATAGGGATTTCCTTTCGTGCGCTCCAAGCGATAAAAAAAAGCGTATGATATCATTTCAATTCAAACAGGACATTATTGTTATTTGTTTTATATTAGTGATTAAAAGACTGATTACTTGGATTGCACAGATTTTATATACAGTGTGTCCACCTTAAGGACTTACCACTCCTGTAAAATCGTTATTATTCGACCAATTTCAAGAAACTTTTTTTTGTTGGATAGGTATTTGAAATGCCCATCCAACGAGAGAGTGATCTAATTCTTGGACTGTTATCGTGGCCAACTGCGACAAGTTTCAATGACCCATATTCCAGAAAGTACTATTAGGGATTTTTTTCCACAAAACTTGATGATGGATTCTGAATCAGTACCACTTGAAATATACCTGTACCAATTTTCATCATCATAAAACACAGGGTGTCCGAAAAAACGAATCATCATTTTCTTCAAATAGGTGATCAGCAAATGTAGTTCTGTGTTTTTTCTAGAGAGAAATAATCACAAATTATCATTGAGAATTATTTCAAATATACATGTACCAATTTTCGCCATTTGAATATACAATGTGTCTGAGAAAAAAATTAAAAAGGATAGGGAAGCAATATTTTTCGTCCTGATAATTCTTCACTCAAAATAAAAAGATGAATCAGGATCACTTGGAACATACCTGTACCGATTTTCATCATCATTAAACACAGGGTGTTCGAAAAATCAAATTAATATTTTTTTTTAGTTGATGAAAAAATATTGCCTACTTTTTCTTTTTAATTGTTTTCTCATACACATATCATATTTTTAAATAATGCAAATCGGTACAGATATGTTCAAAGTGATCCTCAATAATAATGTGTCATCAATTCTTCTCAAAAATACCACAATACTACATTTTCTGATCACCTATTAAAAAAAACATAATTCGTTTTTTTGGACACCCTGTGTTTTATGATGATAAAAATCATTGAAGGTGTTTTTCAAGTGATCGTGATTCAGAATCCATCATTGTTTTTTGTGAAAAAAAATCCCTAATAGTACTTTCTCAAATATGGGTCAATAAAGTTGGTCGCAGTTGGCCACGATTACAGTTCATGAGTAAAATCTCTTGTTGGATGGACATTTCAAACACCTATCCAACAAAAAAAAGTTTTTTGAAATCGGTCAGATAATAACAATTTTACAGGGGTGGTGAGTCCTTAAGGTGGACACACTGTATATCGACGCCAAAGGATGTATGCTGAAGTCAATTCATTCCACCTCCCACGGGAGTTAATATTTTTTTCCTCCCGTGGGAGTAAATTGACTACTTTGTTTATTTAAATGAGGGAGCAAACGCCTACTTTCGACTCAGTGAGTAGATAGAATAGAATATCCTTGACATACAGTGAAGAATGACATAAAACATCTTCACGGTGGGGTTATCACATATCTCTGCAGCCTGTTTCATGAGATTTTTGTTTCAGAAAATCGGTCATCAGATTAACAATTTGCAGGGTCTTGCAAGTCAAAATCGCACACACTGTATGTTTCTTACCTGGACTAAGCTTCCTGGAGTGATGGCGAACTTGTATACGATGTAAACGGGAATGCAAAGTATGGAGGATGCTGTGAGAGCGTATCCGACTTTGAGACTCCATTCCGGATACGCGTACTCCGTACCAAGCATCTGCTCATGGCTGAGAAGCGAAAACACGAAAATAATCTGGAAATAAAAGCACTTCAGACTCGTACAAATCGAGGTAAGGAAATTGGAGATATCATGTCAAGTAATACGAAGTAGAAAGTATAAAAAAAAACAAGGTATCGCGCTCGATCGTCCGTGTGCAGTGTGCCTTCTGTTTGAGGCTCGATGTCGCTACTCGTTACCGAATTACTAGTCGATCTCGAAACAACGCTTGGGTTGATACATTTCAGGACGTCATGAATGTGTCCATGATGAAAAGGGGGTCTCAGAATACTATCCTTTTTCTTCTTCTTCTTCTTCGAAGCTTGTAGGCCTTCTTATTCGGGCCCATCAGCTGGGTATGCCGACTCACTTGGAGAAGTTTAGCAGCTTCCTCAGCTGAACCTCTTTCACGTCCTCTGGCCTCAAATTTATGTTGTCAAGGACAGCTGGTCTCCTCTGATGTGTCAGTGCTGAGGACATGCGATGACGTTTCGTCATCTTCCAGGCACCATCTGCAAAGGGGATCATCTTTGATCCCAATGAGCTCTAGGTGCCTATTGAGGTGGTTGTGCCCCGTTAGGAGCCCCACTACCATTTGAAGGTCTCGCCTGTTGATGGATAAAACTTCTCTTGTGAGCCTCTTCGAAGGATCCTTCATGTGGAGCATCACTTGTCTCCTGTCCTGCCACATTCTGAGGAATTGCTTTTGTAGCTGTCCCTTTATGGAGGACATTGCCAGACTGTTTGGTATTCCCAAGATTGGTTCCGGTCCGACCGGGGTCCGTGCTGAACCGATCTTGGACAGTCTGTTAGCCTCCTCGTTTCAGGGTATCCCCGAGTGTCCCGGGACCCACATGAGGCTGACTTTTCTTGAATTTGCCAGGTTTTTCAAGGTCTTTCTGCACTCGGACACCAAATTGATTGTGATCCTATTGGATTGCAAAGCCAGTATTGCAGCTTTGCTGTCCGAGCATATAGTGATTGGTCTACGACCTCTCATGATCAGGTTTCCTTGGTCACAGGTAAGAATTGCGAGTACTTCAGCCTGGAACATTGAGGCATATTCGCCCAACGGAACCAAGATTTCTATTCTTGTTCCTTCATTGTATACCCCTGCACCCGAACTGCCTGCAAATAGGGCTGAAAATATTTTAGAACGATGTCCCCCTCGAAAATGTAGTTGACGTGTTTCAGATTTTTGAACTTGAAGCTGATTAATAGGACTGAAAAATTTAAAAAGGAATTCAAGAAACATCTACTCCTGTAATATTGACATCTTGTCTCATATTTATAGTTCTCTTGTACAACAACTATAGTTTTCCATTGGGTACCTGACAGCTGATAGTCAATTGAGAATCATTTTCAGTTGAACTTAAAAAAAAGATTTCTTCTTGAGTGTAAGTCCTCCTTCTTCATTTCATTTTGTCAAATATATTTTTTTATATAAGTATTCACGATGTTCCCTGCTTTGAATGAATGTTGTTTCTTGGGAATAATAAAGTTGATTTATTCTATCATTCAATCAATTTCAATCAATTTATTCTATTCCATGAAAATCGTCTATTTTTGTGGAGTATGATTTTTAAAAGAGTGTTTTGGGTGATTTGTAGATTATGTAAGGTTGTTGTGAAGGTGCCTCCCGAGATGGTAATGCAGTACCTTAATGTTGATTCGATTAGTGAATTATACAGCTTCATCAGATTTTTTCGCGATAAGATATCTCTCAAGTTTCCTTATACGTTTGACAAGATAGGTAATATGATCATTCCACCTAGTATGCTGATCAATCATAATGCCTAAATATTTTATATTTGCAGTATTCTGTAGTGTGGTGTACCCACAGTCATTGTCGTTATCTTTATCACACTGATGGGAATGTAAATTATTATACATTTTTGGTTAGTCTACTGCAGTCGGGGAAAATGTAATTTATTTTGTTTTCACAATGTTTAAACTGAGTAGATTGTAGTTCAACCATTTTTCAATATATTTCAAGCTTGTCTCAGTTTTTGTGTGAACTTCTTCCCAACTTTTACCAGTAATCACGAGGGCAGTATCATCAGCATAGCAAACTAATTGACCTTCCAAGTTATGTATTCTAGAAATACTATTGATGTATATGAGGAAGAATATCGGACCCAGCACTGTTCCTTGAGGCACACCTACTTTGACTATACAGTGTCATTCATAAAGTCAGCATCATATGGGGAACACTTTTATTAATGACTTATTTCGAAATTCGAGTTGGACGTCAAGTTTTGCTTCAAAAAAGATGAAAAATGGCCTACTCAATCGGGGTCACGTGACTTTCGCTACATGTAAAAAGTGACATTTTTTCAAATTATTCGCTGAAAGTAGGCTTATTTGTTCGAATATCGAAAAATTTTACTTGAAAAAGTTGTTTCTATTTCAATTTTACATATGTGACTCGAATTTTATCTTTCTATAACATTTTTTAGATTTCGATATTTTTTAAAAAATTTCGAAATTTCTGTAATATTAGAAAAATTGTAAATTCGATAAAACTACTTCATACCAAAAGCTCCATCATGCTACTAACTTTCAATTACTAATTATCACTAATTATCGACAAAAATATGATTTTCTTCAGAAAATGATAATCTCCGCTTCAAAATTCTGTTATGTTTGATGCAAACATAACATCAAAATGCTGTTATGTTTGAGTCATGCATTTAGAAACGAAATTCATTTGAATTTATTTTTTCAATACTGAAAAGATCAGTTTAAATGAAGTTTCTAAATGCTTGACGATATATCAACTTTGCATCAAACATAACAGAATTTGGAAGCGGGTATTATCATTTTCTGAAGAAAATCATATTTCTGTCCATAATCAGTGATAATAAGTAATTGAAAGTAAGTAGCATGAAAAAGCTACTGGTATGAAGTAGTTTCGTGAAATTGACAATTCTTCAAATATTACAGAAATTTTGAAAAATTGAAAAAAAATGAAAATCTAAAAGTTGCAATAGAAGAATAAAATTCGAGATGCATGTGTAAAATTGAAATAGAAACAACTTATTTAAGTAAACTTTTTCGATATTCGAACAAATAAGCCTACTTTCAGCGATCAATTTGAAAAAATGTCACTTTTGACATGTTGCGAAAGTCACGTGATCCCGATTGAGTAGGCCATTTTTTATCTTTTTTGAAGCAAAACTCAACGTCCAACTCGAATTCCAAAATAAGACATTAATAAAAGTTTTTCCCATATGATGCCGACTTTATGAATGACACTGTACATAGATTCAGAACTCAATTCATTTCCTATTTTTCAGTAGTCAGTATTCTATTTGGCAGATAATCTTTGAAAAGGTCAAGTGCCAAACCACGGATACCATAGTCATTCATTTTGTCAATTAATTTGCTATGGGAAACCGTGTCGAAAGCCTTCGCGAGGTCAAGAAAGACTGCTAGGCATTTATTTGATTGATTGATTTCCTAAAATATCACAAAGAATCACCCCTTGGATTTTTTCGGTGTTATTTGGATTAACAACAAATTCGGGTGGTATAGTTTATGCAAAGTCCGTCGGTCCCTATGAAAGTTCAAATAGTGCGGCAGCGCGTCCCAACATTCGTTTGATGATCTGTTCAAATGACTGCATATACTATAAACTTGTTTCTTAGGGATTTTTCAGGTCCGCTCACCAAAATGAACACTGGACTGATGTACTTCCAGCATATCCTCCAGAACAGTCCGGGCCTGTGGCCAATCATTTTTTCGATGTCCCTGGAAAAATTGTCGGTGCCGTATATCCAACAAACTCCCGCCGCTTCTACGAACACCACGAACAGAATGGCCAAGCCCGGACCGTATATGTTCAGCATATTCACTAAGTAGACTCCACCCTGTAAACAGAAAGATTTATTGGAGTAGTTGGACGGGAGGTTTTTATTTATCTATTTATTTATTTTGACGGTTACACCATTTTTATAAAATAATAACAGAAGATTAACGAAAATTACACTCATAATAATGATAATAATGAAGTTTATCCAAAATGTTGTATATGGTTGTATATATAGATGTATAGATGTCGGCGTCAAACAGTGAAATCCGTCATTCTCTGGAATGTCGGCGGTATTGCCGGCAAACAGCGTAACTCTAAATTTCGTACACCGTTTGCCTGATAGTTTCAGGCATTCCTTGTAATGACGGAAGAAAGGTCAGCTTAGGTTGTTTAGAAGCAGTAGTCTCTTCCGTTTTCTCAAGTTATTTTCTGAAAAATATACTTTCTAGGAAGAAGGTTCATTTAGACGGAGTTTGGCTATGTTTTTTTTTCCTGAAAATAGTCTCCTTTCTTATGCATAAGCAGAAAGGATAGGCAAACAGAAACACGGCTGAAAATGGAAGTTACGCTGTTACGCTGTTTGCCGACAATACGTGAAATGACTAGGCATATCAGGAAAAGACGGATTTCACTAATTGACGCCGACATACAGTGTGTCCCACTTACCATGCTCACCATGGGTATCTTTTTAACGGTGAGAGATACGAGGTCGGTTAAATGACACCAAATGTGGAGTTTGTCAAGGCCAACTATAATGTGAAAAAATATTTCGATAAAATCTATTCGTTTTTGTTTTATACGCAAAAAACAGATTTTGATCATTTTTATGTCTCCTCCGTAACTTCTTTATTTATGAAAATATTCAAAAAGGAATTTCACATTCTCATGGCCGTTTTTCGAAATGATTTCGAAAAGAATATGAAATTTATAACAACTCTTCTAATATTTGAGATATCCGCACCAACTTTAGTTTTTCAAATGTAGGTCATAGCTCACTATGACTTAGTTACAAATAACTTTTTTTCTCTTACAGATGATATGTCGCAGTAATAGTTTTGTGTTGATAACAACGGAGTTATCGTCATTTATACAAAAACAAGAAATTATTTGGATGCCGCCATCTTGAATTTATAAATTATAATAAAAAAATCATGATCTCCGACCTCAAAAACCCCCACTTACCAATTTTGAATGGAATCGGACCAAATCTTGTCCGCCATCTTGTACTAGCCATTTTTTTCAATTTCAACAAAAATTCTATAATGAATTGTCACCGAAATTATGAACACCTGCCGAATTTCAAGTTAATCGAAGTTATGGAATTTCCGCTGAAATTAAAAAAAATGGCTGCTCCAAGATGGCGGACAAGATTTGGTCTGATTACATTCAAAATTGGTCAGTGGGGGTTTTTGAGGTCGAAGATCATGATTTTTTTGTTAAAATTTATGAATTCAGGATAACGGCATCCAAATCATTTTTGTTTTTGTATAAATGACGGTAACTCCGTTGTTGTGTTGATCAACACAAAACTATTACTGCGACATACCATCTGTAAGAGAAAAAAAAGTTATATGTAACTAAGTCATAGTGAGCTATGACCTACATTTGAAAAACTAAAGTTGGTGCTGATATCTCAAATTCTAGAAGAGTTGGTATAAATTTCATATTTTTTTCGAAAACATTCTGAAAAACTGCCATGAGAATGTGAAATTCCTATTTGAATATTTTCATAAATAAAGAAGTTACGGAGGAGACATGAAAATGATCAAAATCTGTTTTTTTGCGTATAAAACAAAAACGAATAGATTTTATCAAAATATTTATCCACATTATAGTTGGCCTTGACAAACTCCCTCGTATCTCTCACCGTTAAAAAGATACCCATGGTGAGCATGGTAAGTGGGACACACTGTAGATATTGGTTTTGAATGAACAAAGAAAACTTTACGAAGTATAACTTGTTGTAAGGTATACAAAATGAAAATGATGGTTATTAAATCAATTGATTAATTCGAGACAGAAGTAGGGTATAAATAAAAATGTATTGTTTTTCGTTCAATCATTGGGTGTAAGTACAATTCAGTACTGTTTCAAATTTCGTATAAACAGATATTAAATATTAACCAGAGAAGCAAATGAACTCCCTGAAGAGATAATAACCGTCATACATGTGAATTGCTATAGTTATTCGTCGACGTACAATGCTAGAAACCCAAACAGCTATGATTATTGGGACAAACATTAACTGAATTCACCAATAAGCATAATTCACAAAACGATCTATGTCAATAAAAAATCTAAATAGACTAGAATTTATAAAATTCTCATAATATCATAACACACCTGCGTTAGGATGGTAGCAAATGTCCATTCAAGGGTATAACAAATGTTTTGAGAAAGTGATTTTTATAATTACAGAATGGAGAGAATACGGTTGTAATAAATTAATGTGAAAAGCTCACAGTCATTTCCATGCTACTGTTAATAATGAAATGATCAGGAATAGGAGATTCCTTCATAATGGTTATTACAATCAGAGCTGGTAGATATTTTCAATATCCAGTTTCTCTCAGTGCAGGAAGAAGACACTCACATAAGTAGTCGTCGGCAAGGCACAAATGTATATCCCCAGCAACAGGAAAGCCACGAACGTCTCCCGATGTCTGCCGAGCGCCTTCGGATACTCGTCGCACAGCGCCGTAATCATGGCCTCCAGGCCGCCGAAGGTGCTGTCCAGGCCCAGGGTGATCAGCATAAGGAAGAAGATGATGGACCAGAACACCGAGCCGCTCATCATCGCTATGGCCTCGGGGTACACGATGAACACCAGGCCAGGGCCTGAAAAAATGCCATCGATATCACCGTGTAATCACCATATGATCACCGTATAATCACCATGTAATCACCGTGTAATCACCGGGTAATCACCGTGTGATACCATATTATCACCATGTAATCAGAACGAAACGACAATGTAGTCATTGTGTGAATTGTTTCAATTCATGATGTTTCATCATACTTTGGTATTCTCTTGGTTCTGAATCTGGGGACAACAACTGAAATATTCATTCAATACAGAAACCATCAGAAATCTGCATAATTCCGAATCGATATGATCAAGGAAGTGACCATATCATGATATCACCGTGAAATCACCATGTAATCACCGTGTAATCACCGGGTAATCACCGTGTAATCACCGTGTAATCACCGTGTGATACCATATTAACAAATCAGAATTAAACGACAATGTAGTCAATGTATAACCGTGGATCGTTTCAATTCATGTTGTTTCATCATACTTTGGTATTCTCTTTGTTCGGAATCTGGAAACAACAACTGAAATATTCATTCAATACAGAAACCATCAGAAATCTGCATAATTTCGAATCGATATGATCAAGGGAGTGACCACTTCATGAAATCACCGTGAAATCACCATGTAATCACCGTGTTATCACCGGGTAATCACCGTGTAATCACCGTGTGATACCATATTAACACCATGTAATCAGAACGAAACGACAATGTAGTCAATGTTTAACCGTGGATCGTTTTAATTCATGTTGTTTCATCATACTTTGGTATTCTCTTGGTTCGGAATCTGGAAACAACAACTGAAATATTCATTCAATACAGAAAACATCAGGAATCTGCATAATTTCACCTATAGGACACAACATTCTGACCAATGTTTTAACACAAAATTAATGCATATGACACAACTCTTCTTACTGCGTTATCTTCCAGAATTCCAATTCCATGCCAGGAACTAAGAACTATAGACGGATACAGGTCAACGCTGATGATGAAGATCTTTCGAAAATTACAGCCTTGGGAATCAACAACCCAGTTGAATTCAACGCAACCAACACTCAAGATATCACAGGGTCTGTCACCACTATTTCCACAAAGTCTACAATAGGTATGATTGGTATTACCATCAGCAATTCTCTTCCATGGAATAATCATGTCAGTTCCATCGCGAAATCTGTTTTACAAGAATTTGTACACCTTAACAGCTTCTCATATCTACAAGGCACAAATACCGATTGTTCTAGAATACTATTCCCACATATATTGGGTTCAGCACCCAAACATACGATGATGCTCTTAAATTGTTGGTGATGCCATACTCACTGATTCCTTGACATCATTGGAACACTGTAGAAAAGTCGGAGATTTTTCATTTTTCCACCGGAAATATTTTTCAGAAATCTCTGCTATCATTCCATATCTAGATATACCAGTTAGATGTACTCGACAAGT
The DNA here is from genome assembly GCA_918026855.4 of Phaedon cochleariae. NCBI lineage: Eukaryota > Metazoa > Arthropoda > Insecta > Coleoptera > Chrysomelidae > Phaedon > Phaedon cochleariae. The sequence continues at coordinate 50,979,637 of OU896714.1, read as the reverse complement.
GCCTCGTCAGTAAATCCTCTCGTCGTCAATCTCGAAATGAGTCGAACAACTCTTTACCAGGACTCGTTGGTCTATACAGGCTGATTCACGGTGGATGGCACATTAGACGTTTCTGGTGAACCAGACAACGGATCATTTTGAAAATTCAATGGAGGGCATATTCGGACATTCTCTAGCCAACTAAAATATTTTCGACAATGCGGTGTTGCCGCTTCTATTAGAAAGCAGTAGCAACTTTGATTTTTCAAATGGAACACTCTGTATTTTATTGCATTTTTAGATTCTCCCTGAAGAGCTGATTTCATCGATGTAGCACACTTGGGGTCTAGCGGAAATGATTACAGAGATATAGGGTGTGAAAAATCGACATTTTTTCAACTTTAGGATTTTTTTGTGTCGAAACTATTCATCATTGGTCAAAACGGCTCACATGTCCCTATCTCAACTTTTGATTAACTATCTACTGATATTAAATTGGGACATATACCGGGTGATCAAGATTCTGAATTCTGCACCACCCTGTATTTGTTTCAATTTAATGTTTGTAGATAGTTGATCAAAAGTTGAGATAGGGACATGTGAGCCGTTTTGACCAATAATGAATAGTTTCGCCAAAAAAAATTCCTAAAGTTGAAAAATGTCGATTTTTCACACCCTATATCTCTGTAATCATTCCCGCTAAACTCCAAGTGTGATACATCAATGAAATCCAGGGAAAATCTAAAAATGCAATAAAATACAGAGTGTTCCATTTGAAAAATCAAAGTTGCTACTGCTTTCTAATAGAAGCGGCAACACCGCATTGTCGAAAATATTTTAGTTGGCTAGAAAATGTCCGAATATGCCCTCCATTGAATTTTCAAAATGATCCGTTGTCTGGTTCACCAGAAACGTCTAATGTGCCATCCACCGTGAATCAGCCTGTATAACAGCGAATTTTTTGATTTTTTTGCCAAAGGAAATAGCTCCAAGAACATATCTCCAAAGGTTAAAAAAATCCAATACCTAGCCTCTCTACCTATATCCCCCCCAGGAACACATGATGTTCTTCGAACTTAATAGGGACTACCTTCCCTGCGTCCTAATAAGAAACACTGAAATTAACAGTATTTCCGGTAGGCAAAATCGAGGGTTCCTCTCCTTATGTACTACTAGAACAGGCTTGATGTAATCACTATGTAATCATCATATGATCATCTCAAAACCCATGTAATCACTATGTAATCACTGTGTAATCACTGTGTGATCACTGTGTAATCACTAAGTAATAATTGTGTAATCACTATGTAATCGCCATGTTATCGCTATGCAATCACCATGTAACAAAGTAGTACGTCAAACGAATGTATATTGTTACTTACCCTCCAAACCGACTTCTTCTATGCTCTTGTGCTGTACGTGGGCCATGTAGCCCAGAACGGAGAATATGACGAAGCCCGCCAGAAAGCTGGTCAGACAATTGATGCTACTAGTGAGAATGGCGTCCCTGTAGCAGTTGTTGTTGAACTTGTTGTAGCTAGATAGAGCCAGAAGGGTGCCGAAACCTGGGCCCAATGAGAAGAAAATTTGCGAGGCAGCGTCTATCCAGACCTGTGAATTTGACAGATTTATGGGATATTGCAATGATGTCCACATTAGATAGATTTTTAGTCAAAGAAAAACGTCAAAATTAGGCTAAAGTACATAAATAAATATCGTAGGTACATAAATAAATATCGTAGGTATAAAACAAACATAATAATATACAAGATTTCACAGGTACATAACCATAAAAAGTATATACACGTCTACTCGAACATTATTCATCAGTTAGCGATGATTGGATATCACAGAAGAATTCATCCAAGGTGTTATAAGATTTCTTCAGAAGCAATTTTTCCATTTCATTCTTGAATTGGAATTTATTTTTCGATTCTTGTATAGATTTTGGGAAGCAATTGTATAATTCACATCCATTGTAGTATAAGCTTTCCTGATACCGAGCAGATGAGTGTTGAGGAGGTAACAGATAATCTTTGTTCCTTGTATTGTAATTATGTTCAACTTTTTCGGTCTCAAAATAACGTTCATGATTATATACAAAACAGGTCACTTCATAAATATAAAGGGAAATCATCGTGAATATACCCAGAATTTTGGAATATTCCCTGCATGAATCTCTTGCTCTCAGATTTCCCAAGATAAGGACTGCAATTTTTTGTAAGGTAAAGGCATTATGAGCTTCTGCGGAATTTGCCCAATGTGTGATTCCATATTTTAGATTGGAGTGAAAGCACCCGAAATACAATTGTTTCAGTATTTCTTTGCTACATTGTTGTGATGAAATGAAAAGGGCATAATATAGCATATTTTAGCTAGCTTCGAACACAAACTATCTACATGGCCATACCACTCCAGGTTACTTTCTAAAATAACACCAAGCAATTCAGTATATAGAGCGCAGGTGATTTCTGTATCATTCAGAGTCATATTGTGTTCAGGATATTCTGAACCGGAAGATTTGAAAATAACACAGGTCGATTTATCATTATTCAGACAAAGCTTGTTCACATCAACCCACTTGCAAACATTCATGTAATTTAGTTCGGCCTGTTTTTTGTTTTGGCATTATAAACAGTGTCTGAAGTGAACAGAATGTGTGTATCATCAGCATAAGCTATTACTTGAGTAGAGTACGGTCTCATTGATTAAATCGAATCATTGATATATATAATAAAGAGTGTTGGACCAAGAATGGATCCTTGTGGCACATCTATATTTACAGATTTCAAATCAGAAATATAGTTGTTACATTTAAAACCTGCTGTTGTCTATCAGTCAGATATGATGCAAATCATTGGAGAGTAACTCCACGAATTCCATCTCTTCAATTCATACAGAAGAATATCATGCTGAAGACAGTCGAATGCCTTGGATAAATCTATAAATAACCCCACTGCCACTTGTTTATCATCGAGAGCTTTATATATTTCATTTTAAAATTGCAATGTGATGTCCACATCATATTCTATGTTCCTTGATTTTCCACATGATTCACCTAAGATGTGTTTTCACATATCGAACCATGTACAGATATAATGTGAAATTTTTTAAAAGTACACGACTTAACGTTGGTCATGTGTATTGAGTGTGATTGTTATAATTGTCGATTAATCATATTGTCTATACCTTGGAGTTGTAGAGTTTGTCCCACTCCGGGGTGAGATAATATCGAATGCCTTCGGCTGCTCCGGGAAGGGTGACCCCTCTGAAAAGCAGGATGATCAGGACGACATAGGGAGCGAGAGCTGTTATCCACACCGCCTGAAAACAAGGAAATCATCATACAACATAGAGTCACTGGATAGTATTAGTTTGATCAAACAAATACCATCCAGTGGCTCTAATACAACACACGTTCATATATCTGATGTGCAACTGCACGTCAATTAATATGAAAATTTCACACAATTTTTCGACCAATTATTGGAAGCCTGTATTTCATATCGTTACCATAGCAACAAAACAAAATGTTTGGTAATGTTTCCCTCCTCCTTGATGGAAGGAGCACGAAACTATTCTTGACCTTCTTTGACGTTAATAGGTGAAATGACATTTTGCAAGGAACCCAATAAAATAGGATATACGAAGCAAGTTGATTAGTTTTTGATGAATCCTGCGAAAATTTTTATTCATTGCCAATCAGGGTTCCCTTTAGTAATTCTGTCAAAAGACATTCTCTCACGAATTTTAAATGAATAAGTACATCTTATATAGGGAATGGCACTTTTTTCAAATATGTACCGAAGTTTATTGGAAAAGAAGCTCCCACGAACATATCTTCAGATGAAATGTTCATATCGACCTCACTGTAAATCACAATTTCTTTGTATATTCGATTGGGAGAAAAATGCGAAGCCATGGCTATAACTTTTGCAAGTACAATAGATTTAATATCGTATGAAGGATTTTATAAGTGCATTACGGTTCTATCTATTGTATCTAAAATGTTAGCAGACTCAATAACATGACATTTATTACCCATTACAAGTTTCACACCCTTATAAAAAAATGTTGATACATTGGAATTTTCTATTATCCACATATAAAATAAAAGTAACTTCTTGATACTTTCGAACATTTATTCATGATTGAAATAGTGAATGGTCTACACAGTCTACAGCTTCATCATCGATATTAGTAGTGTTAGATATTTTTTGAGTGTTAGTTTCCCTAGTAGCACACTGAAGTAACATGGATTTCCATAGGACGATCCGCCGGGACATTCTGGACGTCCATAGTACATGCGTTCTCGGTATCACAGACTTCCATAGTACGTCCGTGGGTAGTACAAATGTCCAGACTTCTCACCAATGATATACATTGGACCTCTTTGGGAAATCATCCAATGGACGTCCTTTGAAAAAGTTCATGAAACATTCTACTCTTGTACCAAAGTCATCCATAGGACATCCTCCGAAACGTCCTCTGGAATCTCCATAGGACGTCCACTGGAATGTCCATAAGACGTCCTCTGGAACGATCATAGGACGTCGTCTGGAATGCCCATAGAATGTCCCAGGGACTTACGGATCATTCTTGAATTTGAATTTATTTGGGTCTCCCTAGGACCAGATTTTGCATAACTGATGAGAACATCCATTTGAGTTGATGATCCGTAGAAGGTGCCAAATAAATCCTGAAGAAGGTTTCCATGGACTTACGCAAAGGACATTGAGGGAGAGTATTCAAAGCCTACGAGCAGTCGATCGTCGACGAGGTGTAAGTTAACGTCCTCGCAGGGAAAACACATTCAACGTACCGAGTGGGACGTCCGTGGGACGTTATTTCTGGGACATTGAAATGAAAAAGGATCATTCGCTCTTGTGAAGGACTTTTATAAAGGATGTCTGGGATATTTCATGGTTGTTCTTGAAGAGACATTATATAAGATCTGATGTCATGGCAGGAAATTGACTACTTGGGACATCCAATGGATGTCCCGAAACGGACTTTCAAACTTATATCCAATCAGGGACATGCTAAGGACGTCCTCTCATGGACATTCTACAATATGTACCACGTGATACGTCTGAAGGATGCTATTTCTGAAGCCTTTGAAATGATGTACCAGCTGGGACATTCCATGAACGTCCTTGCTCGAACATTGCATGAGATGTACGGGAAGTGACATACCAGGACACTTTTTTCAGGTCCAGCACATTCGAACCTGAATTGTACCAAATAGGGACGTCCCTAGGACGTTGCGTGCTATTAGGGTTTGTAGTGAGTCTGGGTTAGCTTAACTCTTAGGAGCATTGACTGAAGTTGATAATAGCAAATCTACTTACCTTGCCTGTACTCCTCACTCCTTTCCATAAAGAAAAATAAACCAGGACAAACACAGCAAAAACACAAACTGCCAAAGCTGGTTTCACAGGACCCATTCTGTTCAGACCATCTGATTTGTATTGCTCCAAAACTTCTCTCCTGTGGAGAAAATAAAAAAATATAATCAAAAGAAAAACTGAAAGTCTCACTCCAAGTACATTTTAATGAATTTGCTACATGTTTTGTCTCCTAGGAGTCATTATCAGACTGAAAAAAAAATTATAGTCACTAGAAGTTCTATAAAAATTGAAATAAGGTTGGTGACGTAATCATGGAGCAAGTTCAAAAATCAATCAGCATTATCTCTTTAGTCGTTTTAGAAAACCCCATCAAATTTGGTATCGTTGGATTTGTAATCATAATCACTAACCGATCCTGAGATAAAATACAGGATGTTCCATTTGAAAATCGAGAGTTGATGCCTGTTCCGCTTGAAGGTTTCATCTTTGGAATATCACAATTACAGAAAAATGTGTCCCATGCCAAATTGAAATCGACCTGACCTGTCCAAGTGATGTTCAATTTTTGAAGTGAATACTTCTTTAGGAGCCTTCAGCACTTTTTTTGGATGATGAAAAACATTGGATTTCGCGAAATCGTCACGTCACCAAAGTCAATGAATAGTAGAAAATCTGAAGGGTATCTTCAATTAGTAGGAGAGCTGGCGGCAGATTTCTACCTTGATCCGATTCTATTCAAAATTGGTATATAGAGGGTTTTGGGGTCAGAGATTATGATTCCTCCATCTGGATTAGGAAATTCAAGATGGATCCAAAATGGCAGACAGGTATTGTAATTATGAACCGACTCCATGATTCCATCTTCAAAATTTGAAAAATTAAGGTGGCGGAACCAATATGGCGGAGGAGTTTCGTAATCATGATCCGATTTCATTCACAATCGGTATCTTTGGATTCTTGGAGTCAGAGATAATAATTCTTTCGTCAAACTTTGTAAAATCAAGATGACAAATACAATATTGCGAACGAGTTTTATAATTATGATCCGATTAGTATATGGAGGTTTTGGCGGTTGCAGATTATGATTGTTCTGTCGAAATTAGGAAATTCAGGATGACGGATTCAATATGGCTGATTTAAGATGTCGAAGAGTTTCGTAATCATGCTCCGATTCTATTCAAAATTTGTATCTGAGTGTTTTTGGGGTCTGAGATTATGTTTCCATCGTCAAAATTGAGAAATTAAACATTGCAAATCCAATATGACGGACGAGTTTGTGAATTATCCGATTCTATTCAAAATTTTTATCTGGGGTTTCCAGGGTCCGAGGTTATGAATTCTTCAAAATTTGGAGATTCAAGTGAACTGAAAAGGAGTAGATAGATAATAATCTGATAGCTTGACGATACAATTCACGAGTTATATACTTAGTTTTCACTTCTATTAGTAGTTCCCAAATACTGCCCCCGCACTTTTTTTAAAGACATCGGAGCTCAGGGGGGATGGAACGTTCCATCTGAGACATAATAGATTTCGAGGATCTTACTCGAAAAACTCCCTTGCTGGACTGGAAGCTGACGTGTTCGGAAGATACTCGACCACCGGTCTACAATGAGGCGTATTCCATTCGTTCCTGCAAGACGTCCAAGGAAGCTCAGACTGAAAAGATGCTATGAGGTAGTACAAGGCCCATCCGATGATCGTGTTATAGTACATGCCCATGTAGATGTCGATGAGACAGATGGCGTATCCCACACCTGAAAAAAAACGAATATCGAGACGGCAATACGTGTTCATGATATCCAAAATATGTACAGGGTGTCCGCTAAAAGGAGGTCAATCCATTAACCATATATTCCTTGAACAAAAATAATATGAGTTTCTAGATACCATTTTTCATTTTAGCCCTTCTTATTCGATATACAGGGTGTCAAAGTTGGAAATTGAAAACTGTTTTTTTCTAATTACTCGCGTAATTAATAAGATATTAATCTCAAAATTGGTACATTACTTCAGCACAAAAAGTTACATCGTGTGAGGAAAACAAAACAGAAAATAACTGTGTACAAAAAAAATATGGGGGTAAGTGTGTACTTGACCCTCAGTATTTTGAATATTTGACAGTTATTTTCTGTTATGTTTTCCTCACACGATGTAACTCTTTGTGCTGAAGTAATTTACCAATTTTGAGATTAATATTTTATCAAATACGCGAGTAATTAGAAAAAAAAACAGTTTTTAAATTCAAACTTTGACACCCTGTATATCGAATATGAAGGGCAAAAATGAAAAATGGTATTTAGAAACTCATATTGTTTTTGTTCAAGGAGTATGTGGTTAATGGATTGACCTCCTTTTAGCGGACACCCTGTATAAAATTCCCAACCCCTGTGATTCTTTCATTTGTAACAGTAGAAAAAAGTCGACATTTGAAGATTTGCTGATGATAAATGAATACATCAGAGGAAGTAAACGACCCATTCAAGAATGTTCAATATATTGTAGTCAATATTCACATTTGGTTTTAAATATATACTGGGAGAGTCAGTTTTTCGTAACAAGACTTCATCACCCTGAAGAACACATATTTCCAATATAAAAAGTGTATGTGAACATTAACTACAAGGTGTTTTTGAAATAAGTACATATAATCAGCACATCGATATACAGTCTAATGATTATTCCCATGATATCAGATTTGTCCTAATTCTCCTAATCAACAAGAAATTTCATTCCGAAAATTGAACAGAAAACGATAAAAAAATCAAAGTACGCCTCTTTAATACAATTTGAATGATTGAATTCCGCGTGATTGTGCCTTCCGCACGAAATTTGAACATAGTTGACGTCAGAATTGCTACTGTGTGGAGGTGGAAAAAGGGGTCTAACCTCAAATTTCATTTCGATCCCTATATTTTTTTATTGATACCACTCCATAGTATCTTACGTCGAGCTTACTCGAGGCTTGAAATATTTGCACTTATTTCAATGCCACCCTGTATATGCGTGAGATTTTTTCAATGTTCTGCGAGTATCCTCCTACAATTTTCGAAATACTGAATCGAAATTTGATATAACTATTACACTTGAAGAAATCAATATTTGGGGCTATTAGGCGATTTTGATTAACTACAGGGTGATACAATTCAACGTTCTTAATTTTTTTCCTTGCTACCTCTGCTTTCAATGAAACGTCAATTCAGATTCTCTGTTCTCTTGGCATACTATTTGCTCTCCCATAATATGTTCTTCGAAAACTCTATGGATGTCGAGATTTTTCGAACACATTTCTCAATAATTGACTAGAAGACCTGGAATGATCAAAACAATGAAAATCATTGGCAAAACTTGAATATAAAAATATCACATCCCCTGTATATCGGAAAAAGGGCTCCTATACATATTTGTTCACATGAGCTTCTCATCTTGAAATAGTATTTTGTTCAAGCTGTTGAAGTCCTGCTATATAAAACTGACCCACCCTATACCGGGTGTCCCAAGTTATCGTATGCACGCAATATCTCGTTCATTTGACAAGATATTTGAAAAATTCAAAAACTGCATTCAATGACATTGAAGTACCTTCCTGATGAAATGAAAAGAATCTATTATATTGTACTGTTCTCTGGCAGCTGACCTAGACTTTCTATTTTCAAATGGCATCCCCTGTATATTGTCATTAGAACTTATGTGTCATTCAATTTGGGATGAACACAACGATATCGTATACTTGGTATTTTTTTATTGATAATAAAAAAATATCAACATTTTGTGACTCGTTTCAAATTACTTAATTATTCTTATTAGAATGAGAAATTGCCTCCGCTCATGTTTTTTGTTTCGGAACACTAGCATTTATGATAAGAGAGTCAGATGAAACTCCGTCGACCAATACATGGAGAGATCTGTTTGAGAGAAAACTAGCTAGCAGAGAACATAGCTGGGGAGGCAAGCTTTAAGATGGAAGCTTGGCGAGGAGTCCGTGGTGCCAGACTCGGTCGAATGCTTTGGAGATATCGAGTGCCACAGCTGAGGTTTCACTATATTTTTCAATAGATTGCTGACATATATGTGAGCCGTAAGCGAGCAGGTCACCAGTTGATCTCTGATGACGGAAGCCATATTGCCTATCGTTGATAATACCTGAATGTTCCAGGTATTTCATGAGCTCGATGTTGAAAGCTTTCTCCATGATCTTCGAAATAATAGATAGCAGTGCGATCGGTCTGTAGTTGCTAGGTAGGGTTGCTGGTTGTACTCTTGCAATTTTCCAGTTGGACGGGAATACCCCCAATTTGTAAGAGTAGTTAAACAACTTGCAGAAAACAGGTGTTAGTTTGGGAGCACATTTCTGGAGAACAATCGGTGAGATTCCGTCGGAGGCACAAGCTTTGTTGGTGTTGAGACCCAATGGAATCGTTCCTATAGTACGTTGGCAAATGGTGATCTAAGGCATATGATTGTCAATTGGCAGTATGTTTGGAGGTTATTTTCCCGATGAATCCAGAGGGGAATTTCTAGCAAATAAATTTGCAAAAATGGTGGCTTTCTCCTGGGCAGTTGTGGCTAGTGTTCCATCTTCCTTGGTAAGAGGAGGAAACGAGCTAGAAGTGGAGTTTCTTCCTACAGCTTTGGCAAAGGACCAAAATGAACGGGATCTGTCAGGACATTCAACACGTTTTGATCTTATTCAGGCATCATAAGCATCCTTTGATGATCGAATTGTCTCATTGCATATGCCTCTTGCCTCGACATATTCTGCTCTAGTCTCAGGGCCTGGATTTTTCTACCATCGATGGAATGCTGCCTGTTTGGAAGCGACAGCTCTAGAGCAGTTTCTACTGAACCAGGCCTGATCGAAATATGTTCTCCTTGCAGTGTTTGGTATGTAGGGTTGCATCCCCAACATGATGATTTCAGAAATTGTCTCAGCACATCGTGTTGGATCTGCTGAGGAAAAGCAAACTCTCTTCCATCGAAACGCTGAAAACAACATACGAAGACCTTTCCTATCGGCCGAATCGTAATGGCGCGTGAGACGGGTAGGAATTGTGGTGCTGGATGGTACATGGAAAGAGCAGGTTCGAGAAGAGGGTGTGGTCAGAGTTTCCAAGTGGGGCACGAACTTCTATTCTATATGGATCAGGATTGCTGGTGAGAAAAAGATCTAGTGTATTGGCAGACTGGTTGTTGACATACGGGTTGGTAGTTCGACTAGTTGTTCTAGACCATGAGTGATAGCAGTGGCCTCAGTTTGACGACCTGCATCATCTGTTTTGTTAGAGAATTTGAGCCAGGCTGCGTTGTGTACAGTGTGTCCAGTTTTCGATGCTTTTGCGTGATATCTCAGTTATCTTTCGAGATAGAACCTTGCGGTTTTCGCGGTCCTGTACCACTTTTCTGTGAAACTCAAGATGGCCTAATCAGATTTTGCATAACTGTTTGCGTTTATGAGATACAGGGTGAATTTGAAAATTTATACTTTTTGGACCCCCTCTATATCTACGAAGTTTCTCAGCGAAAATGTCAAATTGGAATCTTATCCCATACAGAATTTTGCGCAGAATTCAGTGGCGCACTCAAATTTTTTTTTCTGGGTATGGTTTCGGAGATACGACTCAAACTTATGATTTTTTAAATGGAACACCCTGTATTTTATAAGCTCATTAAATTCCTTATTTTTTTCCCATCAAAATGAAATATGATGAATAGGTATAAAATTTTCAAAAATGCTCCAAAATCACTAAAACATTGAATTTCAATTATGGGCTATGGATTTTTCATTTAAAAAAAGTTCCAATTGAAGGGATATTTCATTTGATTCTTCCATGAAAAGGACAAAAACAATCCCAACACTAGTTAATTAGGATAACACAGAAATTAGGTACCTGATAACAACAAATGAATGGTAATAAAAAGTTCATATTCTAGAATAAGCACCTGATTTAATATTCACTAAGACAATTAAATAGTAACTTATTCATTGAATTGTTCAAATTGATGTCCACTTTCCCTCACACGCTCTCTCAATACGTCTCAATGCATTCAAAATCATTAAAGGATGTCTTTGTAATTCCTGGAAAACTGCCTCTGTTGTTGCACGAAGTTCTTCAAGATATTTGTGACTCTTACTGTATCAAGACGTATTGAGAAACTGTGTCAATTGTGTGTTATGGGAAATGGACATCAATTTGAACAATTCAGTGAATAAGTTATTGAATAATTGCGAAATTCAATTGTATTTGTAAATATTTGATCTGGTGCTTATTCTACATTATGAACTTTTTATTACTATTTATTTGTTGCTATCAGGTACATAATTTTTGTGTTTTCTTAGTTAATTAGTGTTGGTATTGTTTTTGTCCTCTTTATGGAAAAATCAAAATGAATATTCCTTCAATTGGAACTTTTTTATAAGAAAAATCCATAGCCCACTATTAAAATTCAATGTTTCGGTGATTTCAGAGCATTTTTGAAAATTTCATATACATACATTATGAATCATTTTGAAGAGAAAAAAATGAGGAATTTTGTGAGCTTATGAAATACAGGGTGTTCCATTTAAAAAATCATAAGTTTGAGTCGTATCTCCAAAACCATACCCCAAAAAAAATTTTTGAGTGCGCCACTGGATTCTGCGTGAACTTTTATATGGGATGAGATTTTAATTTGACATTTTTGCTGAGAAACTTCGTAGATATAGAGGGGCTCCAAAAAGTATAAATTTTCAAAATCGCCCTGTATCTCATAAACGGAAACAGTTATGCAAAATCTGATTAGGCCATCTTGAGTTTCACAAAAAAGTGGCACACGACCGCGAAACCCGCAAGGTTCTATCTCCAAAGATAACTGAGATATCCCACAAAAGCATCGAAAACTGGACACACTGTACATCGAAGTCTTCCATGATTATGATTTCAGCTGTTGGATGGTTCTCCTGAATGAAGTTCTGTTCGAGTGATGAAAACTCAAAGAGGTTGTTATATTCATTGTCATGAGGCGATAGGTAAAGGCAGCAGATAAATTCGGCTAGCTTGAACCACATCACATCGAAGTCTTTCGGTTCCAAACTCTCTACACGCTGGCATGAAAGGTTAGCCTTAGCGTAGAGGCAGACTCCACCTTTGAACCTGAATCGAGAATGGAGTTCGTAACCAGGTCAGAGCATGTGGACCTCATTGGTAGACGAGTTTACTTGAGTTTGTACCCAATTCAACTATCCTGATATTTTTTGCTGAAAAGGTCCTAATGAACAAAAAGTTTGGATTGCAAAATATTTGATTCAACTGGAAACTTCCAGACAATCGATTTATACAGGAGTCAGCTTGAAATACACCTAAGTTGAATGATTTGAGGTATTTTTGGAATTGAATTTGTGGATTGAAATCCACTATATAGGGTATGATCGAAAAATGAGGTGGCGTTTAAGACAAAATAAGCTGAATGGCAATAGCCTGTTTTCTTTATCGTGCGATGCACAATATAGATGCGAAGGAAATATGGAACTGCGTCCCTAAGCAATCTGCGTAATGCTTAGTTTCATATCGAAAAAATGAAGGAAGGTCCTTTGTTGGTAACCGCACAGAGAACCGCCTTCCCCCATAGAATATGCTTATCCCAATGGAAAATATTCTTTAATCGAAACGAAAACCCGGCAGTACGTGAGGCAAAATCAACGGAAAAAGTGATTTACCAACAAAAAAAGAAACCTAACAGGTGTATGATCAGTGCACATAATGTATAAAACGCTATTGAAACGTTGATGAAATAATTTATGGGGCAATTTTTGCTATACTATGAAAGAATACTGTGAGACCACTTCGAGAATGGATGATTTTCATAGTTTATTATAGGGATTTCCTTTTGTGTGCCCCAAAATATGTATGTACAGGGTGTTAATTGATTGTAATGCCGATAATACAAGGTGTGAATCCTCGGGTGATTTTTAGGAGAAAAGTTTATATCAACATACAATGTGATTCCAAATTCGATGTAGATATTTCAGGGACCTATTGTTGAGATAAAAATAATATATTTTCTTCATATAAACATGTGTCCTGAAATGCACATCCTCCGAGATACAGCCACTGTATACAGGGTGTTAACAAATTAGTGTCACAACGGAAAACTGTAGATTCCTCATAAGAAAAGAAATATTTCTTTCCTATTCAAAATTTTTCTCCGGGCCTCCGTTTTCAAGATCAGGGCATCAAAAATGTTCAGTTTGATTGAACACACTTTACATTATTTAATAAACTTAACAATTTGAAAACCAGTATCGAGACCAGCATACTCAAGAACTGACATTAGATTGTTCATATTATTAGACAGTTCTGAGGTGTTTATTTCCAGTGGATTTTTAGACGATTTTTGGAGATACCATCAGGATTTTGTATGTTCTTATTCATAAAGAGCCACTTTTCGCGGGACCTGAGAACTTAGAGCATTGAGATAAGAGGACGTTTTTTGTGTGAAAGATATTGGCGCTTCAGAATCTACTTTGGAAATTAAAATTTCTCGAGTGGCATAATTGTTTGGGGGGGTTAAACCCTTACGAGGCGTTTAATTCTTCTCCACTGACATGTCCAAGGAAATTGATCATGAGCCCTAAAAGTAGTCATTATTGATGATGAAGTGTGTACGATGGCTCAACTTCGTAGCTCAAACGGTTCCTGAGATAGTAGCAAAAACCAGATTTTTTGTATTTTCTTGACGCCCTGTATCTTGAAAACGGAAGCCCGGAGATACATTTCGAAAGAGAAAAAAATGTTTCTTTTTTCATGGGGAATCAACAGTTTTCTGTTGTCACACTTATTTGATAACACCCTGTATAAGTTGAGCCCTAAAAGTAGTCATTATTGATGATGAAGTGTGTACGAAGGCTCAACTTCGTAGCTCAAACGGTTCCTGAGATAGTAGCAAAAACCAGATTTTTTTGTATTTTCTTGACGCCCTGTATCTTGAAAACGGAAGCCCAGAGATGAATTTCGAAAGGGAAAAAATGTTTCTTTTTTCATGAGGAATCTACAGTTTTCTGTTGTCACACTTATTTGCTAACACCCTGTATAAGTTGGGTGACAAAAATTATCTGAAATAGTGGTCTAATTTACCGATCACATCGTCTGAAAATTGGCATGTCCCTGATTTTTCAAGAACTCTTCTTCTTTTTTGCTTCGGAAATTATGTAAACTCAGTTTTGAGGGGGTTGGAGGCAAGTCGAAGGGGTGCATTTTGTTAGGACACATGTTTATATAAAGAAAAAGTATTATTTTGATCCTAACAATAAGTCTTCAAAATATCTACATCGAATATCAAATCACCGTGTATCATAACCTCTCAGTTTGAGGTACAAGAAAAGAAAATGGGTTTTCTATCATAATTTTTGTCACTCGGATATTCACAGAATATTTTGTACACACTTTTTGTTCATTGAACAAAATGTTTTGTCGTGAAAGATTTTTTTGAATGTTCACCAGTGACGTCCGTACGGGGTTTGAACTGTCAATTTTTGAAGAAAAAATCCGTACCCCACTGATTTTTTCGAAAACAAAAATCATTCTTGAAATTCTTATTCATTATATAGCAAATATGGTTCCCAAACTCACTTCCATACGAAGTACCGTTTTCGCATTCTTCAGTTTATTGAGATTGTTAGTAGGCACCCACTATAAGTGAAAACACATTTTGTTGTGGGACAAAAGTGAAGTTTTTACTATTTCTAGTGATGTTCACGTAGGCCGGAATGTTTTGAAAAAAAAAACTGTTCTCCTTTGTTCGCCCTGTAGCTCAAAAGCTAAGAGCATTAGGACATATGTCAGTATTTTGGTTGTGCAATTCATCAAAAAGATTCCCATATGTTGCACACTTAGATGACCACACTATATACAGCACACATGACATATAAGCATATTATTTTAAATAACTACATAACATTTTTCACCATTTCTCAATCATAAGGCTTAGGCGTCATTCCTTGCTCACACATGACTCTCGAAGACTTCTGAGGGTTGCTCGTAAGGGGACAACCGAATGACGGATAGAACAATTTAAAAACAATTTAAGTCTGAAATCAAAATGCATGTATTGATAAGTACTGCCTAAGAACAGTCCCATTTGGTAAAACGTATTAAACCTTCAGACCAAATTTAAACGAACTGATACTAATCTTTTCTGGATTGACATCACATTCATAGCAATACATTTTGATGCTTCATAAAAATAACATGTATTTTCGATATTATGAGGCAAAGAGACGATCCAAGGTTAAGTGGAAGAACAGTTTATGTGGTGACTTGTTATCCCCACCTAAACTGAATTTCGCCTTTCACTCCTAATAATTATTGGTATTATTATATTGTTATTATTTTTAGTATTATATTTTCATTATTATTTGCTCACTACCTCACCAAGATTATGCTGGAATTGAAAAATCAAAAACTCGAAAATTATCATCACCATTTGGATATAATATGTAGAGTTGATTAAGGAATTACACGTGGAAATTACGTATGATACGCCAATGTCCTCAATATAACCTAAAAACAACAAATGTCAGAAATGTAGTGTTTATCCCCAGAAATGAATAAAGATGGAACTATATAACTGTTTCACGTTTCACGAACACTTTAGAGTGAGAGGAGACGAGGATTTGTCCGTACCTTGTTAAGATGACAAAAACGTCAATTTACATCAAGGGACCCTAACCGAAACTATCAACATTTTGACGTTGACGTTGAGTTTTGGGACACCCTGTATATGAAAAAACAATTGGCAATGCTCCATCACTACTATCGAATCCCACCAAAACGTAGATAAGTTACATTTGAAATTGAAATTCCTACCATAAATATGTAGACACCGTCCATCTTACCGTCAGTTTAGCACAGAGGGAGCGCCAGATATAAACCACTTAATGAATTGAACATGAGAGAAATTACGTATCCAATTCACACTAAAAGGTTTCTGTTGTTTGGGGCATCTTCAAGTCGGTAGGATCGCGGACAGCAATGATTCGGTGATGGCGGGTCATTTGAAATTCCGATTACTTCCTGTTCGATGGTAGAATCGTCACGATGGATGGAGATCGTTGGCCGATAAGTCGATAGGTTAAGTGGATAAGAATGTTTGCGATATTCATGAAGCATTTCGAATGCCGGATATGGAATATGAAAAGCCCTTTTCTTCCATATCAGTACAGGGAGTGCCAGTTTCAATCAGCCTAGCTATACCCCTATAAACACACATACGTTGATAAAAGGTTTATGATGTCACTTACACCAATTGAGAAATACGTGTCCCTATAACGTACAATCAACTTCAAAATGTCGCGGTTTTGAACATTGGAGAATACGAATGATCAAACGTTCAATTTCCCTACATAGAACACGACTATTAAACGTGTCTTAATGTCTCATTCTCAACATTTTTATGGACGACTATTATACGTGTAATCTACACTGGTGTGTATAATCTCTGACACAACTAACAAAGATTGCCGTGTTCAATGGCGTTCCTTCAATTGCCAGTATGAGACTGAAACTATGGAAGGACTGAGAATGTCATCATATTCCAATGACAGGTGATCGATCCTCCACCAATCAGATTATTCCATTTATCGAAACCGTTTATGAAACGTTTGTGTAAACGTGTAAATAACATGAGGAATACCTATCAGGACCCTGATATTTCCATTGGCATGTTGCATTTGTGTGCAATATAAAAAGTTGATTCGTAGATATTCATAGAAAACATTATTTTTGATGTAATACAATCAGAGATACGAGTGAAGATTTCTTCAAAATGAATGACATATCATGCAAAAATCGTTGACAATTCCGAACAATATTTTTATAGTTCTGTATTTGGAAATTGCGAGACCAACTGATATTTTTGTGTCAAGGTTTTTGTGAGACTGATTCTGTCTTCAGACCTACCGAGTTCGAGACGTTCTGTAACCATCTTGAAGATTGATTTCTCAACATAATGTCAAAACGTTACTTAAACGTTTTGAATTATCTGATATCTGAAATATACGTCAGAATATACATTGAATGAACGTTCATGTTGATAGTATAACTAACTCATTGCGTTATCATAACGTCAAAAAATTGGCGTCTCAGATTATGGTCTGAAAACTACGTTATTATAACGTTGAGATGAAACGGTCTTTTCTCAACCAAAATATAAACCGTTTATTTCTCAACGTAATACGGTTTATCAACCAATGACACGTTGATAACACGTTTAATCAACGTATATGTGTTCACTGGGACAGTAGGTAGATTTTTCTTTATGTTCTGTTTCCCATGAAAAGGGATATCCTGTAATGTTCAGAGAACATCCTGAGAACCAAGGGAAATGAGGTAGGAATTGGTGTTATTCTTAAATTTCTGGAGGTTATATGCCTCGGGAAACACCTCCCTTGGCAATGTGTCCCACAGCCTCGCTGTTCGTTGGATGAACGAGTCTCTGGAAAGAGATGTTTTGCAGGTCTCCAAAATGACCACGAAGGGGTGGGAAGCCTCATCTCGACGGGTAAATCTCGCGGGGACTGCCAATAAGGGAGGTTCAATTGTTGATATTCCAGAAGAGCATCGTTCATGGAGATATCTATGAAATAGAGCCAGATCGCCAAATTCTCTACGGTGTTCCAGAGAAGCGAGTGAGTTTGTGAGCGAGGCATCACCCACGAGACAAATTGCCCTTTTTTGGACAGAATCCAACAGATTCAGGGTATGTTTGGGTGCTGCACTCCAAATATGGAAACAGTATTCCAGGACAGGTCGGATCTGTGGCTTATAGATCAAAAGCAGCTGACTGGAAGTGAAATAGCTCCTGGCACGAAACAGAAAACCAAGTTTTTGTGATGCACTATTAGCAATTGATCTCACGTGATTTTCCCAAAAAAGGTTATTGCTGATTGTAATCCCAAGCATCGAAATGGATGTCTGCATAGGTATGGTTACTCCTGACAAGCTTATGTTGGGCACCGTGAGATCGGCTTTTCTATCTAACAGATATAGTATTAAGGCTGTGTATATCGTAATAAGGGTCAACCAGAAACCCGATGTAAATCAGCTGACCCGTCGCTATCAACCGAAATTCAGGGAAATGCGGGAATAGACCACAAAAGATGTATTTATGTCATCGAGGTAAATATAGCAGAGGCGTTGAACATGTGCTCATTCATGTGTGATAGTTTCGTATCGAATATCGCGTATCTCCGTTGCCCTTTAGAACACATTGATGAGTCCACTAGTGGTTATAAAACTCAGTGCTCTATATTATGTCGTCAGGATGGTTTCATGTTCCAGAGCATCCCAGATTTCTGCCTAATATGCCGGAATCTTTTTGGCCACTATCAAATTTTATTTAGTATCCTACCATTTTTGTATTATACCACGCTTTTATTAGCTTGGTATGAATTTGGCGTGTAATGGAATCTTCGAATCTAACTCTGGCCCACTTCAAAACGTCAAATTATATTGAAACTTTGCAAACTTGTCAAGGCCCGATGACAATAGCATATTCTGATAGTTTCTTTGCAAAATTTCAAATTGTTCCTTCACCAAAATTCCAAACGTTCGTGTTCATTCCTTCGAATGAGAGTATGATGATTTTCATATACCCATAGGGTCTCACACCAAGTACTCATATGAATAGTAACATCCAGATAAACTGCAAATTCATCAGTATAACTGATAACGATTGCACAATTCTGTAGTTTTGTTTCATTATCCTGATCAGGATCTTTTGCATGAGCGATTTTTACATCCAGAGACACCTAAGTGTCTTGTACCAAGTATACAGGGTGTTTCAGACTTAAATGTACATACGATACTGGCAGATAGAGGACACTTTGACGGTTTCAAATCACCCCCATTGAAGTGTTTACCGTCTTTTATAACTGAGATACAGGACGTTATCTTCATTTTGGCAAAATCTTCATCTGGTCATAATTTTTGAACCACGTTGTATAATCTATTCATACTTGGTAGAAATATTTCACTTATATCACACATCAAAACCAAATAAGAATTGAGATCAGAATCCAGGTCCTTCTTAAGAAAAAACAGAAGACTTGTTTATTTCAAAAACATCATTCTGTATGGCAAAATTTTGTGGATCTGTTTTGATATTTGGAAAGAGCAGGAAGAAATTAATAAAATGACCTACTTATTACGAGCGCGCATCCAATTTGACAGATGGTTTATTATTATGTTTTGAAATATTCACCCCATTTCGAGGCATTTTTATTGAACTGTAATTCAAAATCCAATTTTGATACAAAAAAATAATTGTCTTCAAAGTTGAACGTCATTAAAAGCAAATTAGGTGAACTATTCATAGATTTACCGCAGCTCATGAATCAATAGTGAAGAATAAAACGAGCCCTCAAAAATTTCCAAAACCACAGACGTTAGTCGAACGAACAGATCCATCTATTTCACCCTTAGATCATACAGGAATACTGTCTCCTATGGCGGAGGTTCAGTCATGGTTTGGGGTGGAATATGTTTAGAGGCACGAGCAGAGTTGGTAGTTCAAATGCAGATGGCTATATACGAGATGTTCTTCAACAGAATGTCATACCATTCGCCCCCATATCGGAGAAAACTTCTTGTTAATGCACGATAATGCCCGCCCTCACGTAGCTCGGTCAAGCTCCAACTTTCTAAATACAGTCGAAATAAGAGCAATGGATTGGCCTGCATGTTCGCCAGACCTTAATCCAATCGAACATTTATGGTACATGTTGGGTAGACGATTGAGGTCCAGAATTCCCGCTGTATAAAATCCCGAGCAAGTAGCAGCAGCTCTGGTTGAGATTTGGGATAAACTTCCTCAAGAATGATCGATAAGCATGATCAGACGGATGACTGCTGTAATAAGAGGGCGTGGACGTCACTCACGTTATTGAAATTATTGTTTGTATTTGTATTTGAATCCTTATTGTTTGTTGAGTTGATGTTATTGTTATTGAATAAAGGCTTTGAAAAAATTACGTTTTATTTTGTGCCATATCTTCGTAGTCGTTTGAAAAAATCCCATCAAACCCGGCATTGTTGAATTTGTAATAATAAACTCTACTTGAATATGGAATAATATACTGGGTGTCCCTATACAAATAAGAAAGTTTAGGTGCACTTCGGTGTGACCCTGAATACCTACGATTTATTCAATAGCATATTTCGAGTGTGCATCATCAAATATACTGGGGACCAAATTTCAAGTCATTCGATCCCGCGGTTGATTTTTTACAGGGGGGGACATTTTAGCTGGGACACGGTGTATATCCATTTTTCGTGTTCATAAATATATCTGAGAATATTCCTTTTCAATAAAATATCGTTATTTTTGTCTAGCCATTGTTCAGAACTCTTTCCATAATCTTACTGTCATTGCCCATAGTCACTAAAGTAGAAGAACCATGAGTAGAAAAACCACTAGTAGGATCACGGTAGAGGGTCAAAAACCAATAATTCAATAATTCCAGCAGCTTTTAGAATGTCTGATAGGACTCTAATTCATTGTTTGCTTACCTACTCTTTTTTAATTGATTTCCAATCACTTAAAAGACTCTTTCCAGTAATTGAATGGTGAAACATCTGAACATCCTGTTTACACAGTTGTGATCGAATCGATAACCGTTCTGATTGGGTTATAAAGAGTGCAAAAAGATGCGTAATTAGTGTTCTTATTCAAGAATTTTTGAAATTTGAAGTCTTCATTCATAAGTTTGACATTTCAAGAAAGAACAGTAGGAAATCAGTTATTTTTCTATTTTCAATCTATAATTTGGTAATCGAGAATTGTTCTTTGACGAGGCGCACCAAAATATTTCGCGCACGTGTTGCAAACAAAATTTTCTTCACGAACGTCAGAAAATAATGTTCTTAAATGAGTGATATGCTCTTTGCGGTCCGAATATTTTTTCATGACCTGTCTTCCCCGGTCCAATTATATTATCGTTGCCTGTCTTCCTGGGTCCTATTTATTACAAGCATTTATTGAAATTGCCTTGTTAGTACATTCGGGTGGAATTTTAGAAGTGTATTTTGACACACTTCTAGTTGTCCGATTTACTTGAAATTTGAAAGATTTTCCTAATACTGGTGATAATGTAATCTCTATACAGTGTGTCCACCTTAAGGACTTACCACCCCTGTAAAATTGTTATTGCCCGACCGATTTCGAAAAACTTTTTTTTGTTGGATAGGTATTTGAAATGTCCATCCAACAAGAGAGTGATTTTACTGATGAACTGTAATCGTGGCCAACTGCGACCAGCTTTATTGACCCATATTTGAGAAAGTACTATTAGGGATTTTTTTTCACAAAAAACAATGATGGATTCTGAATCACGATCACTTGAAAAACACCTTTACTGATTTTTATCATCATAAAACACAGGGTGTCTGAAAAAACGAATTATGTTTTTTTTATCGGTGATCAGAAAATGTAGTATTGTGGTATTTTTGAGAAGAATTGATGACACATTATTATTGAGGATCACTTTGAACATATCTGTACCGATTTTCATTATTCAAAAATACGATGTGTATGAGGAAACAATTAAAAAGAAAAAGTAGGCAATATTTTTTCTTCAACTCAAAAAAAATATTAATTTGATTTTTCGAACACCCTGTATTTGATGATGATGAAAATCGGTACAGGTATGTTCCAAGTGATCCTGATTCATCTTTCTACTTTGAGTGAAGAATTATCAGGATGAAAAATATTGCTTACCTATCCTTTTTGATTTTTTTCTCAGACACATTGTATATTCAAATGACGAAAATTGGTACAGGTATATTTGAAATAATCCTCCAATGATAATTTGTGATTATTTCTTTCTAGAAAAACCACAGAACTACATTTGCTGATCACCTATTTGAAGAAAATGATGATTCGTTTTTTCGGACACCCTGTGTTTTATGATGATGAAAATCGGTACAGGTATATTTCAAGTGGTACTGATTCAGAATCCATCATCAAGTTTCGTGGAAAAAAATCCCTGATAGTACTTTCTGGAATATGGGTCATTGAAATTTGTCGCTGTTGGCCACGATAACAGTCCAAGAATTAGATCACTCTCTCATTGGATGGGCATTTCAAATACCTATCCAACTAAAAAAGGTTTTTTGAAATTGGTCGTATAATTACGATTTTACAGGGGTGGTAAGTCCTTAAGGTGGACACACTGTATATAAAAATGAATGTTTGTCTGTCTGTCTGTCTGTCTGTCTGTCTATCTGTATGTCCTCGATAAAATCGTAAACGGCTCGACCGATTTCGTTAATTTTTTTTTTGTTTTTTTCGTTATAGTTCAGGGGTGGTTTAGGTGAAAAAAAATTGAAAAATCAAAGATGGCGGAACCAATATGGCGGACGAATATGTAATTATGGATCGATTCTATTCAAAACTATGGATCTAGGGGTTTTCGGCATCGGAGATTATGATTCCTTCGTCAAAATTAGGAAATTCAAAATGGCGGATCCAATATGACGGACGAGTTTTGTAATTATGCACCGTGGTATATAACGAAATTACTGCAAAAACAGTTCACACACCTATGTTTAGAAGAAGATAACCTGTCATTCAAAACAAGAAACGTCTAAATCGGACAAGTAATTTTGACGAAAATGGATCTTAAACTTTTGACTACTTTTTTTGGGAGATGTGTATTTTATCTATAAATGATCTAATTTTGTTTTCCATCTCAAATTTTGCTGATGACGATTCGATTTCGTCAAAGAAGGATAATTACATGTTGAACATGTACAAATATCAAGCTCTGAATTATATTATACTTCGGATATATGCTGATGAAAAGCAAACAACATGATACTGCAAATGAATTTCCTGAGGCAATCATTTTAAATTGAAAAAATACTCCAGAAGAAGCGGACTAGAAATATGGAATAAAAAAGAGGGAGTTGATATCCTACAGAGAAGTGCGCACAAATACCGGTTAGTGCTAAAACTTCTGAATCATTCGAGGTCGGATATTGAAAATTGGTGGGTAGAAAGTATACCAAATTGATCACTAATCGAAACAACAATGTTTGCCCAATCACTTCCGGTTTCACCGCAAACGACGCCAATTTTCTAGTTTTGAATGGGACACCCTGTATTTTCATAGTCGGTTAGGGGATTATCATACCGATCGCAATAATACCGGGTGTGATAGGATTATTTCAAACGATTACGAAGATATTCACGACAGAAAAAGAAGTTTCAATATTGTAAAGTCACACCCCCTAATAGCACGAAACCTCCTAGGGACGCCCCTTTTTGTGGTACAATACAAGTCCGAATGTTCCGAGCCTAAAATAATAGTCCTTGCGACGTCTCATGCAATGTCCGAGGAAGGACGTCTATGGAATGTCCGAGCTGGTACACCATTTCAAATGTCCTGGAAATAGCATCCTTTAGATGTTCCACGTGGTACATATAGTAAACTGTCCATGCAAAGACGCCCTAAGCATGTCCCTGATGGGATATAATTTTGAACGTTCTTTCAGGAACATCCATCAGATGTCACAAGTAGTACACTCTCTGGAATGACTTCAGTTATTCTAGAACAACCATGAAGTATACCAGACCTTACATTTCTTCAAATATCTCTGAACGGACGCCCTTGATATTTCCAGGATCGTATAACACCCGAAATGTCCCTCAGAGACATCCATCGGATATCCCAACTGGTACATGAACTGTAATGCCTTCGGAAGAAACCCCTATAGATTATCCATATGTTCATCTAAGTAATAAATAGGTACAAGAAAATTCTTCGGGGAATATCATTTCATAAGATGTCATGAGTACAACGTCTTATGGACGTCCCAAGGACGTCCTCAGAGTGTCCTAAATACGATTTGGAATGTGCAGGGCTGTCCCAGATAGCATTCGTGGGGAATGAATGCTGAGATGCGTTCACGTTGGGTCAGGTTTGCACCAGATAGCGGTCAAGAATGCTATCTGGGACAGCCCTGCACTGATGAGAGCCAACAGCTCGAAACCGGTCTGCAGGTAGTCAGGCGTTCCTGAACCACTTAGGCGCATCTCGGCGTTCAGGAAGGAAACACTTGCGATGTTATTCGTCTATACGGATTATTGCATCGATTTCGGGAGGATTTGATCCAATATTCTGCGTGGCATATAGCCATGGAAGTAGTTATTTTCCTCTCGTTATTCACCATTTTCGTTCATTTTATGAACTATTGAAGTAATGACTTTGAGTTTCTCTCTTTTGTGACAATTGCATTCCACTTTGAGTATTTTGCTTTCTCCTAGTTAACAATTGTTTTGTTGATTAATGAGCAATTTCGTATACCCAACAATTTTCGATATACGATGTCGAATGATTCAGTAGATACAGCGCTGACCGTGTCTGGTGCACTTCTCTGTAGATACTCTTATCGAATTCACAGGGTGGACCAACGAAAACGAAACAGAAAACTACCAAGGAAATGTTTCGTTGGTTCGAGATACACGACTTAAATTCTGAATTGTCAAAGATGGCATTTGGTTAATAAACTACTCAACACTAATTACGGCGCATCCCAAAATTCTGCCTCTGTTGAAATATGAATAACTTTTTTCAGCTTTGAACGATCTGAATTCAGATCACACTGTTTGCTAGCCCTGTCCTTCAGCTATAATCTCGTACTTCTTCAAAACATGATGTTCTCCATATAAAATCGCTACAGGGTGGTTACCTGACACTGTGGAAAATTTCGGAAATTTGGAAAGTATCCCAAATGAAGAAACATTTTTTTCCAACTTTGACAGTGGAAGCATGTGAATGATTTCATTATCTTGGGACACCTTATCTCTTACAGAGTGATCTCAAAAAACTTACTTTTTGGTTTTGCAATAATAACTCTTTTCCTCGTCAACTAATTCCTGAAATCTCAGGCTCATTTTGGAAGCTTAAACTTCAGATGAAGAGATATGAAGATCAGAATTGAGTCAAGATGAACATCATACAGTGTGTTCTGAAATTTGGGCAAGCGGTAGATATATTGAAAATACACACTATGACCAAGTGGAGTCGTCTCCAGTGATATTCACTTCTCGCCAACAGCCATGAAACCACCCACAAGAATGATATAAGGAGGCAAGATAGGTTGAAAATCATTTCGGAATCAAAATCAGGACGTTCCTCTCGCTTCCTCCTGCAAACCCTACCTCAATAATAAGGTGATATACGGGGTTGCTTCCATGAGAAGTGAGACAAAATTAAATTTTTCTAAACTGAAAAGTTTACAAGAAAAATATTGATAGTAGGTGAATTGGACGTCCTGATTTTAAATCCGAAGTGATTTTCAACCTATTTTGGCTCCTAATGACATTTTTCGGAAATTTGGGTGGTTCCATGGCTGTTGGCGAGCAGTGTTCATCACTGGAAATGAATCCACTTGGTCATAGTGTTCATTTTCAGTATATCTCCCGCTCCTGTGAGTTTCAGAATCCTGACTCAACAATTACGAAACATACAGGGGTGCTTTCATTAGAAGTGAGACACGCTGTATAATGTTCACCTCGAGTCAATTCTGATCTTCATTTCTCTTTATCTGAAGTTTCAGCATCAAGATGAGACTTTCAAAACGGTTTGACAAGCAAAAAAGGTATGACTGCACGACCAGAAAGTAAATTTTTTGAGATCACTCTGTAAATAGAAGAGATAAGAAGACAATTTGAAAAATGTCCCTAGATAATGAGATCATCTTCATGCCTCTGCTGTCGAAGTTGAAAGAAACAGTTTTTGTTCATTTGGGATCCTTTTGAGAATTCCGAAATTTTCCACAGTTTCAGGTGACACTCTGTAGCGATTTAATATGAAGAACCTTATGTTTTGAAGAAGTACGATATTATAGCTGAAGGACTAGGCTAGCGAACAGTGTAATCCGAATTCGAATTGTTTGAAGCAAAAAAAGTTATTCATATTTTAACAGGGACAAAATTTTGGGGTGTGACGAATAAAAATTGAATAAGGAAAAAGTTGCTTCGACGATGAAATCACTATAAACATCAACCTTATATGGAAATAAGTAAAGTTTCCTTGGATTCAGTGCTCTATATGACACAGGAAACAACATTTGGATGCGTATTTCATTCGTAAGTTGTCTTACCTTTGAGAGCTGGACAAATTCTCTTCCATATGGTGAGACAACCGCTTCGATGGAATTGTCCCAAAGCTAGTTCCATGTAGAACAGTGGAAGCCCTCCGAAAATGAGCATGATGGTGTAAGGAATCAAAAAGGCACCTGGAACAAAGATACCAAAATAGTTCGTCGAAGAGATGTCAGAATTGTATCCAAAATCCATATTGCATGACTTGCTATGTTATCATCATGTTCATTTCAAAGCGAGAATGTCAATTATCAAAAAGTCTCAACGAATTTCCTTGAATTTGAATATTAGGAAATCATTATCATTTTCAGATACTCCTAAGATACGCTTTCATTAGTTCTCTTGTAGTTATCATAAACAGCATGTTGTTTGTACAGGGTGCGCCTCTTAAAATGAAACCCCACCTTAACTCTTTTGTTTTCAGAGATATGGAAAAATGTTGAATGAAGAAGTTTTTTGAAACGACCCAAACTTACATTTCGTGAAATTGTTCAATATACAGGGTCATTAGTTTTTCTGGAATAGAAATGAACTTTGTTTTATTCAATAGAACACCCAATATATTTTTCGATAAAACCTATTCTTCTGATCTTAAGAATATATATGAGTTGCACATTTGGATAAAAAATAGTTGAGTTATTGATGATCAAAGTTTATCAAAATACCGCTTTATGAACCTTCACATAATCATCCAATAATGTGAGTTGAACATAATTGGGCTTAAAATCAATGTTTATATATTGTTCAGGCTTTTTGAAATGTCATGATATTGCTTATTATGAGCTTGAAATCTTTCAATCTCAATTTTAAAGAATATGAATGGAAGATGCGGTATTTTGGTAAACTTTGATCAGCAATAACTCAACTATTTTTTATTCAAATATACAATTCACATACATTTCATGCTAGGGTTTCTTAAACGTTCAACATGTGAATTCAGGAATATTGAATCGATCAAATTGCTTTATTACTATTTAGTTCGCAGACGTCATGAATTTGCATCCATAATTTGGGATCCACATGTTCAGGTCTTGAAAAGAAATTTGCAGAATAAATTCTTGAAATATCTGTACTACTGTCAACACAAAGTGAATCCAAGGTTCGACTCTTACCAACCAATACGTGATGAGTTTAAAATACCACATTTAGAGCACAGAAGAACTATTAATAAAATGGAATTCATACACAAAATATTGAATAGATCGATAGAGAGCGAGTACCTTTTAGGTCAAATAAATATTCTAGTACCCTTAAGAACACTTCGTCCCAGACCCATACTCTTTCATGTTTCGATAACAAGTGACTCTTTAATGAACAGTATTCTCCAAATCCGTAATAAGTATGTTGACAGAATGAATAGTTGTCTTTTTGATACCGAATTAGCCAAGTTTCGGATGGATTTATTGAATTTATTGTAATTAAAATCAATACCTGTATTCTCTAAGGCTCTATAACTTTCTGATACAACTTAACTCATCAGCTCAATTTTTGCTCTATTGATTATTGCTATTAGATCTAAGTGGAAGTTAGGTTAGATTAGTTTAGGTTAGAAAACTTGTTAGTAGGTCTAAGCCTGTTAGTTTTCTATAAATAAATAAATAAATAAATAAAAATTATTGTTTCAGAAGTTCCGCAACATTATGCTGCTGACATCAGTTTCTCGATGAAAAAACGCCTGATATTCGAACTGATTTTTTGCAAAAAAAATAACAAATAGATGGTGCTGCTCAAAGTGAGACACACTGTATATCGTTGAGAGATTATTTTCAGTGAAATTCAAAAATTGAAAAAAATATATACAAGTTATATTATTGGATATAAGAAAGCTATATTGTCATTGAGAAAGAAGAATAACTACCTACTGCAATCCCAAAAAACAATTATTGAAAATAAAATCACTCACTTTGATGGAATCCAAAGAGCTAACAATGTATAAGGGTCGATCATATAATTATTGTGTATTGCTTGTATATACAGGGTGTCCGGAAATTATGCGCAAAAAATCAAGGAGTTGATTCTATTTCATATCCATACATATACGTGGGTCCGGAAATGCATAGTTTTCAAGACACAGTGCTGTGTTAAACTTTTTGGAAAGACTTTTTTCATGAATATCCCAAATATCCTTTCACCGATTCTCTTGAAATACGAAGATACAAAATTCAAAAAAAATCAGTGGCGCACAATTTATTGACAATAATATTCGGTAGGTTGCCCCCCGGGACGCCACTGGATTTCATGATCCCAATTGAATTATGGCTATATCAGCTCCGCATGACAAAACATATAATTGCCGAATATCAAGAAAATCGGTGGAAGGACATTTGAGATATTCATAAAAAACCGATCTTTTTCAAAAGTTTCAACACACTGTATGTTGAAAACTATCCATTTCTGGACCCACGTGGTTCGGATTCCACTATAAGCTGTACATCCCGCTCTTCCTAACCCCGCACAAGTTTCGACTTCTGTGGAGTTGGTTCCCAACTTTGAAGTAGCGATATACAAATTTTACAAATTTTACAATTTTTTTTACGTACATATAAACTGAATTTCCTATGTCATCATGAAGAATCACTCCCTCGATTTTTTGCGCATAATTTCCGGACACCCTGTATATTATGATATATTGCAACGTTCTATTGAATCTTTTGAATATACATCAATTGAGTCTTCTGTATACCTACAATAAATTTCAGTTTTACCAAGCAAAAGCAATATGGTGTCACTCCGATTCAATTCCCCTGAAACTCATGACTTAATCTAATCTCGATCTGAATGCAAACTAATGAAGCATCACAAAATCATGAAAGGGACTTCAAATAAGCGATATACGCTAGTGAAAGATGTAAATATGATTAACTGTTTTCCTAAATTACTAAATCCGAAGTCAAACATCGATATCTAACTTAGGAGAAATTCTATCTCACGGCGTTAACTGAAGAGAGTTTATGACATTAGATATACAGGGTGATTCTGTGGTAAGTGCCATGAACTGAAAGAACCCTTTCTGTACTGCATTAGAGGTTTTTGACTAGTACCTCACCAGTATCAGTAGCAATGAACTCAACATAAACACCTGGAAGGGAGACGGCCGTTTTCTTGAATAACAAAAGTGTCAGGGGCAACGGCAACAAAGATAGCTTGTGTTGCGGTAACCTGTCTCTTTCACACTCGTGTTGTTTAACGGCCGATTGGTGTATGAATTTTCTTTCATCCAAAAAAGTGAAGACAGAATTTTATTGTTTTTTGTCATGTGAAATATCGCTAAATTTGGCGTGTTTTGTTTCTTCAAAAGGACTGAATTTGTTGGTGTGAAATGATTATTGTTGAAAAGATTTGTGGTTTCGAATCAATAAACAATGGTTATTTATATTGTGTTGCCTTTGGATGCAAAATAAGCAAGGCGAACAGAAATTGTCCTCCATGGATAAGTTGAAAATTATTCAGATTGATGATCAAGTTCACTTCAACACGACATGTCGCAGCGACAATGGCTGCTTAACAAAATGTAATCCATATTTTACCCCCTTTTGAGAATCACATTTTAATTCGTTTGTAATGTATTTTAACTCAATGTCGTTAGTTTTAAACTGGACCAAAGATATTTTTATGGACGAATTTTCCTGTTAACCTGACGAGTACGCACTGATGATGACTTAACAGTCGAAAACGCTCTGCTACGAATATTGAATAAATTATTTTGCACGAAATACAAATCTTCCCTTCTTTGGCATGATAATATTGTCTTTTCAGATTTGCCTCTGGAGTTTCTTCTTCTCCAGAAACGAAAAAATGGGAGTGTACTCTCTGTGCGACGCAGATATTCATCTTTAATGAAGAAATTCATCCTTACATTGTATTTTTCTTCACTTTTTATTCACCTCTCATTCACCTTATAATAGTGAGATGTTCATGGAAAAATAGGTACTCTTAAAATTTAGGCATAAATCAGAGCTCAGGTACTCGATACCATTCAAGAACCTCTTTTAAATTTTTTTTATCGTTTTTCTATTTCTTAAGATAGTGTTGAGACATTGAGCTTCGCTCCCCCTGTACCATATATTGTGACATTTGAATGAGAATAACTGGTTTTAATTTTGTATTCATTTGCCTTCCTCATCCTGTAAGAATAAGAATGGAATTCCACTTTTGAGTCAATAAAAAAATCAATAATTATTTTCAAATAATAATTGATTGAAACATTATCTTTTTTCCTGAATGAATATCAATATTTAATCACATATACTCTTGAATAGAAGCAAAAAACAAAAAAATATTTCAAATAATGCGAGCGCTTCCCATTAGCCAACATAAGGTAGAAAGAGATAGGTATCCGTAACCACTGCGGGTTGCCTGAACAATATTTTTGTCTCACTCGTCGTTCACAGAGGATCCCTTCCAGGTGTTTATATCGAGTTCATTGATCAGTCGGTGATATTTCAACCTAGTTTAAGGATTTTTGACTCACCTCCTCCATTTTGGTAGCAGATGTAGGGAAACCTCCAGACATTCCCTAGGTCCACGGCGAATCCTACAACGGCCAACAAGAATTCCACCTTCTTGTTCCACGTTTCTCTTTGCCTATCAGGGGTCAGAGCTACAACCACCACTCTTGTCACGTTCTCCTTGTTGGCCTGAGTGATAGAAAAAGAAAGAACTATCAATCCAGTTGGGAGATATCACAGGCTGAAGTTAGGTTTAGGATAATCGGCAGTATTTCTGAAGAAGTGTCAAAATTTTCCCTTTTTTGAACCAGAAATCTTTAGTATGATTAATGTTGACCGTTTTCTCAATATTCTGATAAGCTTCGGTGATATCCATTTTATCTTCAATTCTGGTTGAGATATCCATAGATTTTATGGATAGTTACAAGATTTACGTAGCAAACAAAAAGTTTCAGATAAATCACAAATTCACTGACTGGAATCAATTTTTTTGTTATTGTCTTACTTTTTCGTACGTTTTGATCTTCCGTAAATGAATCGTAACTTTACTCTTTTCCTGAGCTTCAGATACATATTCATGCAATATTCATCAATGAATTCGAAACTGACATTTTTTCATACGGATACCCCTCGGGAGGACCATAAAGCAAACAGAATAGTAGATTGTTTTATTAGGATCAAAAGTGACACTTTGTTTGACAAGCGAATTTTGCATTTGCGAGGCGGAGCGTTTATCGAAGCCGAGCGAAAGCAAAATTTGCGAGTCGAACAAAGTCACTTTTGATCCGAATGAAACATGCTATTTTTTCTGCCACCGAAACAATTAACTTAAATGAACATGTGAAATAACCACCAATGCCGTGCCATATGTGTGCAATGCAACAAATATTGACAAAAAATCCATGTGGTGAGAATATTCTACTTGCATTAACAGCAGGTTAGGTTTTCTAGGATGTTCGAATTGTAGTTTCAATATAAATACAACCACAGAGTGACATATTTGTGTATGGACCAGGTGCTCTAATGGCAAATACCGCTGCAGTGCCAGCTATAGGAACAAGACGTAGAAAATGTTAGGTTAGTGAGCATATCAACAATGATAATAGTGATTATTCATTCCTCTCCATACTACACTGTGTTTGACTTGATAATCAAATGAAGCTAAACAATATTGTTGTTTGCGACAAAAAAACTATTGCTTGCCGTGATTATTCAAAAACAAGTTATCCATCCCGAGAATAACGAATGAAATACATATCAAGCAAGTATTTGAATCTTGAAGGCTTACCTGATCAAAACAAAAATACTCAACTGAGATGTTTATAATTCCAATACTAAACTATAATGAGGTGTATTTATATCTCCAGCATGGGTATGAAATTCCAAATCTGCTGAAATCGGAAACAAATCAGGTATGCGTCTCAACCCAAATAACCAACCGTCACAATGTTGTTAATTCTTGATGACTTCTAGTCCATCATTTTTAGTTCCTAGGAGCTAAAGTTCAACTTTAGCTCCTAGGAACTAAAATTCAACTTTAGCTCCTAGGAACTAAATATGTTGCCTAGCAACATACCTATTTTTGTGTCAGTAAAAGAAACGTCAATTTAAGAGCTAATTTTGGTATCAAAATGGACGACTTTTGTGTCGGTTGCAGAAAATAGCTATTTATGTATCAATGGTGTCAAATTGGCTGATAAAAAAAACTGGGAAATCACTTCACCGCTCGATCACCTACTCAACCGCCCGCTGTACTCCTATACCGCCCTAGGACACTGAAGTGATACTTAACGTCCTCGAGTCCGGGCGATAAAGTGCCACTTTACTCCCGGTTGACCATAATAGCAATAGAAATATGGAAAATCATTATCCATGTTTCATAAAACTATTCAGAACAAAAAATGGGCTTGAGATGCATATTGATTAAATTTTCATTGATGGATTCGAAAAGGGTATCATCCTGAAGATGTCCTACGGCCATAAGACGCGAATATCAATTATTGATATATGACATCCATAAAAATCATCAGGAAAAACTGGATACACTCTTCAGTTCTTCCTAATGATTCTTCTTCCTCCATAATTTTGTTCCCTTATATTGCCATTCTCTAAGAAGTTATCTCTGTTATGATTTGTTTCAATTTATTTTGAGAATTCAACAATGATATTCCATGTTCTAATACTCATCAAATGTGTCATTATTTCTTTGTGTAAGCAATTCTGAATTAGTCTCATATCCAGAACATTTTAATCTTCGCCAAAGCTGAAGGAAGAAACTTCACTTCCTGCTCGTTTCCTCCTCTAACCAAGGAAGATGGAACACTAGCCACAACTTCCCCGGAGAAAGCCAACATTTTTGCGCAGTTATTTGTTAAAAATTCCACTCTGGATTCATCGGGAAAACAACCTCCAAACATAACGCCAATTGACAGTCATTAGCCCGAGATCACCTTTCGCCAACGTACTATAAAGAAGATTTTATTGGGTCTCAACACCAACAAAGCTTGTGGCTCCGACGGAATAGCACCGATTGTTCTCAAGAAATGTGCTCCCGAACTGACACCTGTTCTCTGAAAGTTGTTCAACTACTCTTACCAATTGGGGATATTCCCGTCCAACTGGAAAATTGCGAGAGTACAATCAGTTCATTATAAAGGCAAAAAGACCCTACCTAGCAACTACAGACCGATCGCATTGCTATCTATTATTCCAAAGATCATGATGGAAGCTATCAACATCGAGCTCATGGAATACCTGGAACATTCAGGTATTATCAACGAAAGGCAATATGGCTTCCGTCATCAGAGTCTAGCACCACGGACTCCTCGCCAAGCTTCCATCTCATGGCGTGCCTCCCCAGCTATGTTCTCTGCTAGCTAGTTTTCTCTCCATGTTGTGGTCGACGGAGTTTCATCTGACTCTCTTATCATAAATGCTAGAATTCCGCGAGGATCAATTCTAGCACCAACACTATATAGTACCCCCTTCATTCCGCCTTCTCTTCCAGTGCTCCAATACCAGCCAGGCAAATTAGAAACGAAAGAGGGAGACATGTTGACAACATAAATATTCGGAGTGCAGCACCCAAACATACCCTGAAACTGTTGGATTCTGTTTAAAAAAGGGCAATTCGTCTCGTGGGTGATGCCTCGCTCACAAACTCACTCACTTCTCTGGAACACCGTAGAAAAGTTGACGATCTGTCTCTATTTCATAGATATTTTCATGGACCGATGCTCTCCTGAAATATCAACAATTGTTCCTCCCTTGGCAGTCTCCGCGAGATTAACCCGTCGAGTTGAGGCTTCGCACCCCTTCGTGGTCACTTTGGAAACCTGTAGAACATCTCTTTCCAAAGTCTCGTTCATCCAACGAACAGCAAGGCTCTTGAACATATTGCCTAGGGAGGTGCTCCCCGAGGCATATAACCTCCAGAAATTCAAGAAGGACACCAATTCCTACTTTATTTCCCTTGGTTCTCACGATGTTCTCTTTTCATGGGAACCAGAACATGAAAAAATCGTTGTCAGTTCATTTTCTACCGTCTGGATACATTCGATTTTTTATACCATCTTGGTTTCATCCCTCCATGATATCTCTGAAAAGATATCCTGGAAATATCTGTCAACAATGTATGATAGACATCGCTAGGGATATCTTTTGAATGTCCTTAATAACATATTATATATCCGTGAACAAAATCTTATTGATATTCCTGAAGATATCTTATGAACATTCATAAAGAATATCTTGGGGAAGTCCCGCTTCTTCCACCTGTACTCTCTGGATATCATTCCATAGAACTATTATTCTTACCTGTTGTTTGCTGCCTTTGCCTTCCTTCGTTTTGCTCATCAACTTCTTGTTCTCCCCTGTATGATCCGTGTGCGTCTTGGGCAAGTTGTTGGTGGATTTGCTCGTGTTGTCCGAGCAATTGCGAGCCTCAGGCTCTGGATCAGGCTCGGCTGCCGCCATCTCTCGGCTACCTTCAGAGATGGCTACGATGACGAAAGGGTTTCATGCCTGAAACAATGAACTCGATATAAACACCTGGAAGGGAGACTGCCGGTTTCTCGAATAGCATAGAGTGTGTCAGGGGCAAAAGCAACAAAAACAGCTTGTGTTACGGTAACCTGTCTCTTTCACACTCGTGTTGTTCAATTCGCGATAGAAAATAACACGTCGCGCCACCTGACGGCAACAACTTGAACACTTCTGAGCGGTTCGTTCTGAAGATGTGACCAATAAGCACAAACAAAAAACAAATGTGAGCCAATGAAAACAATGCCGCTTTGACAGCTTCCAAGAACTCTGATAGGTGGCGTACGGTTATTTTCTATCGCGAATTGCGGATTGGTGTATGAATTTTTTTTATCCAAAAATTGGAGTACTTGAGATCTCTTTTCTTCATCTGAACAGGCAAAAAAGTGAAGACAGAACTTCATTGTTGTTTGTTATGTGAAATATCGCTAAATTTGGCGTGTTATGTTTCTTCAAAAGGACTGAATTTGTTGGTGTTGATTGATTATTGTTGAGAATATTTGTGATATCGAATTCATGAACATTATTCATATTGTGTTGCTTTTGGATGCAAAAATACTCCTGATCATCTGGTTCGTTTAGAAGTCGGTAGGGTGAAAATTACTCACATTGTGTTCAAGCAAGCGCTCAACTGGCTTATAAAAATTCTAAACATGGATGATGGTAGACTCCCGAAAATATGCTTTCTGAGTCTCATGTCTTTTGAAAATGCTGCAGATATAAGATATAACTGGGCTAGCCAAATGAGATAGTTTTTTACTTATGTGGACCGTCTGGATGTATGGGATGGAGTATCTTCCCGTAAATTATCAGCAAACAAAAACAATTTACTTACACAATTTCGCCTGAAATTATTCCACGATGATCTAAATAAATCAATGCTTTCCAGATTTCCTCTGTTCTATAATTTTTTCGCCATTAACGAAGCTGTCAAGACTTATCTAACCATAAATGTTTTTATTTATATAATCAGAATAATTGCTCAAATTAGGCTCACTCTCACTGGTAGATTTAA
Organism: Phaedon cochleariae; assembly: GCA_918026855.4. NCBI lineage: Eukaryota > Metazoa > Arthropoda > Insecta > Coleoptera > Chrysomelidae > Phaedon > Phaedon cochleariae. Next base: position 50,943,662 of record OU896714.1, on the reverse strand, counting down.
CCTAAGAATCTCGCATTCTGGTATTGTCCACCAGATAGAGTTCGAACAAATTTGTGATGTATGTAATCAAAATATGCCACAAACATTCGAGCATGTATTTTTTGAATGCCTCATATTATCTGCAGTCAAACCAAAAAATGTCATCATTCTCGAAAATGTCGAAAATTTTATAAATGCGCTAGACAATATCAACGTGAAAAATTCGAAATTATTGTGCTAGATTAGACTTCTCGCTATAAGAATGTAATTTCGTAAGGAGCAATAAAGAATTATTATATTATTATTATTAAATTGTAGCTGGAAAAGTTAGGGCAAACTTTTTTCAATGTCATTATGGCAAAATCACATCGTAGATTTTATATGCATGAATTGAATTATTGTCAAAATGGAAAACAAACTTGTACGCTGCTGTTTTGGCATTTTTCAGTCTTTAGGAAGAAATAGATTGAATACTAGTTACGTGTTTAATGAAATAATTCATCAATTTTCGAATCTCAATGTTAATTTTAATCAATACACTGAATCTTCTTCGATCGTCTATAGGGGGGGGGGGTATTTATCCAATTACCCCCACAACCCCCCCCCCTTGTTTACGCGCCTGCTCAGAAAGCACTATCTTGAATTTGAAGCCTCCGAAAAGATACACACGAACAAAATGTCAATAATTCCGAAGACAAGCGATATTTGTTATACACAACTTGATTTTGCAAAACTACGGAAGAAACAAAACAGGTCTTCATCCTCTTATATTATGTAGAAAAGTCCATGACCTCAGAATATCATACGCGAAAGTTTTCAAGTTCGATCAAGTTCAGGAATGTCCGCCATTTTGTTTCATGAAAAAATTCAATGAATATAGAGTTGACGTTTTGTTCTGATGATCGAAAACAAAATTCCGGTTTTTTTGACAACCCTATATTTTCGTGGTGATGTTCCTCATTGAAGTAATCGATCGTGTAGAAGATTTTGGCGATATCGCGATAGAATTTCAAGGTGGCGCAGGAAATAACTTGACAGCTATAACGACGCTAATAGAGCACGATCTTGGACAAAAAAATATCAACGGATGCTTTTCGGCAACGATAAGTCTGACAAATTCCCATAATTATCTGTTTCGATTTCGTAGTTGTGGAGTTGAATCAGCGTTATATCGGGAAAAGATATTTGCTCTCCACACAATTTGGCCATTTTCGATATCTCTTCATGATTGGAAAGCTTCAGAGAAGACAGTCCGAAACTTTGTTCTGAATCTACAAAGTGAACAACTAAGAACGGCCGTCAGCCATATCTCAGCATCCAATAATGAAACATTATTCCACATTTTTCTGGGACTTTCTCTCCTCGTCTCTAAAAAATAATAGTATATTCTTCAACGAGCGTATAATGATAGCTATTATTCCCGAGGATATGATTCCGAAACGAGCCGTAGGCGAGTTTCGGAATTATCCGCGAAGCAATGCCCGGGGTACATCTCGGGATTTGGTAGCTTCAAAAATGTAACTATTTGTTTTCCCATTGCTGCAAACTTATTAATTCCAATTTTCTAAAGAGTACATTTTCCTTTTTGGTAATTCATGAAAAAATTGGAGATTCTAACATTTGCTGCTCGTATATCAATGTACTTTTTACAAAATTGATAAAATTTCCCGGTTACAGTGAACCTCCTTACAATTTTTGTTTTGGTCTCAGGAATAGTTATCATCCATGGAGATCCAAGATCTTGAATATCTTCAATATTCATAGAGTACATATCTATGGAACGGCAAGCCTCCATTATATCCTCCAGATATCGAAGTTAAAACTTAAAAGACTCTATAAGTCAATCTGACATTCGCGAAAGTCAAGCCGTGACGTGACCCGTATATAAAATGAAACAGAGCCTTCTTGAGAAATTTGTTTTGTAGATTTGCTGGTTTTTCATTAGTCTAACCTTTTCAGTTGCTGTGGATCCTGAAAATTCTGAATCTGTGATTGGTCGAGTGCCGTTGAATAATGAGTTGGGATCCACGGTGTCTTGGAATCATTTTCATTCATCAATTACTAACCTATATGTAATCAATTTAGAATACGATAGTCGTAGAGAAAAATATGAATACTATTCCAATATACGTGTAGTTATGACAGATCAGATGATTTGTCCCAAAATGTCACTGCGCTTAAAGATTTTTCCTATGAGAGAGCCTAAAAGAAAAATTCACTAGCTTGTCAGTGACAATTTGAATTGAAAAGGGTTTGGAGGAGAAAAATAGAGGTATATAGAAGAATATCAAATTTGTACTTATCTTCGGACGTTTCTGGAATGAATCTGCTCCCATTCTCAACATGAAAAGTGGATTTTTCGTATTTGTCCTGATACTCAGTGACGATTGGTGACGTTGGCAATCAAATGAGTTACAGGATGTTTGATTCAATTAATTTATCAATATCAACTGAACAGGAAGTAATGCTATACTCCGTTCAAAAGAATGCAAACAGATATTCCTCGATATTTCTCTTCTGGTTGTTATCTTCTCTACTCTAGCATATGTTGTCCATCTTCAGTAAGGATATGTTCAGAAAAGACACATCGACAAATCGAAACTAGCTGAACATATCCTTACAGAAGATGGACAACTCATGGCACAGTGGAATAATAAAAATCATTGGAAGAGAAGATAACAACCAGAAGATAAAAATCAAGAAATCTGCTCGCATTCTTCTGAACGGAGACAATGGCATTGCTTTCTGTTCAGTTGATATTGATAGAACATGGTATTCACTGAAAATGGAATACTTTTCCCATATTTGGAGTGCAGCACCCAAACATATACCTGAAACTGTTGGATTCTGTCCAAAAAAGGGCAATTCGTCTCGTGGCTGATGCCTCGCTTACAAACTCACTCATTTCCCTGGAACACCGTAGAAAAGTTGGCGATCTAGCTCTATTTTATAGATATTTTCATGGACGATGCTCTTCTGTTATCCAAAGCTTTGCAACTCTATAGACAAACTTGTTTTGGTGAAGAGTTGTTCGAGGTTGTCAACATAAGAATGTGCAGACTGGGGTTGTCGAGTTCGTCTGACTGGTATTGCTTTTATGCACCTATACACAAAGTTTGGATTTGTGGAAAAACATCCAGTGAATTTGGATGAACTTTTCTCAGATAAATATAAAATAATGGAAAAAAATCCTCCATGAAATTGTAATGTCCATGTAAATATTCATTCTATATACGGTCCTTCTGCCCTTTTTTAATCGGATTAATACCCTGTGAGCTTTATTATACGGAGATTTAAACAAAATACATTCGGAATCAGTGAATTTAATCTTGGGTCTTCTATAATAACTACAGCCAAAAAAGATACAGCACATGGAAATTCTAGATGATTAATATTTCAATGGATCTGAACTCTCTCATCATGAAATTGAAAGAACAATCTGTTAAGTACTGATACCTGAAGAATTACGGTAGATATAATTTTCTTCGACTTTTTCGCAGATTTTAATTCGAAAATTAGGGCATAATCGACGATTGGATTCTAATAAGAGTATTTTCAAGAGGAAATTCACGCTTTATTAAAACCTTTCAATATTTTAAACTTTGCCAATTTACTGATATTGAATCATAAGTTTGAAGGTGCAGGCACCAGAGTGAGGAAATCATTCACTGAAACTAAAAAATTCTCGAAAATTGCACTGAATAAAGTGTACAGGGTTACCCAAATGAAGTGTCTACCTCTGGTAAATTTATTGTTATAAGAGATACAATGCTGTTTATACAATATAGGGATTTGAAGGGTACCTTTATCCCCTATTTTTGGGGTGAAAAGTGGTACTTTAATCCCTAGGAATTTCAAGTAAATCTCTCTGCAATGAATGCTAAATTCCACGTTGTTTTGCTATATACGTTCTCTTCTAGAAAATATCTTTTTAGTTGAATATTCATCAACACACTTTCATTATTTTGTTTTGAACTTCTTTTAGTTTGGATATCCATGAAATCGTGTTTCATCTGTATTTCAAACTAATATTTTATTATCTACTTCTTTTTAGTTCGACAACCTATCTCGTTTTTCAAACTATACACCAATTCCTACCTTATTTCCCTTGGCTCTCACGATGTTCTCTGAACATTACAGGTTATCCCTTTTCGTGGGAACCAGAACAAAAAAAACAATTTTCTGCTTCTATTCAGTTTGGCCTCGAGTTTGGCTGTCTATAAAAGCGTGTTTCATTATATAGTTTTTCAAACTACTATTTATTACAAAGCTCTTTCACCATATTGGATCCGCCATCTTGAATTTCCCAATTTCAAAGAATAGAATCATAATTTCCGACCCCGAAAACCCCCATATACAGATTTTGAATAGAATCGGATCATGATCACATAACTCGTCCGCCATATTGGATCCTCCATCTTTAATTTTCTGATTTTGATGAAGAATCATAATCTTCGACCCGAAAATTGCCCAGATACAATTTTTGAATGGAATCGGATCATAGTCACAAAACTCGTTCGCCATATTGGATCCGCCATCTTGGATTTTCAAATTTTGACAAAAGAATCATCATCTTCCCCCGAATGTGACCATAATTACAAAACTCGTCTGCCATATATTGGATCCGTCATTTTGAATTTCTCCATTTTGAAAAATGATTCATATCTCCGACCTCTAAAACCTCCAGATACCAATTCTGAATAGAATCTGACCATGATAACAAAACTCATCCGCCATATTGGATCCGCCATTTTGAATTTCCAAATTTTGACGAACGAACCATAATCTCCAACCCCGAAAATCCTCAGATACCAATTTTGAATGTAATTGGATCATAATTACAAAACTCGTTCGCCATATTTGATCCGCCGTTTTGAATTTCCTAATTTCGATAAAAAATCATAATCTCTGGCCTCGAAAACCCCCAGATACCAATTCTGAATGGAATCTGACCATAATTACAAAACTCGTCCGCCATATTGGATCCGCCATCATGAATTCCCAAAATTTGACGTAAGAATCATAATCTCCGACCCCTAAAACCTCCTGTAATATTTTCAATCGTTATTGATTTATTGTTATTATCAATGCCCTGTATTATTTTGATTGGAAAAAAGTCAGTCTGAAATAAATGAAAAGTCGTGACATTCTGTCAATGAAATATCTGGAAATTTTGGATTTATTGAAAGATATCTGAAACTATTTGAGAAACTGAAACATTTTGGTGACCCCGACGTGATCACGATATGGACGGAGAACGGAGAACTACGCGAATTGGTGCTGGTACGAATAGACTTCTTTCGACCGAGTACGAGTGGCCCAGACAGTTTGCTAACTCGTTGAGACAAAGTGCTATAGATGCGAACACTCCTGTTAAACCGAGAAATGAAGAAATTGGAGAAAAAATCTCAGATCCCAGAGAAAATCAAATAGATGAGGAGATCTCTGAAGAAAATAGGACAGTTTCAATAAGACAAACTAGAAATTCTGAAACTAGATCAGAGATCACTCAACGAACAAAGCGTTCTTCGAAAAGTAATATTAGCATAGACAAGAGAAAGATTGCTTTAGAGACCGAAAGGAAAAGACAAAAGCTTGAAGAAGAAAGCAGACGAGTCAGGTTTGAACTTGAAGAGAGACAAAGAGAAATTGAAAATAGTTTACGACTTCTAAGGATGCAAGAAGATATTGAGAAAGCTGAATTGGCAGAAATTGAAGAGAATAATGAAGAAAGATCTGAAACCAGTTACAGTTTAGCATCTAGAAGAGGAAGACAAGAGGACCCTGACAATTCAAATGCCGTCACTGAGTGGGTGAATAAAATACCCCATCTTTCAGAAACCAGTAATGCAATTTTTCAAAATGATGAACAACCGATAAGATCTCACAATGATGACATTAAATTACTTTGTGAGGCGATTTCAAATGTTGTTAAATCCGTTGCAGCCAGTCCTGGAAAAACACAGAAGGATTATTCAGACAAATTTCACATACGCCAAGCCATGGAGAGGGATTTTCCATATTTTGATGGGAATCCCCAGGAGTGGCCATTGTTTTATAAACAACTGAGAAATCTATGTACAGTGTGTGACTATAGTAATGAAGAGATCATGTTGAAGTTACAAAGGCATCTGAAAGGTGAAGCTAAGTCAGTAGTAGCTGGAATGCTGCTCAGAGCAGAAAATGTAGACCTAGTTATTCAAACTTTGGAAACTCGTTTTGGACGACCTGAGTTTATTATAGAAACGATGATTTCTAGAATCAGAAATATACCATCTGTAAGAGACAATAATTTAGAAAAATTGATTCAGTTTTCCGCGGAAGTGAACAATATGGTATCTATAATAAAAACTTTGCAATCTAACAGTTATCTAGAAAACCCACAACTGATTAAAGAACTCCTAAGCAAATTGCCAGAAATGTTGAAACTCGGCTGGGGAGAAATTGTCAGACATAGAAAAGGTCATGTGAACATGGAAGATTTTGCATCTTGGTTGGGAGAGATATCGAGTGCAGCATGTTACGTAAGTACTCCGAGCAAGTTTGAAAAATTTGGATATCCAAGAACCTATGAAAATAAAAAACCAGAGAGAGTATTCAATATATCGGAGAGCCGAAACTTATGTTCATACTGCGAAGAAATAGCTCATGACAAATTTTGTCCCAAAATGAAATCTGATGATATAGATGTAAGATGGAGAGTTGTAACAGAGAAGAAGCTATGTTTTTCCTGCCTTAGAAGAAGACATCAGAAGTTCAAATGCAGAAACAAGAAAGAATGCGGCAGAAACGGTTGCAAACTCACACATCATCCACTTCTACATAAAGATAGAGAAAATACGAACCAAGAGATATACAAGAACGAGGCATCTGCTTGTTGTGACCCTGAAACAGTGTGTACTGTAAATTATGATCGAAACAAAATCATTTTACGAGTACTGCCTATTAAGCTATATGGTCCAAATGGTGAATTGACCGTCCTAGCTCTATGTGATGAGGCTTCTACAGTGACTTTATTGGATACATCTGTAGCAGTAACATTGGGCTTGGATGGACCATCTGAATATCTTTGTCTGCAGTGGACGCGCGATGATATATCTATGCAAGAGAAGTCGATGCGACTAAATATCAAGGTTTCAAAGTCCTATAATGATAAAAATACATATTTCTTCTTGAAAGGTGTACGAACAATGACAAATTTATCACTCCCGAAACAAACTGTCAAAATGTCAGATTGGAAAAGATTCCCTCATCTCAACAATATTCCTATACAAGACGTTGAAGATGAAAAGCCAGTTATCCTAATAGGCCAAGATAATATACATCTGATTGTTGCTAGACAAATTCGTAGTGGACCAGAAGATTCACCAGTAGCTAGTAGATGTCTATTGGGATGGTCTCTTCATGAACCTAGTTTTATAAAAAACGAAAAACCATTCAAAGCTCATACCTTACACATTTGCGAGAAGAAATCAGCAGATGAAGAGCTACAAGAAATAATCAAGGAATCATTTTCTACGGAATCCTTTGGAGTTTTAGTTACACCTGGCAAACAGTCAATGGAAGACTCTCTAGCTTTAGAACAAATGAACGACACAATAAGATATACTGGACAGAGATATGAAATAGGTCTGTTGTGGAAGAATAAACATACCATTTTACCAGATAGTGAATTTAGGGCACTACAAAGGCTGAGGTGTGTAGAGAAGAAATGTAGACTAAATGAAGATTATGCAAGAGAGTATTGCCAAAAAATAAAAGCTTATGTGGACAAAGGATATGTAAGAAAGTTGACACCTATGGAGGCAGACATCCGAACACCCCGCACCTTATAGGTCCATTCGGGATCCGATTTCAAAACTGTTCAAGAATCGTTCACGAACTGCGTAGAACTAGTGCGCAGTCGTTCCGAATACTAGGACTGTTTCAGAACGGTTCACAATTGATGAAAACCCGAACGCGGCAGAAGAGAACCTCTGAGAACATAACCTCTATTAAGAACATGAAAAAAAAAACAATAGGTTGGAAGCTGTATCTTTATTCGAATAGCATTCTGAATCTTCAAACTCTCGTTTGAGTCTATTCACAATATCTCTGGAAACACTCTGTGTAGGAAAAGTGAATTTATTCCATCATAGCATTTGTTAATTGCTACATTTTCAATATGTTTTGTCCCTTGTACCTACATGGATTTCGACACCCAACTGAAATGTTCAATGAATTGTGTATCTGAATATTATGGCAAAGTCTCCCCAACATAATCCTCCATTTTTCGGTTCATCTAACAAAAGTTCGACTCCTTCACCACTGCTTCCTGAAGATGGAGATCTACTACTATCAAATGAATGTACTAAATCCATCATATTGAGAAAATATTGAAAAGAGCAATAAACAGTAGAGTAAACAAAAATATATCATCATCATCATTATGACGTTACGCTACAACAGACAGAATTTAAAACTAAATGAAATGAGCATGCGCCAAAAATAATCCTAGAACGGTTCATGCTCGAGAGCAGGTACTGGTTTCGGATAGGTCTAGGACCGTCCCAGGACGATTCTGGAAGAACCCGAACGCGTAAAGAGTCAGTCCTAGAACAGTTCCACAAAACCCGAACGCGACCGATTGTACTGCGCAAACTCCTGACAGTTCTATAACCGTAATAGGTCGAACCCGAATGAACCTGGTATCTTCCCCATTTCGCCGTGAAAAACCCAAACAAACCAAACAAGATTCGACTCGTTTTTGATGCAGCTTCCAAATCCAACGGCGTTAGCCTGAATGACAGTTTATTGTCAGGCCCAGATCTTCTCCAGTCGTTGGTAGCGATATTATGGAAGTTTAGACAGCGACAGTTTGGATTTTGTGGGGACATACGGGAAATGTTTCACCAAGTTGAAATTCGAAAACAAGACAGGTGTTCTCAGCGTTTCCTTTGGCGAGATTTGAATTATGATAGGAAGCCAGATGTCTATGAAATGTTAGTTATGACTTTTGGCTCTACCTGTACCCCTGTATGTGCACAATTTGTAAAAAATTATAATGCCAGAAAATTTGCCACAGATCCTGAAATACGATCAGCCATTGAGAATAAATTTTATGTTGACGATTACCTTGATTCTAAAGATTCCGAAGAAGAAGCTCTTCAAACTATAGAAGAGGTATGTAAAGTTCATAGAAAAGCTGGATTTGAAGTAGTAGGCTGGATGTCGAATTCACAACTTGTTCGTGAAAAACTAGACAAGGAATCATTATTGGTTGAATCAAAGAATATTGATGATTCTTCTTGTCACAGGATACTTGGACTTTGGTGGAAACCATCGAATGATGAATTTTCATTCAAACTCAATTTCAAGGACTTGGAGAATGTGAAACCAACCAAGAGAATTGTTCTTAAGTACGTAATGTCAGTTTTTGATCCTCTTGGTCTGATATCTACGCTCACTATCAGAGGGAAGATACTGATGCAAGACATATGGCGTTCCAAAGCCAGCTGGGACGACCAACTACCTGAAGATCTACTAGTTTCATGGAACAATTGGATAGAAGACATCAAAAGAGTAACTGAAATTAGAGTTCCGAGATGCTACAGTTTGAATATCCCGAGAGCTCGTAGTATTGAAATCCATACATTTTGTGACAGCAGCGAGAAAGCCTTCGCTGCAGTCAGTTACCTACGAGTGATTGGAAGTGAGAGAATTGATGTTTCGTTGATCGCAGCTAAAACAAGAATAGCTCCCTTAAAACCATTATCGATTCCTCGACTGGAACTACAAGCCGCCGTTATGGGAAGTAGATTGGCACAGACAATTAAACATGAGTTAGAAATCACCATTGATCGAGCTTTTTTCTGGTCAGACTCAAGGTGCGTACTCAAGTGGATCAGAGCCGATGGTCGAAACTACAAACAGTTCGTTTCTCATCGGATAGGCGAGATTCAAGAGCGAACTAGGACAGAAGATTGGAAATGGGTGCCAACTGAGTTCAATGTAGCTGACGAAGCAACAAGGTTGACTCCCATAAGTCGTGACATGGTCGTTTCACACGAATGGTTCAACGGTCTGCATTTCCTGAGGAAAGACAACATTTCTTGGCCAGTTGAAGATGATATGTCCTCAACATTAATCGAAGACGGGGAAAATGAGCTGAAAATGAAAGAAATTTGCTTAGTCATAACAAATTATGAACACTATTTGCCAAATATACAGAACTTCTCGAAATTGATGAGGTTGATCCGAACTACTTCTTGGTGTTTTAGATTCATAGAGAACTTGAAGAACAGAAGAAGAGGGCTAGAAAAAAATACATCTGAATTGACAGTGGATGAGTTAGAATATGCAGAAATGATTTGGATAAAGTATGCTCAACAACAAAGTTTTCCGGAAGAAATAAGTAATTTGGAAAAAGGAAAACTGTTAGAAAGGCGAAGCAAGCTGATATCTTCATGCCCTGAACTCAAGAATGGAATTTTGGTACTGTTTGGACGTATCAATTTGGCGCAATGTGTGCATGAAAATACTCGACAGCCAATAATTTTGTGTCCAACACATGAATTTACCAAATTATTGATATACCATTATCATGAGAAATATCTGCATGGGGGAGTTGAGCTCATTTTGAACGAGATAAGACAGAAATACTGGATTTTAAAAGGTAGAGCAGCTGTAAAATCAGTTATATCGAAATGCTTGATATGCAAAATTCGAAGATGCAAGGCGATTCCACCCCTGATCGGCCAACTTCCAGAAACCAGACTACGAAGAGAGATCAGACCATTTGTGAACATCGGAATGGACTATTTTGGTCCGATGTATGTAAAAATCGGAAGAAGGAAGGAGAAACGATGGGGAGTGATTTTTACGTGTTTTGCAGTTCGAGCAATTCATTTAGAACTGGCTCACTTTCTCAACACTGATTCCACCATAATGGCAATAATGCGTATGACTGCACGAAGAGGACAACCTGGAACGATTTATTGTGACAATGGAAATAATCTACGTGGAGCAGCCAAGGAACTACAACAAGCAGCTAGAAACTTGGATAAGACCAAGATAGTTGATAAGATGTCGTCAAGAGGAATAAACTTCAAGTTCAATCCTCCTACAGCAGCTCATATGGGAGGAGTCTGGGAAAGACTCATTGGCTCTGTGAAAAAAATCATTGGGAAAGTTCTCACCGAACAATCACTGAAAGAGGAAACACTATTAACATTTTTAGCAGAGTCAGAAAAAATTGTCAATTCCCGTCCTTTAACCAGAGTTTCTTCGGATCCAGCAGACTTAGAAGCACTCACACTGAACCATTTCCTTATGGGATCATCAAGTCTAGATGAAACTTTAGTTTCTATGAATCCCAATTCAGATGGTTTGAAACGAGAATGGAAGAAAACTCGTGTGTTAATAGATGCATTTTGGACACGGTGGGTAAAGGAATATCTACCAACGCTCACCAAGCGTAGCAAATGGACCAATGATGAGAAACCCGTAGCAGTAGACGATGTTGTGATATTAGTAGATGATCAAGCACCAAGGTACAAGTGGAAATTGGGAAGAATCACTGCTACATATCCAGGCCCAGATGGCCGGATCAGAGTCGTCAACGTTAGAACTGCTAACTCAGAATACCGACGTCCAGTTACTAAGATATGTCGTCTTGAGCTAGAAGAAAACTAATTCCTCTAGCAGGGGGGAGAATGTAATATTTTCAATCGTTATTGATTTATTGTTATTATCAATGCCCTGTATTATTTTGATTGGAAAAAAGTCAGTCTGAAATAAATAAAAAGTCGTGACATTCTGTCAATGAAATATCTGGAAATTTTGGATTTATTGAAAGATATCTGAAACTATTTGAGAAACTGAAACACCTCCATTTACCAATTTTGAATGAAATCGATAACAATACTCGTCCGCCATATTGGTTCCGCCATCTTGAATTTTCGATTTGAAAAATAGATTACGACCGATTCTCATACCTACCGAATACGCACAAAAAATTTCATATGAATCGGTCGAGCTGTTTCGGAGGAGTTCGACCACTAACACCGTGACCGAGACAGGAGAATTTTATATATTAGATGAACTATTTTAGTTGAAACGCCCTAAAGATTCACCCTCTGAAGTTTCGTACCATAGTTTGGAACTACCCTGTATAATTATTATATTTCGACCATATATACGGCGTTCAGTTTCAACAAAACAGAACTTCCCGAGAGAACGTCAAAGCAATCTGAGAATAAGCATGAATGAATGATATTTGACTGTCCTCAAAGGTTATCTCTTATCAGGATTTTCGGACGATTGAATCGAATCTGTCTCTAACAGATAACCTGACGTTTGGAAACATCGTTAAATTATCATATTTCGGGGTCTTTGAATGGAACTTTCGTACTCAGGAAGGTATTTGAGATAAGAGACCGTGCTTTTTGGCAGTAGCTATACAGGGTGTTTCATGCAGATGATTTTGCTCTGATTGTATCGGCACCTGATTCGCTCTCTGTGGTCGAAAAATGTAGTAATTCTGTGAGTCTAGCAACTGATTATTTCAATGATAATGATCTATTTTTCAATGTTGAAAAGACACAAATCATCAGATTTCATCATCGTCAGAATAAAAAAGATCAACTTGTATTCGACCATAATAACTATATTCACTATGTTATTGTGGGATGGCTCATTAGAAAAATATGTGAGTTTGAAAAGTTTTGTATGTTTAGTTTCTGAGATATAAGCCGACAAAGTTCGTAAAAACGTCGTATCGGGGTAAGATTGACGAAGAAAAAAACTGTTTCTTTAGTATAAATAATACAAAATAAGCTATAAAATGTATTGATTGGAACTCAAATACATGTCTAGTTATGATCACATAAACTATAGTAAATCAGGGTGAATACGAGGCAAGGTCAAAAAATTCATTTTTCGGAAAAAAAATTCGAGCACTATTCCAATACCAACAAGTTATCTATCTATTGTAGGCTTCGAAAACGTATTCTGATTCTTGATAACTATCTCTGTTCGAAATATGATTTTTTTTAATTTTGTGTTATACCCATTTTGGAAAACAATTGACAGCTTGTTTTTAATCACAAAGATAGGGATTGATTGATACTGTTGATTGAATGGAAGCTGAGGTAACTCACTAGCGAATTCAGTTGTTCAATATTGCTTTTCATTAAGATACAGGGTGTGTTAGAGTTTGTTGAAGATTATCTGAAATGTTTCAATTGAATATATCGAAAACATTTTCGTCAATTTGGATCTCATTTTACTCACACTATTTTGAATATGTTGACTATCATATGCAAAAAGTTTTTCAATTTTGGCACCATGAAAGCTTATACAGGAAGGTTATGAATTAAAACAATTATTACTTCCAACTTCAACATCCTGTATCTCAAAAACGGAGCAAGGTAGGACACATGTTCATGTGAACTTTATTTGGTATAATGTCACAAGAAAATACTCTTTGAATTTTCCCGGTGTTATTCTGATTGAGTATGTATGTATGAGTTGGGACATGTTTTGTAAGCCAGCCCGAATTTTTCTTGGGTATTTGAGAATTAATCACAGTCTCCAAAACTTCACTTTGGTGAATTTTGAAAATTCCGTGGAATTGTATTCAACTAGAAAAGTAATCCAGCCACCTTCTCTGCAGCAGTGAAAATCCTGACAGAGCGTAATTTTGAAAAATTCTGCATAAAATTCTTCAGTTCGAAAAAAATGAACGGATGATTTCAAATTGATAGCCGATGTAAATAGCGTCGCTATATTGTTTGGGGCATGATTGATCAGCTAGCCCGAATTTTGTTTGGGTATTTGAAGATTTGATCACAATCTCCAAAACTTCACTTTGGGGAAACTTCAATGAATTTTGAAAATTCCGTGGAATTGAATTCAATATAAACGAATATTCCTGGAAAAGTAATCCAGCCATCTTCTCTGCAAGGGTGAAAATCCTGACAAGGAGCTTTATTCCGAAAAATTCCGCAAAACAATCTTCAGTTCGAAAAAATAGTAGATTGTTTTATCAGGATCAAAAGTGACACTTTGTTTGACAAGCGAATTTCGCTAAACGCTCCGCCTCGCGAATGCAAAATTTGCGAGTCGAACAAAGTCACTTTTTATCCGAATGAAACATGCTATTTTTTCTGCAACTGAAACAATTAACTCGCATAAACATGTGAAGTAACCATCAATGCCGTGCCATATGTATGCAATATGCAACAAATATTGACAAATAATCCGTGTGGTGAGAATATTCTACCTGCATTAACAGCAGGTTAGGTTTTCAAGGATGTTCGAATTGTAGTTTCAATATAAATACAACCACAGAGTGACATATTTGTGTATGGACCGGTGCTCTAATGGCAAATACCGCGCCAGTGCCAGCTACCTATATGAACAAGACGTGGAAATAAATGTTAGGTTAGTGAGCATATCAACAATGATAATAGTGATTATTTATTCCTCTCCATACTACACTGTATTTGACTTGATAATCAAATGAAGCTAAACAATATCGTTGTTTGAGACAAAAAAAACTATTCCTTGCCGTGATTATTCAAAAACAAGTTATCCATCCCGAGAATAACGAATGAAATACAGATCAAGCAAGTATTTGAATCTTGAAGGCTTCCCTGATCAAAACAAAAATACTCAACTGAGATGTATAATTCCAATATTAAACTATAATAAGGTGTATTTATATCTCCAACATGGGTATGAAATGCCAAATCTGCTGAAATCGGAAACAAATCAGGTATATGCGTCTCAACCCAAATAACCAACCGTCACAATGTTGTTTATTTTTGATGACGTCCAGTACATCCTTTTTAGTTCCTAGGAGCTAAAGTTCAACTTCAGCTCCTAGAAACTAAAATTCAACTTTAGCTCCTAGGAACTAAATATGTTGCCTAGCAACATACCTATTTTTGTGTCAGTAATAGAAACGTCAATTTAAGAGCTAATTTTGGTATCAAAATGGACGACTTTTGTGTCGGTTGCAGAAAAAAACTGTTGATTCCAAATCGATCGACAAAATCGGAAAGTTGAAGAAAATAGCGGCGCTATATGGCTTGAAACATGTTTCGTCAGCCAGCCCGAATTTTGTTATAGTGTATAACAAAATATTCTTAGAAAAATAATCCAGCCACCTTCTCTGCAGGGGTGAAAATCCTGACGAAGAGCTTTATTTTCAAAACTTCCACAAACAAATCTCATTCGCTTCGACAAAAATAATCGACCTCTCGATCTTGAAAAAACTCACCCCATTTTCGTAAGGCCTCCCAGCAGTGGAGTCAGGAGGAGGCATGCCGTACGAAGACCTTCTGGAAGCGGCGGCTTTCTCTTCTGGCCTCAGGTACGGACTGTCGTATGGCAGGTCGACCACTGATAGAGGAAAACGCGCTTTTCTCGTCAGACGAAAGTTTCCTGATTGCGAATTTGCCGCGTTCGTGTCTGCGCCGGCGCGAGTGAAGGTTTCCATCGAAGGTAGGTATACAAGATGGTAAAATCTTCATATATGCAGATAACAATAATGGTATCCGCAGATACAATAGAAGAACTTGAACGAAAGGTGGATTTAGTCATAAACAATTTCAATCAATGGTGCGAAAGAAACCACCTCATAGACAATATCAAAAAAACAGTTTGCATCGAATTCACAAGTCAGTAAGACAACAAATAATTCTCTAAATTTCAAAGTGAACAATACAGAAATCATGACGAGTCAATGCACAAAATTTCTAGGAACACAACTAAACCACAAACTAAATTTCGAAAATCAAATAGATGACACATGCAAAAAACTAAATAGAACTTATTTCGCTTTCAAAACCCTCAAAAGTCTCAAAAACAACTTCTACAGAAATCATCTGGTAAATATTTATTATTCACTAGTATACTCACAAATATAATAGTATGGGGCAGAGCAACCGAGATATCAAGAGTATTTATAATCCAAAAAAGATTCATCAGACTTATATTCGACCTGAATTATGACGAGTCATGTAAAGGAACCTTCCAAAATAATAATTTATTAACAGTAACTTGTATATATATATACAAACTTTTCACATACACGTTTCAGAACCTACACAAGTATAACAAAAATAAAGATATCCACAGATACCCCACAAAAAATAGCGACGACATAAATTTGAGTCGTTTCCATAAATATCAATATAGAAAGTCACCAATTTATGCCGGAGGCCAATTATTCAATGCCCTTCCAAGAAAGATAAAAGACACCAAAGATGCAAAAAAATTCAGAAATAATCTGAAATATATCTTACTGAAAATTAGTTTTATTCCCTAGACGAATATATAGAAAAATGTAAAGAAGAAAGTTAGATCATTTTTTTTAAGCTGTGCTGTCCTTTTGAATTGTCAAATTTTCAACTTGAAATTCAGTATGTTATTTATTCATATTTTTGAGCTGTCCTGTTCCACTCTTTTTGTATAATTGATTGTGAAAGTTAACTTATAACTACTATAGCTTTCTAAAACTGACTTATCCAATGTCATGTAAAAATGATTTTTGAAGGATGAATAAAAAGTAAGTAAGTAAGTAAGTAGAGTGTCTATTTCTTTATAAATATGGAGATCATGTTGGAATGTCAAGCAAAAAACAAGTATTTACCTGGATGATAGATAGATTTATTTGGCAATTTTACACATGGGTTTACAGCACGTCGAATTTTTGCACGAAAGTGCAATATGGTATAATAGTTATTTATTATACAAGGGAGAAAAGTAGTAGATTTCTGCTCCAGGTTGTGTTGACAAAAAACCGTGAGCTTAAATCTAGATATATCGAAGACTGGAACCTTTGGCACGATAATACACTACACTGTTTTAGCACTAACCAAACCGATTTTTCAACGCCTCGGCACGTGTCTCGCTAACTATGTTAGCATCTTCAGGAGAAGATTAAAACTTTACTGACTTTTGATCTTCTCCTGAAGATGCTAACATAGTTAGCAAAACACGTGTCGAGGCGTTAAAAAATCGGTTTGGTTAGTGGTAAAACAGTGTAGTGTAGCTCAAATCTAATATTTTTTCCGTGTATAATACACTATTTTTTTCTGTGACAGAAGAAAGGACGAATCAATACCATGATATTTAAAGTTCCCTAACAAAGGGATTCCGCAATAATTGCGGTCCCCATTTAACTTTCTTATAATTTTTCTTAAAAATTTTTCAATATAAATATGTGAACATCCTTCGTTTTTCTCTCACTTTAGTACTTCTATGTAACAATAACGGTGATGATGAAGCTTTAAAGCTTCGAAACATGTCCCAGTAAGATTGCTTACAATAAAGTATAGCTATGGTGGAGTCGACTGTAAGAATTGTGTCCTGTCCTGATCCCAATACAGGAAGGAATGAATCCATCACCAAAATTTCCAAATAATTAAAATTTTGGAGAAGAAATTGTACAGCAACTAGACTATAATCACTTCTCATTGGTATTCTCAATCTTCAAAGTATTTTTTGTGCACTTGTTTTTGTTTACCTTCTTTGGGTGAATTGATTCTTGACCAAAATCATAAAATAGTCGAAATGCTGAAGGAGAAACTGATCCTGATACAGCAATTAGACTCAAATCTCTCTTCAGTTCTATTTACGATCATCGAAGTATCATTTCGTGTACTAACTACTCACAGGAATAAAAATCAAGACACCCGACGTTGTTCTCTTTCTTTCGTTGAAGAAATTGATCCTTCACTAAAAATATAACTAAAATATTCAAAATTCAGGCGATGAAATTGATCCTAGTACAACATTTAGAGTCAAATCTCTCCTCATTGGTATTTCAGATCATCAAATTATAATTTGTGCACTAACTAGTAACTATTCACACGAATTAAAATCAAGGCAACCAATGTTGTTCCCTCTTTTGTTGGAGGAATGGTTCCTTCACCAAATTTCTAAATCTCTTGTGAAGAAACTTATCCTAGTACATCAATCAGACTCAAATCTCTTTTCATTTCTATTTTGGATCATCAAAGTATCATTATGTGCACTAACTACTCACACTCATAAAAATCAAGAAACCTGGCGTTGATTTTCTTATCCATTACTTCACCAAATCCAAATTAGTTCAAATTCTGGCGAAGAAACTGATCCCAATACAGCAGTTATACTCAATTCTCTTTTTAATCATGAAAGCATTTTTTTCTGTACTAACTACTCACAGCAATAAAAATCAAGACACCCGACATTGTTTTTTTTCTTTTGGTGAAGGAATGGATGCTTCACCAAAATTGTGAATTAGTTGAAATTCTGGCAAAAAAATTGATCCTAGTTCAACAATTATTAGACTCGAATCTCTTTTTATTGCTATTTCCAGCGTAGCCTCGTGGTTAGAGCGTCAATGTTCTATCCACGATGGATTACCGGTAGTGGGTTCGATTCTCAACACGACCGCAGAAATTTTTCTGATGGCCTAAGAAAGTGTTTGGGATCACACGTTGAAAGTTGAAACCCCCGTCATTCCTTGCTCGCACAAGCCTCTTGAAGACTTCTGAGGGTTGCACGTAAGGGGGCAACCGAATGATGGATAAGAACAATTAAAAAGAAAGAACAATTTCCGATAATCATCGTATTTTTTGGGCACTAACTAGTAACTACTTTCACGAATAAAAAATCAAGACATCGTTTTCTTGTTTTGGGTGAAGGAATGGATCCTTCACCAAAATTCTGAATTAGTTGTAGTTCTGGCGAAGGAACCGAACCTAATACAACAATAATTATTGAGGAGCAGCTGAGCAAAATGCATCAATTCCAATTTCAACATTTTTCAAGTGAATATTACTGAATCAATACATTTTAGTCAATGCACAATCCATAATGTTCACTTCGAGCAAAACGCTTCAGATCCAATTAAATTTGCCATATCGAAAATGGAGATTCGAGTAAAATGCGTTAAATCCTATGAATGATTGAACACACTGGCATAAATCCATCGGCTGGTTGTCACTGAAATGGTTCCACAGGAAAGTTATCTGTGAATGATTTAGTTCTCAAGGAAGTTATCTGTAAATGTTCTCGTTTAGTTGAGTAAATTATCTAGGGATGGCCATCTTGATTGAAGAAATATTGAGAATGATTTTGTGTGTTTCTGCATAGATTGAATCTTTTTAATCTATGGTTTCTGTTAACCATCACAGAAAGATGTGGGATTACATATTTGAATGAAATATTTTCATTTTTAAATAGTTGTTTCATGTGTTGTATGATTTTCATCAATTGGCACCTTTGATAATTTTTTTGTCTGAGCAGAATGCAATAAATCCAAAAACTGATCGAGCAAAACGAAATAAATCCATTGATATTGAGCAAAATGCTATAAATTCACACATTGATTGAACAAACTGGCATAAATCCAACAAAAAAGTTGAATAAATGAATATATTCTGTTGAGTTTGGAGAATATCACCATCCAACCATTCCGAGGTTGTTATCCATTTCGATTTGTAACCAAATGAAAATCTGTTTTTGATTACATCTGATTCAAGCAGTTTTTCATCATGGATTTAAACCGGTTTGCTCAGTTGCTACTCAATTAGACTCAAATATCTTTTCAATTCTATTCTCGATCATCAGAGTATTATTTTGTGCATCACCTACTCACACGTATGTAGATCAAGACACCAGGCTTTGTTTTCTCTATCCATTTCTTCACCAAATCCGAATTAGTTCAAATATTTTTGTGTACTAACTACTCACAACACTAAATATCAAGACAGCCGACGTTGTTATCTTTCTGAAGGAAAGGATCTTCCACCATTTAAATTCTGGCGAAGAAATTGACAGTACATTGGACTCAAATCTTTTTTCAATGTCATCTTTGTGCACTACTCAAACGAATAAAAATCAAGACCACCAACAATATTTTATTTCTCAGGGTGAAGGAATGGATCCTTCACCAAAATTCTAAATTAGTTGAATTCAGGCGAAGAAATTGATAGTATGTATGTACAGGGTGGCCAAGACTCCAGAGTTCGATTTCTCTGTTGTCTTGAGAGATACAAAAGAAATTCATGAATCAAAATTGAAGTATTAACCGAGCTTCACATTTCAAAATTTCTTTGAAATACACAGGGTGTTCCGTAAGGTCACAGCACATCAAAGCTATTATTTTTTCATTGGAACACCCTATATTTTATTTCATTTTTGAATTCTCCCTGATGATCTGATTTCAACGACTTATCATACTTAGGGTCTAGCAGTGAAAGTTACTGACATATAGGGTGTGCAAAATCGAGATTTTCCAAGTTCAGGATTTTTTTCTGTCGAAACTGTTCATTGTTCGTCAAAACGGTTTACATGTCCCTATCTCAACTTTTCACTCACTATCAATTGGTGTTCAATTGAAATTGATACAAGGTGGTCAAAAAATCTAAATTTATAATTTGTTTCAATTGAATGTCAATTGAACACCAATTGATAGTGAGTGAAAAGTTGAGATAGGGACATGTAAATCGATTTGACGAATAATAAACAGTTTCGACAGAAAAAAATCCTGAACTTGGAAAATCTCGATTTTGCACACCCTATATGTCAGTAACTTTCACTGCTAGACCCTAAGTATTATACGTCGTTGAAATCAGATCATCAGGGAGAATTCAAAAATGAAATAAAATATAGGGTGTTCCAATGAAAAAAACATAGCTTTGATGTGCTGTGACCTTACGGAACACCCTGTGTATTTCAAAGAAATTTTGAAATGTGAAGCTCGGTTATCACTTTGATTTGAATGCAAAACTTTTTTTGTATCTCTCAAGACAACAGAGGTATCGAACTCTGGATTCTTAGTTGGCCACCCTGTACATTGGACTTAAATCTTTTTTCAATACTATTTTTTGAGCAGTAACTACTCAAACGAATATGAATCAAGACCACCAACAATATTTTATTTCTCAGGGTGAAGGAATGGATCCTTCACCAAAATTCTAAATTAGTTGAATTCAGGCGAAAAAATTGATAGTACATTGGACTTAAATCTTTTTTCAATGCTATTTTTTGTGCAGTAACTACTCAAACGAATAAAAATCAAGACCACCAACAATATTTTATTTCTCAGGTTGAAGAAATGGATCCTTCACCAAAATTGAAAATTAGTTAGTCAATGCTATTTTCGATCATCAAAGTATTTTTTTGAGCACTAACTACTCACACAAATAAAAATCAAGACCACCAACGTTGTTTTACGTCTTTAGGTGAAGGAATGGATCCTTCACCAAAATTCTAAATTAGTTGTAGGTCTGGCGAAGAAACCGAACCTAGTACAACAACTCAAATATCTTTTCAATTCTATTCTCGGTCATCAAAGTATTATTTTGTGCATCACCTACTCACACGTATGTAGATCAAGACACCAGGCTCTGTTTTCTCTATCCATTTCTTCACCAAATCCCAATTAGTTCAAATATTTTTGTGTACTAACTTCCCACAACACTAAATATCAAGACAGCCGACGTTGTTATCTTCATGGAGGAAAGGATCTTCCACCAAAATTGAGAATTATTTAAATTCTGACGAAGAAATTGATAGTACATAGGATTCAAATCTTTTTTCAATGCTATTCTTTGTGCAGTAACTACTCAAACGAATAAAAATCAAGACCACCTACAATATTTTATTTCTCAGGGTGAAGAAATGGATCCTTCACCAAAATTGTAAATTAGTTAGTCAATGCTATTTTTGATCATCAAAGTATTTTTTTGAGCACTAACAGTAGTTAGGTTAGGTTTGGTTAGGTTAGTGTGAGTACACACAAATAAAAATCAAGGCAACCAACGTTGTTTTACGTCTTTAGGTGAAGGAATGGATCCTTCACCAAAATTCTAAATTTTTGTAGGTCTGGCGAAGAAACCGAACCTAGTACAACAACTCAAATATCTTTTCAATTCTATTCTCGGTCATCAAAGTATTATTTTGTGCATCACCTACTCACACGTATGTAGATCAAGACACCAGGCTCTGTTTTCTTCATCCATTTCTTCACCAAATCCCAATTAGTTCAAATATTTTTGTGTACTAACTACTCACAACACTAAATATCAAGACAGCCGACGTTGTTATCTTCATGGAGGAAAGGATTTTCCACCAAAATTGAGAATTATTTAAATTCTGACGAAGAAATTGATAGTACATTGGATTCAAATCTTTTTTCAATGCTATTCTTTGTGCAGTAACTACTCAAACGAATAAAAATCAAGACCACCTACAATATTTTATTTCTCAGGGTGAAGAAATGGATCCTTCACCAAAATTGTAAATTAGTTAGTCAATGCTATTTTTGATCATCAAAGTATTTTTTTGAGCACTAACAGTAGTTAGGTTAGGTTAGGTTAGGTTAGTGTGAGTACACACAAATAAAAATCAAGGCTACCAACGTTGTTTTACGTCTTTAGGTGAAGGAATGGATCCTTCACCAAAATTCTAAATTTTTGTAGGTCTGGCGAAGAAACCGAACCTAGTACAGCAACTCAAATATCTTTTCAATTCTATTCTCGATCATCAAAACATCAAAGTATTATTTTGTGCATCACCTACTCACACGTATGTAGATCAAGACACCAGGCTCTGTTTTCTTTATCCATTTCTTCACCAAATCCCAATTAGTTCAAATATTTTTGTGTACTAACTACTCACAACACTAAATATCAAGACAGCCGACGTTGTTATCTTTATGACGGAAAGGATCTTCCACCAAAATTGAGAATTATTTAAATTCTGGCGAAGAAATTGATAGTACATTGGACTCGAATCTTTTTTCAATGCTATTTTTTGTGCAGTAACTACTCAAACGAATAAAAGACTTCCATTAATATTTCATTTTTCAGGATGAAGAAATGGATCCTTCACCAAAATTGTAAATTAGTTTGTCAATGCTATTTTTGATCATCAAAGTATTTTTTGAGCACTAACTACTCACACAAATAGAAGGAATGGATCCTTCGCTGGAATTCTGAATTAGTTAGAATCCTATTTTTCGATCATCAAGTATCATTCTGTGCACAAACTATTCACACTAATAAAAATCAAGACTCCCGACGTTGTTTTCTTTTCCAGCAATTACCTGAAAACAGGACCCCGTTATCGCTCAATCTCTTGCCGTCAGTCTTGCTAATTTCCAGCGTGAAACTTCCCAATTAAAAATGCATTACCGGAGTTGTGGCTAGAGAAAATCCGAATTTTGCCGCTATTTCTCACATCTGACACATCAATTCCTCGTTTATCTTCAATTAAGAGTGAAGTGAAGGCAACTTCCAAATGTGATATCTCACTTAAACCAGATTAGAATGAAAGCCTGTGTGTTGAATGAGAAAAGTTGTGTCAAACATTTTATAATAATTGAGCCATAACTAAGCAGATTTCGATCAATTTTAATGTTGATATCACACTCATGTTTCGAGCTTGATCTGAAATCTTCTGGTATATTATTCAACGATCAGTTTGTAGTATAATATATATAAAGAACTCCAATAGATTTAGATAGGTAGTAGAATATGTATAAGTTAGAAGAAGTAAATGGGCTGAAATTAGAATTTATTGAAAATAGGGAAAAATTTAATAGTGAGCTGCATGAACCCAAATTAATAGATAGGATGAAATTGTATGTAGTCGATGTAAAAAAATAGTTTGATGCTATCTACGGTATTTTAACTGAAAGGTTGAATGAAATGAAAGAAAATCCTTCAGAGCATACAGTAGATTTCAAACACGATACGTCAAACTCAGAAAAAGAAGTAAAAATGTCTGAAAAATTCGATTTGAGAACTGTTGCAGGTTTAATTCCAGTAATGAATGGGTCTGAAACAGTAACTAAGCCATTGATAGATGCAATTGGTTTATATGACTCTTTACTGGTTAGTGATGGCGAAACTTTATTGACAACTTATGTATTAAAAACTAGATTATCAGAAAGTGCAAAAATCAGATTGAAATCATCGTATACATTCAACACACTTTCAATTAATGATTTGAAGAGCTTTTTTATATCAAAAAAATCAGCTGCGGCGCAATCCACAAAGCTTAATAACGAAAAGCAGAATTCTAGGTCGATTTATGAGTTCGGAAGATGGCAATGAGTAAAATGCAAATTTTTCAACGGCCTGTTAATGAAAAGATCGCAATTAATACCTTTGCGAATGAGCTTATTAATCAAAATTTAAGAACAATTAATATGATTCAATAAAAAACTGACCTCTATTCATTTCAATAAAAATGCACGGCACTGTCTAAAATGATGTTTGTCTTTGAAGAACTGGCCATATTGATGATTATTCATACCGATAAAGATCGCATGACTGATAGCTGAGATATACAGGGGGGGGGCGTCATTTTTACTAAAAAAAAATTTATATTTCCATATCCTGGTCGAACTGCTGAGAATGGTATGGAAAAAAAGTTGGGGAAAGAAATGGCCAATGGCTATAACTCCCCAATGGGCCATTTCTGGTCTCAGGTTTATTAAGTTTTCTCACTATTTTAGTTTCTAGAATCTGTAGTTGAAATATATTTATGTAATTTCGGGACACCATGTATAGAAATGAATGTTAATCTTTATGTCTTTTATAGAATCATAAAACCGCTTGACCGATTTCACTTATTCTGTTTATTATAGAGTCAGGAGGAAGTTCTGATGAGAGAAAGAAATCAAGATGGCGGATACGAATTTTCAATCAGCGTCATTTTTTGAACTCCAAATACGTCTAGTTTGCGGTTCAGACGAAACAGTCTGTATACAATTTCTGAAGACGGAACGAAAACGAATTTTTCGTCCCAAGTCACAAAAGCTGGGCACAATCAATCAATATTGCGTTTGAAAGGTCCCTTCCGTACAGTAAATTTATGAATGGTTCTACAATTTGATGTTTCAACAAATATGTAGAACTCTTTAACAGACTATCCGAGATTCCAGTGTTACAGTTATCTGTAGTCTTTACGGAATTCTAAGCAAACTTTGTCGCAGGATTTGCAGTTTCCATTAATACAGGAGTGTTTTTCTCCTGAAAGAATCAGGTGAAAGGAAGAAAATTGAGACAGATGCTATAATTTTTTTTGAATTAAGTGCCAATTGAGATATTCATCCATGCACATTCAACAACAAAATAATTTTAATTATTTTTTCAATCCAAAACCGTTTGTCTCATGAAAAAAAGTCAGGTAGTTATTTCAACTAATGAGAGATTACAAAACTGTTTTTTTTTTATAAAAAACAGTGGCGTGCCAAATAATAAAATTATATCATGGTCAATATCAACGATTCAAGAAAAGGTAGATGATAATTTATTTCCATCAAATTGTAGAGAAATGTATACTATTCCAAAACATATAGAAATGCATATACCATTACATTTGATTTTTTTGAAAAAAACTAAAAAATTTGCTAACATTTCAGTTAACGGCATCTAGCGGCGACAGCAGAAGTAGAAAATTCAAAACCAAATAAACGTTTTGTAGGGCAAATTATGCTTTATCATATGGCCGCTCGATACCCTTAACTGATCACTCTGTACATAAATATTCATAATTTCAGATTGCAAAACTGTATAATCTTCTGCCTGAATCTTAAAAAAACACGAATGAAATGAAACATTTCAAAACTGCCCTCAAACAATTTATGCTCCACAATGCATCTGTGTTCAAAATTTTCTGAAAAAAAAAAATGTCATCTCTATCTTTCACTGATCTTCTCCTCTTGCCTCCCCAATAATTATACACGGAAAAACAGGAGCAAAATTTAATTGAATAGAGCAAATGAAAGTGTCAGAAGAGATATTGAATTGGCTCAAACAAACATTTTGTTCGATTCAAAATAACAAGATATTGATTCAATCAAATATTTATATGGTTCAACGAAATATTTGGTTGATTCAAAGAAATATTTGGTTGATTCAATGAAATATTTGGTTGATTCAATGAAATATTTGGTTAATTCAATGAAATATTTTGTTGATTCAAGAGAAACTATATATCTATACGACAAATTGTTTTGTTGATCCAAATTTAATATTCGGGAATTTTCTGAAATTTCACATCAATAGAATAAACAAAACTAGGAAACTAGTCGACTTTTAGCATACATCTTTAGTCTTCACTCCTCTTTAGCTGATGGAAAACTATTTCGGATTGCTACTCATCCTAACTTCGATTTATCCAGCTGATATTTCGTACACGAAGAATCAGGCTTCACGTATATAATGAACTCGAGGCAGGCATAGACGAGGCGAAATGATCGCCATCTAGAGGCGAAAATCTAAGTTGATGTAGAATGAATAAAATAATTCATTGATATTACTTATTTCGTTGCTCTATTCAAGCAAATGATCCGTTCAAAACGAGTTCATTGATACATCGGAGACAACTTGTATGTTGTTTCAAAGATATATTCTCATCAAAATGATCATTGTTTGATCAAATCAACGAGATGTTTATAGTTGAATGAACATCATCATTATTTTGGATCGACATAATTTGTTTTTGAAGAAACCATATATTTTGTTAATGGAATTGATATTATACTGTTGATCAATTAGACTACATTCTTGATTTGAACAAGCTGCTTCCATGGAATAATCATGTATCTGGTTGACAAAAAATTGCTCAGTCCAACAAAAATAACTCAAGCATAAATAATTTGTTGATGCAACAAATCCTTTTTTCCGTGTAAGTATAGCAAAGCACTGTTCTTAGAATAAAACATTTGTTGTGTATTTTAACATGATAACCCTCCCATGTTTCATAGGAGGAAATAAAATCTACGAAATAGTTATTTGTTTAACTAGGCAGCAAAGTAGTAGATTGACTGCCGAGGCTGAATTCATAGCCGAGCGTAGCGAGGCTAGGAATCCAGCTAAGGCAGTCAATCTACTTTGCTGCCAAGTTGAACATATAATTTTTTCTCCGATTGTTCATAATGATACAGGAGGATATTGTATTTGCACTTTATTACAATTCCCACAATCTCTTTATTTTTCCTGTAGTGTTCAATTTAAATAAAATTTTATAGAAATCGCAGTTGTTGGAATGGTTGGTTGCTATGGAAATGTCCATAAGTTGTGCAAAAAAATATCGGTATATTTGAATTATTATATAATGGACAGTGATAGCGACCTGGAAGTACTTTCTCCTCCAGAAATAAGGGAGGTGGCAAAAAATATAGAGTTGAATTTGTTGCCGGAGATGTCTCGGATGAAATATGAAGGCAATTATAAACGATTTATGGATTATTAATTCTGCTGATACATATCAATCAGCAAAGTAACCACTTTGCTGCCTAGGCAGCAAAGTACCCACTTTGCTGCCTAGGCAGGAAAAGTAATACTTTGCTGATTGATATGTGTCAGCAAAATTAATATTTGCTGCCAATCGGAGAAAAACAAAATTGTTGTACTGTATCATCAATTCTTTGAATAAATCTTGAAATCTTGAAATCTCATTAACCAATGTTCGACGACCTCTCAAGAGGTAGCGAGCCTCAAGGGCGGGGATGGACCACAGGTCATGAATCGCAATCGCTGCGGAAGGGCTGTAGGTGACCTTTTCTGCGCATGCGTGGGTCGCAGCATCCCGTCCGGACTCCGGAGCCACATCCCGGAGTCGATTCCGTGCGTGTCTACATAACCATAATATCGTCTAGATGGTGCTAAACATTTTTAAATATACACTCTATTGATGCCTCAATAAGATAACAGACTAATAAACGAACTTGTGATAAGATAAAAGGAAGCTCAAAGTTGATGATAAATCTGTTCGGACTGGGGAAGTATTCAGGTACAACATCCGGACGAAGTAAATCAATAACTGTTAACAAATTGAGTAATAAAATACACTAAATCTGGAGAGATCATCTCTTATAAAATATGCTACATGTGTTTCAGAAACATGTGAGTTATTTTTTTATAATATTTTTCGTAAATAAAGCTGTACTGATTTACCTAGATAAAGATTAGCTAATATATTTTATTGTTGTGAATAATAAAAACGGGGCCAACGAGACTATTTCAATATTAAAACTAGTGAATCAAAATATACACTGAGAGAAAGTTAATACATTGTGGAATACTTGAACTCATCATAAATAATATATAGATTCGGGTACCTATATGAAATAATCCATAAGCGTCTCAAAGGTGAGTGAATTTTCTACCTCTATCAGCTGAATTTTTTCACCATTATCTACAATACAAATAAAAGAAATTAACCGAAGTGAATGAAAACAATTTTCAAATGAGTGATATAATATTAATTGTCCCAATTTTCTTCTCATTGCTCTCACAGTTTTGCAATAGTAGGTATACGAAAATAATCATCATAAGACTGAACTTTTTCAACAACAACTCAGCAAGGTTTATTTATGATGTCATGTTAAACATGGTGCATGATTATATAATACAACAAATTTTTTACTCGTCTGTATAACAATGTAGGCGATCAGGTGAAATTTGTCACTATCATGATGAAAAATGACTATACGGGGTGTTTATGAAGTACGTGTAGATAATTCAGGAGCATAATTATGTCCGAAAGTTATCCGTTTCTGAGGCGTGAATTCTTATTTTTTGTTAATAAATTTCAAAGTAATCGTGATATTGGAATGGAATGAAAATATCAAATTTTATGATAGTTTGTCTCTTTCTGGGGGGTGGCGCCAAGTACATGTCTTGTGAGTCTTTTGGAAAGTCATAACTTTTTTGTGCGTACCTGTATAAAGTTTCATAGTTGAAAAATAGATTTCTAGAATACTTTTTTGTGAAAGATATATTCCTGGTGGAAGTCGCTGCTAGCAACTGTTTTCGAGTTATTGGGAATTGAAATAATCAATGCAAGTAATTTGGATTGACAAGAAGTTGGAATGCGAAATTCATTGAAAAATAGGAATTGGGTGGTATTACGATTTGATACTAATAATGGTAACAGAAATCAAGACCAAATTGATACTAAAGCAGTTAGTTGAGAAAGCTTGGATCACAAGTACAGAAGACAACAAACTTCACTATCACAAGAACGGATTGAAATAACATGACAAGTATTAGATTGTTATTTTGTTAAATTGGAAGAGTCTAAAAAAGTAGGTACAAAAGAAGTAAGAATCATATTTTGCCTACATTCCAATGTTGAATGTACGAGAGTATTGAATGATAGAAGAAAAATGCACTGGCGTATCTTTTCTGATAATAGAGAGTTGAAGTGTTGTCATGAACGTTAACGTAAACGTAGAAATTGACAGCTACGCATACGCATTTTTCAATTCTTCACGTTTGCGTTGTTAGTGGGCTTACGGGTGTACGTTATCTCACGTTCCTTCACGTATACCTTAAATATCAACGTACGTTAACCAAACTATACTCGAAATATGCCGATGAGTCAAAATTATCAAATTCGAGATCACCAACGAGTTCTGCATCAAGGAGTCCTCTAATTTTGACAGGAATAAATGTTCGAATCTAAACACACAACCAAAAATGACAAATACAAACCGAAAACAAAATGTATTATGACGTTATGATGACAGTGACGACCAAAGTGGCGACTTTAACTCAATTTAACGACAATACGTAAACGTTATTTTTCGTACGTTAACGTCTACGTGGAGGTCTACGTACAGTGATTACTTCAACTCTCTATTCACTAGAGGCGACTTACGAACCAAATGGAAATAATTCAAATGCATCGATTATTTCGAATCCCAATAACTCGAAAACAGTTGCTCGCAGCGACCTCTACCAAGAATATATTTTTTACACAAGAGTGCTCTAGAAATCTATTTTTCTACTAGTCAAAAGAATCAACATACATGTTTGTGGGGCCTCCCCCACGAAAGAGACAAACTAACATAAAATTCGATATTGTAATTGAAAATTACCCCTAGATACCAAATTTCATTCCAATATCACAATTATTTTGAAATTAATTAACAAAAAAACAATAATAAGAATTCAACTTTGACACTCTGTATCTCAGAAATGAATAACTTTCGAACATATATTTATGAGAACTTTTCTTCTTATCTTGACGTCAGCAACATGCTCCTGAATTTTCTACACGTACTTGAAGAACACCCTGTACAGTGAGAACGTAGAAAGTCCCCCCAGGTACTTCTTTTACTATATCATTCTTTCGTCATGAAATTTGTGGTGTTAAAGTGGCCTAGTGCCAAGAGGGTGACGTCAACTTTTTATTATCAAATGTAAAGAAAGGTCACGTCGTGGTTCTTGGTTTTGAAGGTTCTTCGATTATCTATCCAACACCACTTAAAACTGACGTTTGAAAGGACCCCGCACGAAAACACGGTAAATTGGCTCTCGGTCGAATTTGCTGAAATTTGACTATGTTATTGTGGGATCGCTCATTAGAAAAATATGTGAGTTTGAAAAGTTTTGTGTGTTCAGTTTCTGAGATATAAGCCTACAAAGTTCGTAAAAACGTCGTATCGGGGTAGGATTGACGAAGAAAAAAACTGATTTTTTAGTATAAATAAGACAAAATAAGCTAGAAAATGTATTGATCGGAACTCTCAAATACATGTCTAGTTATGATCACATGAATTATAGTGAATCAGGGTGTATACGAGGCACGGTCAAAAAATTCGAGCACTATTCCAAAACAAGTTATATTTTGGTGAGACATTATAGTTTTAGTCTATTGTAGGCTTCGGAAACGTATTTCGATTCTTGATAACTATCTCTGTTCGAAATATGAATTCTTCGAATTTTGTGTTATACCCCTTTTTGAAAATAATTGAAAGCTTGTTTTTGATCACAAAGAAAGGGATTGATTGATACTGTGGATTGAATGAAAGCTGAGGAAACTCACAAGCGAATTCAGTTGTTCAATATTGCCTTTCGTTCAGATACAGGGTGTGTTAGATTCTGTTGAAGATTATTTAACATGTTTCAATTGAATATCTCGAAAACAGTTCCGTTAATTTGGATCTCATTTTACACAAACTATTTTGAATATGTTGACTATCAGATGCAAAAAGTGTTTCAATTTTTTATGTTTCGTTTCACAGCTAGTTATGTAAGGTCATACGTTCTGACTTCATTCATGAGTTTTTAAAAGTATTATTATTTACGTTGAATTAGGAAGTCAAGAATTATTTCGGAACGAACCTATCATATCTTGGGTTGTACTGGTTTGGTGGAAATCAATTACAATTTGCGTATCCACCATAAATATAAAAGTCTAGGTTCCAGTGCATTCACCAAATCATCAAAAAGGACATTTTCAAAGACTTGATAATCGTTATGGTGTACATATTCTATCATGGAGTTTAGAAACTCTGCGAGATTATAGATTTTCTGGTGCTAGCCATTCCTGTAGGTGTCAGGAAGGAACTTTCTCATTGGA
Source organism: Phaedon cochleariae (assembly GCA_918026855.4). NCBI lineage: Eukaryota > Metazoa > Arthropoda > Insecta > Coleoptera > Chrysomelidae > Phaedon > Phaedon cochleariae. Next base: position 50,912,315 of record OU896714.1, on the reverse strand, counting down.
ATCTGCCGCAAAAAATGTATTTGTTGAAAGCAGTTTCTGAGATACGACGATGAGAAATAGGCGAAAATTTTGGAAGTCTCTTAAGAAAACTGAAAAATAGTTATGCTTTCTTTACAGAACTCACTCTGACCTGCATGGAACTCATAAAAAGTAGAACATCATGGATCATATTCCCCCAGCAGGTGAGATGATTACTAATACTAATCAACTTATTTTTCATCAACTATACAGGGTGAATCTATATAACACCGAAAAAATTCAAGGGATGATTCCTTGTGATATTCAAGGAAATAAAATTCATATAAACATGTGTCCTACCTTGCTTCGTTTTCGAGATACAGGGTATTAATATTTCCATGAAAAATCGTTTTTCTATTCATTTCTCAATTGTCTTTTCATATATTTCAATAAAACGTTGTGGTTTTGGTAATAGTATATGGAGCTTCTTCTTGTGCAATCAGATTCGGAATTATATTTCCAATGACGTCATAGTGGGTGAATTTATCGATATTCATGGTAAATGTCATTGTATACCACCGGTTCTTCATATTCATATAGTTTCATATATTTATTAATTTCAACTATTGGAATCACAACTTTTTCATCCTTTGTGCGATTTTTGTATCTAGCTTAGTTTTTCAAGAAGCAATAAAAATTCGATCTGACTCAATAACTCCAATCAGAATCATTTTGAAATGTTTGGTGCTTCCTCAGTCTACATCTATACTGAATTTTGGCATCATGGAAACTTATACAGAGGGGTTATAAATAAAAACAATTAATACTTCCAACTTCAACATCCTGTATTTCAAAAACGGAGCAAGTTAAGACACATGTTTTTATGAATTTCATTTGCTAGAATGTCACAATGAAACACCCCTGAATTTTTCCGGTGTTATTTGTACACTCTGTAGAGCCAATATTATACAACAAAAATTGATCATGATATCATTTTCAACAGTATCATGGAAAAATGTTGAAAGTGATGAAAAACAATCAATATACCTATTTCTTGACTATGTTCCAATGATGTTATTTTCATATACAAATGTTATTTCTTGTAACGCAATTGAATGAATCAAATGTAATCTAATTTGGGATAAAGTGAGACATTTGCGTGTTATTTCCAGGTTTCGTGAGAAATCAACGAGTAGTTCTCAATCATTTGGATGTGTCAACCCAAGTAAGTATTGGAGTATCCAAGATTATTTCTCGTTAACAAATTATATTAATGCTTTTGGGTGTATGATGAATTGACATTCATCATACAGGGCGTGGAAAGAATTTCTGAATCGAGACTCTATCACGAATAGGCCAGGAAAGTAGTTGTTTTCTATTGAATAAACTGAAGAAGAGTAGATATTCTCATCACATCGAGAATGCGAATTCTCAATGTATTGCTTCATATAAATATATATCCATTTTTGTATGTTCATAATTAATCTGAGAATATTCCTTTTCAAATTATATGAAATAAGGCAAAAATATCACAAATCACGATTCTGTTTGGAATTGATTTCTTTTTTCTTTTGCTTTCTGTTGAATATTCAGAATGATAATATGTGCATATACATATTATTATCTGAATAAGAATGCCGATTCTCAACTTCAGAAGATTTTGTTTTCGAATTCTTATCGTGTGTATTCAATTGATATAATTTAATGTTCGTCGTGGCATATAGTCAAAAGAGTAGTTGTATTCTGTTGAATGAACCGAGAAAGAATTGATAGTTTCATTACGTAGAGAATGCGAATTCTCAATGTATTTCTCCATATACATATTCATTTTTTTATGTTCATAATAATTATATCTGAGAATATTCCTTTTCAATGGGTCAATTTGAAATTCAGGAAGCGTCAACTGAAATTGAGAAAGCGACAATTGAAATTCAGAAAGTGTAATTTGTGATTCAGAATGTATGATTTGTAATACAGAACGGGTGGATTGTAATTTAGACTACGTCATTTGTAATTCGGATTGGTTAATTGAAATTCAGAAGGCGTCAGTGGAAATTCAGATTAGTCAATTGAAATTCAGAAAATATCAATTTTATTCAGATTGGCCAATTGATATTCAGAAATAATCCATTGAAATTCAGGAAGCTTCATTTGTAATTAAGAAATATGGAACAGTGCTACCTTTGCTTGTTGAGGCAAGCGTAATGAATGTAGGTAATAAATTACAAAGCAATATTTTTGTCGGAAATAACGTTTTCTATTATAACTTCCCCATTTCACCTATTGAAATTGTTTCAATTGACGATCAATGAAAATAGTTCAGGATCTTCAATCACTTTATCCACTCTAAACACCTGGTTAGTTTTTCTTAAAATTTGGAAAACGATGTCTCGAAGGTCGTGGCACTGCACACACTTGGTTAGTCCTATAAACTTTGATTCTGTTCGAATTAGAAGTCAACTATACAGTTGATTTATTTCTTCACTATTTATTGAGAAATAATTGGTGATATATCGAAAATATAAAACATTGGAACGAAAAAGTCACATTTCTGAGCAGGAGCAGGAACAAAAGAGACATGTCAATCTTCATTTGGCACACGAAATATGGACGCCATTCTGAAACCATTGTGCCTATGCTTGCAACGCCTGCGCACTATCACAGATCACAGATCATCATGTCTATTGTTTGGTGACTGAACTAATAATATTGTTCAAAGTCATCCTGTATATTTCATGACACACTCCATCAGAACTACCTGAAGTCTTCAAATCGATAAAAAATCAAAATGCTGCGGGTTATGATGAGTTGTCAATAAAACATTTTGAAAATCTTCCTCAGTTAGCTTTGACAGTACTTCCGATGCTGATTAATGATGGGTTCAGGAAGTGCACATTTTCTGAGTTCTTCTATTCTCTATTCACAAAGGAGGTAACACTCAAGATCCATCTAACTTCAGATCCATTTTTTTTATTCCAACCTTGGGGAAAGTGATAGAGAAGTTCGTAAAAAATCACCTGATGAAATATCTTGAAGCTAACAAATTAATAAGCAAAGAACAATTTGGATTCAAAAAAAACAAGAATACGTCTGATGCCATGTTCAATTTTCTAGAAAGGGCATACAACAACATCAATGTAGGGAAGAACGTGGCGACAGTATTCTGTGAAATGACTAAAGCTTTTGATTGTGTCAATCACACATTATCACTGCAGAAACTCTCTCACTATGGTACCAGAGACATGGCATTGAAGTGGATGGAATCATATTTGTCAGGAAGAAAGCAACTGGTCAAAACGGACCATTCATCCGGACTACTAAAAGTTACTTGGGGAGTACCTCAAGGTTCAGTTTTAGGTCCATATCTTCTTATCCTGTATATTAACGATCTCTCCCTCTTAGATATATCTGGTTCCTGCACATTATTTGCTGACGACACTACCATTCTATGGCACTCTGAAGATGTGGATTTGCTTCGTGAAAATGTTACAAGAGACCTACAAAAAATCAAATCGTGGTGCGATGCATACTTTCAATGTTTAAAATCTCAATAAAACAAAATTAATCACATTTAGATGTCTTCTTCCCGATATAGGACTAGGGACTGATCCGTACCATCTGATAGCAATATGAAATTCTTGGGACTCAACATCGATACCAATTTGAAATTCACAAGTCACATTAACATTTTGACCAAAACATTAGCATCAGGATGTTTTGCCCTCAGGTCTACAGCGAATGAATTAGGTTATGCTGCGGCAAAAAATGTTTACTTTTCTCCCATAGAGTCAAACTTGAGGTACCCAATTCAGTTCTGGGGTTCATGTAGTAATAAATACGTTGAGAGTGTATTTTTGCTGCAAAAACGGGCGGTGCTATATCTGTGCCAAGTAAATAGAGTTCCTGCAAACCTCTTTTCCTGAGACACGGCATATTGACACTTACCTCAATCTACGTTTCAGAAGCTATATGTCTCATTTTCAAGAATAAATCTTCATATGAAAATAACAATCGCACTACACGAAATGCATCGAATCTATCATTAGTCATTCCTAAATCCACACTGATTAAAAACTCAACAATTTACAATGGTGTCAAAATGTATGATTGACTACCTGCAGAATTGAAGACTTTGGATTCTCTTAAAACATTTAGAAAAAAACAACATTGAATACTGGCATCTACAGCCTATTACTATTAAATAAAATATTTTAATGACGAAGCGTTCTGATAATGACGGTACTTATATGTAATGGAAAAATATAATGTGTATGTTAACGTGAATGTGATTATTTAAATGTATTGTTTTCATATAGTTTTGTAATTTTCCTTTACCAGTGTTTGTCAAGGAGGTCCTGTATCTTATAGCAAATTCCATTCGTAAACCTGGTGGTGCACTGGTTTAGCACCAGTTTTGTACCCGCACTACGTTAATTCTCTCCAAAATGTGAACTACTGCATCTCAAATGAAATACGAAATAATAATAAAATAAAATCATTGTTGGAGGTTGAATCGGATAAGTCAGTTTGTCTTTGTTTATAACTTGTCCGCATCCTGAAATTCTTTCTTAACTTCAATTAAGAACACAGTAAATGTTTCAAGGAAATAATTTCGAAATCTTTTTTTGATAAGTACCTCTTCATCATTGAATTTCCAAAATTATGAATGCTGGGAAGTGATCTACTCTATTCTCTTGAAACCTCCAACTATTTATCATTATTTGATGATGATAATTGAATTGCCACCAACAATTTTCATTTCAAACTATTCATATTCAATGTTTCCGCCATTTTTAAAACTGCACTGACTTCGCACGACCTATTAGAGCTCGTACGAGAATTGTTGCACTGAGCTCTAAAGTATGTGATCCAGTTTTCCAATGGAATTCAAAACCCGACACCAGTTTCACCATTGGAATACAAAATATGCACTCAGTGCGAGCCAGTTTTACCAATGGAATTCGCTTTAAGATAATAAACACATACTCTCTCTCTCTATCTACTTAGAGGTCTATAGAGTGTAGTTTGTTTATGCCTCGAACCATTCCAGGCCAACTTCCACCAGTCCGACCACCTCGACCAATCAGACTCACCCATGTCCCGCTTCTGCGCCAAGGAAAAACGCGACACGGCCCACTACGACCGGCAGGACATCCGCGAGCAGTACTGCATCACGGATCGAGGTCTGGGCGCCTTGGAGGCCAACCGACCTCACGCGGCCAGCCTCTTCGGCTGCCTCTCTACGCGAGGTTCGCCTTGCTCCAATCGGCCCTCGCTGCTCACCGCTTGCGTGAGACAGAAGGCGCCCTCTGACGAGAATCTACACGAGCTGGGGAAGAGGAGGTCGGCTGAGTATGCTCCCTACCCCAGGAAGAACAGGTTGGTTATTTTTTTCAGCTGCAGGATTCATTTGTTTGTTGCATTGTTGCGAAGAGAGACTTCTGAATTGTGGCGTGCCTCAGGGTACCGAACTAGGTCCCTTACTATTTTCTATCTACAGTGTGTCCACCTTAAGGACTTACCACCCCTGTAAAATCGTTATTATCCGACCAATTTCAAAAAACCTTTTTTTGTTGGATAGGTATTTGAAATGCCCATCCAACGAGAGGGTGATCTGATTCTTGGACTGTTATCTTGGCCAACTGCGACAAATTTCAATGACCCATTTTCCAGAAAGTACTATTAGGTATTTTTTTCCACGAAACCTGATGATGGATTCTGAATCAGTACCACTTGAAATATACCTATATCGATTTCCATCATCATAAAACACAGGGTGTCCAAAAAAACGAATCATCATTATCTTCAAATAGGTGATCAGTAAATGTAGTTCTGTGGTTTTTCTAGAAAGAAATAATCACAAATTATCATTGAGGATTATTTCAAATATACCTGTACTAATTTTCGTCATTTGAATATACAATGTGTCTAATGAGAAAAAAATTAAGAAGGATAGGTATATAAGCAATATTTTCCATCCTGATAATTCTTCACTCAAAATAAAAAGATGAATCAGGATCACTTGGAACATACCTGTACCGATTTTCATCATCATTAAACACAGGGTGTTCGAAAAATCAAATTAATATTTCTTTGAGTTGATGAAAAAATATTGCCTACTTTTTCTTTTTAATTGTTTTCTCATACACATCGTATTTTTGAATGATGAAAATCGGTACAGATATGTTCGAAGTGATCCTCAATAATAATGTGTCATCGATTGTTCTCAAAAATACCACAATACTACATTTTCTGATCACCTATTAAAAAAAAACATAATTCGTTTTTTCGGACACCCTGTTTTTTATGATGATTAAAATCAGTAAGGATGTTTTTCAGGTAATCGTGATTCAGAATCCATCATTGTTTTTTGTGAAAAAAAATCCCTAATAGTACTTTCTCAAATATGGGTCAATAAAGTTGGTCGCAGTTGGCCACGATTACAGTTCATGAGTGAAATCACTCTCTTGTTGAATGGACATTTCAAATACCTATCCAACAAAAAGAAGTTTTTCGAAATCGGTTAGATAATAACAATTTTACAGGGGTGGTAAGTTCTTAAGGTGGACACACTGTATATAAATAGCCTCCTCACTATAAATACAACGGGAAAAGTGATGAGTTTTGCCGATGATACTGCGATTTTGTATACAAGTGATATGTGGGTCAATCTGAAAGAGATAGCAGAGAATGGTTCAAAAAACATTATAAAATGGTTCAATCACAAAATTTTGACCATTAACTTCGATAAAACTTCTTTTGATGCCATTCTGCAGTTATAGAAATGGTCAACCCAACTTCAATTCTCTCCAGATTCAAAATGGTAAAGAAACGTTTGGGATAAAATCAACAATCAAAATAAAATATCTAGGAATCACGATGGATCCCCATCTGAGGTGGGACAGTCATATTTCAAATGTGGCAAATACGCTGAGGAGTCTTTTACCGAAATTTAAATACCTTAGACATAGATTAACGACTCCCCATCACTGACCTCGAAACTATTTATTTTTCACTAGTCGAGTCACGCCTGCAGTATGCAATATTGAGCTAGGGAGGAGCTCTAAGCACACATCTGGGAAAGCTAGACATAACACAACAAAAAATTCTGAAGATAATGTACAAGAAAAAGAATGCTTACTCATCTAATCAGCTATTTTCTGAACTCAGGATCCTAGATATTAGGCAGCTATACTTTCATCACAGTTTAATATTCCTATATAAAAACCGAATTGACTTCAAAAAAATAGACCACACTTACCCTACACGTAATGAAACAAAGAATCAGATACAAACTACTACTTTCAAAAAATCTATAGGCCACAGATGTCACCTTCGTCTGTCCCAAAAAATCACAGTACTATGCCTGGCATATGTAAAACATATTCGGCAAAAATCGATTCAACACAACTCATCAAAAAACTTTCTAAAAACTACCTATTTTCTATCGATAAAAAACAAATCCATAGTATATTCGACAATACCTCTAGGTCATATAATTAGTTTTTTGATCACCAACGATTGAAATTTGTAATTGAACATGCCTCGTTTATACTCATTGGTATATTGAAAGTTTGACCCATGCCCGACCTGATTAGGTTCTGATGTGATTTTTCAAGTTTGTTCAAATTTTGTTCAATTGTTCAATTATTGTGATTATATTTTTATGATTATCACTATTATTATTATTACAATTATTATTGTTATTACTACTATTGTATTACATTGAATAAACTTATTATCATTATTATTGTTTGCATCAAGGTTTCTAGTCAAATTCCATTTGGAGTAGATGCCCAATGAGGATACTCCTGAGCCAAATGAGTAAATTAGACTCTTCAAAATCATAATGGCGACATGACCGTGACGTCACTCTACCACACCAACGAGATTCTTTAGACATTCACACGGAAAAAAGGATTTGTTGCATCAACAAATTATATATGCTTGAATAATCTTTGTTGGACTGTGCAATTTTTGCTGAATCAAACAGGAACATGATTATATCATAAAAGCAGCTTGTTTAAATCAATAATGTAGTTCAATTGGATTAACAGTATAATACCAATTCCATCAACAAAATATAGTTATGGTTATCTCAAAAACAAAATATGTCAATCCAAAATAATGTCGATGTTCTTTCAACTATATACATTTCGTTGTTTTGATGGAATAATGATCATTTTGATGAGAATATATCTTTGAAACAACATACAATATGCCAGTCCGGTACAGTGATATTTCGTTCCTCTGCATCTATGTATTGTGTGTTTCATTTATTTTCAAGAATTTTGAGGTTTTGGGCACAATGTTATTATCGTCTGAAGGAATAAAGACTCGTTTGATTGATTGATTGATTGATTGATTGATTGTTTGATTGATTGATTGATTGATTGATTGATTGATTGATTGATTGATTGATTGATTGATTGATTGATTGATTGATTGATTGATTGATTGATTGATTGATTGATTGATTGATTGATTGATTGATTGATTGATTGATTGATTGATTGATTGATTGATTGATTGATTGATTGATTGATTGATTGATTGATTGATTGATTGATTGATTGATTGATTGATTGATTGATTGATTGATTGATTGATTGATTGATTGATTGATTGATTGATTGATTGATTGATTGATTGATTGATTGATTGATTGATTGATTGATTGATTGATTGATTGATTGATTGATTGATTGATTGATTGATTGATTGATTGATTGATTGATTGATTGATTGATTGATTGATTGATTGATTGATTGATTGATTGATTGATTGATTGATTGATTGATTGATTGATTGATTGATTGATTGATTGATTGATTGATTGATTGATTGATTGATTGATTGATTCTTCTAGGTACCCTTGGGGGCCCGTGATAACGGACATCTATCACTACGACGAAGACCTGCAATCTTCTTATTTCCGGAGGAAGGTAGGCACAGATCCAAGCAGATACACTTGGATGCCTGCTGATGATGAATCAGTGAGGATGGAGAAACCTACTTTCCTCATGGACAGCGACCACAGCTATGAGCACCTACTCAATACACAACCTGCTCTATTAGCCGGGTAAGTAGATAATCTGAATACTTCCAAAAAAAGTTCTTGAGTCGTCCTTATTTGAAACAATGTCTTATACTGTAAATGATATTAAGATTGATGTTTCTTTCCAGATTTTATATGTACAGGGTGGGGCATTAGTGCGTCGGAGCTCGATTGCTCGAGTTCTATGATAGTTAGAAACCTGATTCAAAAACGAATGTGAATGAGACAACAAGGTCCATAACTAGAAATTATTGCCGCATATACAGGGCGTACCAAGAATAATCTAGAGGATCGGGATCATTTTTTTAAATGGAATGCCCTGAATATTTGCATATTTTTTGAAGCATCCCTGTGACCTCCATCCACTCCTATGATATCGTTGACTATATTTCGTTCATATCAAAGTTATGAATTTTTTTGTCGAAATAATGTCATCTGCAGATGCCTACCGAAAATCACTGTTGTCACAATTATAAAATTTAAGAAAAAATAATCTCAATATCATTTATTGGAAAGATGAGTGACATTTCTGAAAATGTTTCAGGCTCTCAAATGATACACAGTGGCTGAAAATGATTTTTCAATTCGGAACTTTTCGAAATGATTTTTCTCGAGTTTTTCAAATGGAACACCCCATATATTATTTGACCATTTGATGTTAAATCGAAACACGAACATATATTTATTCGAACATCCATATGGATATTCGCAACCATTTTTGAATTTTTGAACTTTGAAAATTTTAGGTTGGCCATTTTTATCGATTCACATTCTTATCTATTATTGAAACATCAAAAGTTCAATCAACAATTTAGTAAACCAATTTTTCATTGAAAGAATCGATGTCAGAACCAAAGCAGACATGAATAGGTCATAATTATGCTAAATATTTACAAAGTAAAAAGAGACAAAATTTGCATTTCTGCAAGACCAGAATAATCGAGATATGAAATTTTTTCCGTCGCTACTTTATAAATATTTAGCATAATTATGACCTATTCATGTCTGCTCTGGTTCTGACATCGATTCTTTCAATAAAAAATTGGTTTACTAAATTGTTGATTGAACTTTTGATGTTTCAATAAAGATTAGAATGTGTATCGATGAAAATGGCCAACCTAAAATTTTCAAAGTTCAAAAATTCAAAAATGGTTGCGAATATCCATATGGATGTTCGAATAAATATGTTCGTATTTCGATTTAACATCAAATGGTCAAATAATATATGGGGTGTTCCATTCGAGAAACTCGAGAAAAATCACTTCAAAAAGTTCCGAATTGAAAAATCATTTTCAGCCACCCTGTATCATTTGAGACCCTGTAACATTTTCAGAAATGTCACTCATCTTTTCAATAAATGATATTGCGATTATTTCTTCTTAAAGTGTATAATTGTGACAACAGTGATATTTTCGGTAGGCATCTGCAAAAATTCACCGATAGAATTGGCCCTATTGCAGTCCAGGTATATTCACCATTTCTGGTGGTACAGACCTTGCCACATGTCCTCCTCTTCGTTTCTTTAAACACCCTGTGTCACGATACTTTTGCACCAAATTGACGATCATTTTTGGAGATGACTTCGAGCATTCCTTCCTTCCTTTGGAACATTCGTGGTGTTCAAATTCAACCATTGTCGTTCTAGATGACAACCTAGTTAGGTAGTTAGTAGGCGAAAGCTATAATAGGAGCTATACTATTATCATTATTATTAAACCTCCTCGCACTAGGTCGCCTACTAGGTTTTCATTTAGAGCAACAATGGTTCAACTGATTCGTTTTCCTTGGATGCTGGTCCTGTCACCGCCTACACCTCAGCCTCGTGGGTTTTTGTGCATTCTAGTCTATTTTACAGCACCCATTCCGTAGCTCTTATTCGCTGCACCAGTCTGTACATGTTCTTCACCGGTAAGCTGTTGTATCCTTCGGAAGTCAGCCTAGGTGGCCCGAATATTTCTTGTCTTTTGCGATCCAATGTCTCGCATTCTATTGATCAGTGTTTGGCCGTTTCTGTCCCTTTACCGCATTGTCTGCAGAGAAGTTCTCCATTGTACAGTCCCATTTCATTCAGGTGTCCTCTCGTTGGACTGTGACCAGTGAGAAGTCCCGTTATTGTTCTGTCAGTCCCATATGTAGCCTCGGGTAGCTGTTTCTGTAACCTCGAGTACGGGTTCTGGGCCAATGGGGGTCAGGTAGCCGTGCGGACAGAGTGTCGGTATCCTAATTCGCATTCGCTTGCCGGTCGTGGGTTCGATTCCCAACGACTGCAGAAATTTTTCTGATGGCCCAAGAAAGTGTTTGGGATCACACGTTAAAAGGTAAGGCCCCCGTCATTCCTTGCTCGCACAAGACTCTCGAAGACTTCTGAGGGTTGCTCGTAAGGGGGCAACCGAATGACGGATAGAACAATTTTAGAACAATGTATGGAGTTGATGAGCCGGTTCTTGCCGGTTCATCAGCTTTTTCGTTCCCTACGATGCCGCAATGTTCTGGAACCCATAACAGGGTAATTTTGTTATGTTCTGACAGGACATTGAGTTCTTCTCTGCATTTCCGAACCAGTCTGGATGTCACTTTCGGGTTCGTGAGAGCTTGCAATGACGCCTGGCTATCAGTGCATATTTTGATCCGTGCATTGCGCACTTCCCTCACATTGTTTGTTCTTGCACATTGCGAGATTGCGTTCATTCTTGCTTTAAATACGGAAGTGTTTATTCCCAGTGAGATGCTCATTTGGGAGTTTCTCCCTTCACTGTAAATTCCAGCACCAGAGCCTTCCTTGGTCTTGGACCCGTCTGTGGACCAGATCTTCTCTCCAGGTTTGCCCTTGATCTTGTCATCTGTCTATTCCCTTCGATCTTGCATGATCACCTCGAAGTTCATGTTGAAGCAGTATATTGGGGGAATGTGGTCCGTTGGTTTCATTTCAAGAATGTTTCCTTTCCTTATTTCCTTTATCTTGTTGTGTCCCGATCTATCGCTCGTGTTTTGTAGCCTTAGATTTCCCATTCTAGCCACTTCCATCATAACTATGACTATTGGGGGGAGGTTCAGTAGTGCTTCGATGGCTGCTGTTGGTGTTGTTTTCATAGCTCCCGTTATGCTGAGGCATGCAAGTCTTTCTACCTTGCTCAACTCAGTCGCGGCTATTTTTTAGTTTAGCTTTGTCCACCATACCAAAGATGCGTATGAGATCATGGGTTTCACCACAATGCTGTATGTCCAATACATCATTTTGAAGTTAAGCCCCCATGTTTTTCCTCGTGCCCGTCTGGCAATCATTAGTGTTGGCTCGGCTTTCTTCTTCACTTTTGCCAGTTGTTGGTTCCAAATAAGTTCCGAGTTTAGAATTACCCCGAGGTATTCAACTGCCCTTGACAACTGGATGTCGGTCCCTTGAGGTGTTAATGGACCTAGTCCCTCTAGCTTCCTTCGTCGGGTGAAGACTACTATGGTTTATTTGGAGGCACTTATATCAAGGCCCTCTTCATCTATTCATGTGTTGACCAGGTTTAGGGTCATTTGCATCCTCTCCCTGACCGTGTTGTTGAATTTCCCTTGGGCTGTGATGACTATATCGTCTGCGTACCCAAGTGTTTTGTGTCCATTCATATCTAGTGCCACTAGCAACTGATAATATCTTTTATTATTACTATGCAACTTTCATTGAGACCATATTCAGCGGATCTGTATATTCGAATGAATTCTTCGTCCTCAAAGAATATCCCTATATTTGTATAGTCCAACTCATCAGTTTTTCATCAGAGAGCATTATTGATATACTGTTTCAGAAAGAAACACGTTAGCTTTGCTAGGTCACATACACTGGCTTCTTTTGATGACGCTAGATCAACTTTGAGCAGTTCTACCAGTCAGCTAAATACGCTCACCAAGAGCCAAGAAAGGCTGCTGGATATGAGGAAGATGGAACTGCAGCCTATTACGAAGCAGCCAGAGCATGACATTTCTTCAGGTAAGCATATTTTTTAAATATTTTTGATTCGAATTTACAACTACTCAATCAAAGTGTATGAACGAATATGAAACGATAAACATAGTGATTCATTTGAAGAGACTAACATTTCAATTTCCACTAAAATCTCCATTTTTTGTATAGTTACAAAAATGAGACTTCAGAAATTTGAATTATTCAGTTTGAATATTCTTCATACTTTTCGTCTCTGGATATAATGATGCTGTTCAATTCTTGAAAAACTGGGTACTATGCTAACGAAACGTATCGTATTTTCGTGAATTCTACAGAAATATTATCGTTTATAAAGTTCTTTCGGATTCAACTCGTTTGGCGTATAATGAATTGGGATCATGTTGTTTCAGATAAAATCAGGAAAACACCGATGAAAACTCAAGCAACTCAAACTGAGATCAATCTTGGAAGGAGAACACCACCTAGTCATATCAACTTGAGTCCCAGAACAATGCAAAAGGTATTATATATCAAAGCTGATTCAAATCACCAAATTAAAATTAGATACATACCAGTGTCCGTCTTAAGTCCGTTCTCCTCCTACTAATTTTTGGACCACCTGATATATCGTAACGGAATTCGAATGGCTCAAATAGGATATAAGAGTGTTGAAAAGGAATATTCTCAGATAAATTATGAACATACAAAAATGGATATATATTTATATAAAGCAATACATTGAGAATTCGCATTCTCTATGTGATGAGAATATTTACTCTTTTTCAGTTAATTCAATAGACAACAACTACTTTCCTGGCTATATGCCACGACGAACATTGAATTATATCTATTGAACACACACGATAAGAGTTTGAAAATAAAATATAAATATTTCTGAAATTGAGAATTTTCATTCTCCTTCAGACAAAAATATGTATATAAACACATCATTCTGAATATTCAACAGAAAACAACTACTTTCCTGGCTATTATATATACATATATAGTAAAATGGCAGCTTGATGTTTTAAAATGATGGCTGAGCGCCATCTTGAATTATTTTTGTAATGAAACACCCGGTATATTACTCCATTTTTGAGAACCCCTCATGATTTCCGAAACAAACTCGATAGAATAAACAATAAAACGAGACCAGGTTCCAAATTTGGATTTATGTTGAGTAATTCATACTATGTTATATCCTAATATTCTAGAATTTTTGCGCTATTTGAGTCACATAAAGGACTAAATTTTGCCATTCCGAAATGTAATACATAGTGGACAGAAGAAGAATCTGTGCATATTTCCAACTTCGACAATTTGTATCTCAAACTCCAAGACATTGAAGACATACGTTCATACGTTTCTCGAAATCAACTCACTAATCGCCCTTTTGAATATTTCTCTCCACTCTTGAAACACCCTGTATATTCTCATTGAAAATAAAAGAGAATTTGTCATTATATTTTATTATTATAGTATTTGGTAGTAATATATGTACTTCGTTGGTATTTATGGACATACCAACTGGCCATCGACCTTACGAGAGGTTTTTAAGCCAATATGTGTTATGTGTAGGTTTTGTTACTAACTCCATACACTAAACTGTTTTTCCACTAACTAAGCCGATATTTCACATGCCTGGGCACGTGTTTCGCTAACTATTAATAGAATAGAATATTTAGTTTTAATCTTGAAGATGCTCACATAGTAGTTATAAGTAGCACTCTAAAATAGAATATTGTCGCAACTCAGATATTTTCGGATGATTTTTTTCAACTCAATGAAATCATTGGCAAACTTCTGGGACCGATTAGGGTATGGAAAATATTCTGATAATATAGACTAAGTAATGATCTTTGGATTTTCAAGCCTATCAAGCACCAATATCAATTTGTAATACAGGCCAATAAGATAGGCTACAGAAATATACCATTTGAAAAAAAAATTGAGTTTACTTTCATTCAAACAGGTGGTTGAAACAACTTGTCATTGGGTTCAAGGAAAGTGCCATCATCGATTATGTAATGTGAATTGTGAATTCCAAATTTGTTTCTCTTCAAATATAAAAACTACAGACTGTTTCATGTCTCCTGTGTCACCCGGAATAACTCGCTTTATGAATAAAAATGCTTTGCTCTGCCGGGGAATCGAACCTAGGAACCTTTCGATATTCTGATGACTACCTCAAATTCAAGGTGAAGATGGTGTCCCAAGGCGCCCAAACCAACGGCCAAAACGGCCGCAAACTGATAAAATCCTACTCGGAGGCGGGCGATACTTTCGGCGCCCCGTTCCTGAACGGCGACACCGCCTGCAACGCCATCTTTGATCACGAACCCCTGCACCGGACGCAGTCGGACGAGCCTCCAAGGTCGCCCTTCGTGCTGGACTCCTCGCCTTGCCCCTCACCGCCGAAGAAAGTTGAGAGCGAGGCGTCTTTGTCCATCAGATCGGACCAGGACTCAGAAGACTCTGCTGAGGTAGGTTGGGTTAGCTTTTATGTGAAAACTGTCCCTCCATTACGATCCCAGATAGGTTTATCGTGACTCACCCCTAGAGGTTACAGTTCATGGTTCCATGAAGTGAGGGTTTCCTGAACGGTAGTTTCTACAAAGGAAAGATAAACCCACCCAACAACTATAGGCCTATTGGCCTCTCATCAGCTATCAGACAGGGGAAGCCATCAACATTGAGCTCATCAAATATCTGGAGAGCTCAGGAATCATAAATGATAGACAATATCATGGCCATCGGGGATCAACTGGAGAATCAATTGCCTACGATACCCATACCTATATATGGCAAGCTTCACTAGAAAAACATATGGAATTTCTAGCTGTGGCTAGATATATCGAAAGCATTCTTCCCTGTTTGGCACCAAGGACTCCTTCACAAACTGCCATTATAATGGCTTACCACCTCAGCTATGCCATCTCTTATCGTGTTCTATTTTAGGCAGATATCTACATGTGGTAGTTTAAGAAGCATCGTCTGATAACATAACCATCGATTCCGGCATTCACAAGGATTAATTTTGACACCAACATTGTTCCTGCTCCATATCAACGATATGTTGAAAGTGCCTCACCTAAAGCCACAATAGACCCATCTGGGGTCTCAGGGGAGGGGCGAATACCCCACTTACATGGAACCCTAACCTACCCAAAGCATTGCAGATAATATTACTCTCCCTACTACGTTCTCTTCCAGAATTTCCATTTCTTTCCAGGCAAATAAGAACTAACGAGACAAAGGCAGGTCGATGCTGTCAATGGAGATCTTGCTCAAATCACAGCCTGGGGAACCATCAACCTAGTTCCATTCAACGCCACCAAAACTCAAGCCTGCATTTTCTCTAGAATAGTGGAACACAGTATTCCTGATATATCATTGTCTGGCACCACCATTCCCACAGTCCACTTTATCTCTATGCTCGGTATTTCCATCGGCGATACTCTTTCATGGGAAAATAATGTCAGACCCATCGCGAAGGCTGCTTCACGAGAACTAGAACTTTTGTTCTGTGCGAGAAGCTACTTTTCATCCCAAAGCTTCTCATGATCTAGAAAGCATTGATACGGCCTGTTCTAGAATAATGTTTCCACATATCGGGTTCAGCGTCCAACCATACACAGATGCTCTCATCTCCAGAGAAGAGCCACACTCACTAATTCAGTAACATCATTTGAGCACTGTAGAAAAGTCGGCGATATTTTTCAGGAATCTCTTCTATCATTCCATTACTAGCAATATGCCAGTCAGACGAATTCGACAAGCCTAGTCAGCACATCCGTTCATCATTAACCTCGAAATATGTCGAACAACTCTTTCCCAAAACTCGTTTGTCTATAAAACGGCAAAGTTCTGGAATTCTTCGCAAAAGGAAGTAACCTATTAGTCTAAGATCCGAACCTAAATCGACCTTCACCGAGCTGATAATAGAACGAAATATATTTTATCATGAATTTAGTATATTAGAAAACATATTAAAAATGGGTTCGCTAAAAAAATCCTGGGCAGACTATTTTTAATTATTTTTCGAAAAATGATTTTTAATTAAATGTTGCAACATCAGGATAATAAAAAAAATTTGTCCTGACTGAAAGTATATAACGTATAGAATGTGCAGCCGTTAGGTTGTCTACTATTTACCTGGGCGAACTACTGGGTTGTCAGGTAACACAGGTATATCGATGCCAGTTACTTTCACTGGATTGGATAATTAAAAAAAATTCATATCATCATAAGCGCTGTTTAATTGCGAACACGTTGATATAGGGTTGTCTGCGAAAATTCCGGTCCTATTAGGGGTTTGCGAATTTTAAAGATTTTAATTTCAACGCGCGTGGAAGTGTGTGACAGAGAGATCCGAGGTAAGTATACTGTGTAATAATAAAGGACCCAACATCGCAGTCTTTTATTGTCTATTATAGATTATAGATATATTATTATGGTTATAACGAAATATATTGATATTATATTGTTTTTACATATTAGTATTATATTAAATATATTTAATTATTATGTAATTAATTAATTTTTTTTTGCTACCGAAATATCAGTTGCTCCAAAATAACACGCACTGTTTACTATATGAAGGGTAGTAGAGGTACCTTTACCCCCCATAGTTTACACACCGAGCATGCGCACTGTCTACTATTCAGGGTCCCATCACAAGCGACTGCGATGTTGGGTCCTTTATTATTACACAGTAAACTTACCTCGGATCTCTCTGTCACACACTTCCACGCGCGTTGAAATTAAAATCTTTGAAATTCGCAAACCCCTAATAGGACCGGAATTTTCGCAGACAACCCTATATCAACGTGTTCGCAATTAAACAGCGCTTATGATGATATAATTTTTTTTTAATCATCCAATCCAGTGAAAGTAACTGGCATCGATATACCTGTGTTACCTGACAACCCAGTAGTTATCCCAGGTCAATAGTAGACAACCCAACGGCTGCACATTCTATACGTTTTATACTTTCAGTCAGGACAATTTTTTTTTATTATCCTGCTGTTGCAACATTTAATTAAAAATCATTTTTCGAAAAATAATTAAAAATAGTCTGCCCAGGATTTTTTTAGCGAACCCATTTTTAATATGTTTTCTAATATACTAAATTCATGATAAAATATATTTCGTTCTATTATCAGCTCGGTGAAGGTAAATTTAGGTTCGGATCTTCTACTATATGATCTCCAAAAGTGAAAAATTAAAAATAATACCTACCTTCTTTCCTTGTCTTCTCTAGATATAGAAATTCCCTTACGTGCGTTCCAATAAATGAAATGAACTTAGTAAACTTGGTAAAGGCTGATCCAAATGATGTATTTGTTCGCTGTTTTCATTTGTTTACTGTGATTTGCTTGAGTCCTTCAATATCTTCTGTATCGCAATGAAGGAAACCACTGTTTTGATCTCTGACGAAGTTATTCATTATCATTCAAGGTGAAAAACGAGATATTCATCGACTTCAAACCTCAACTAACGAAAGAAGCAACCACAGTAGTGAAAAGAAGCCTGATCAAAGCCCTATCCGACGGAGAAATCCTCCTGGAGCAAAGAAGAGCCACCATAGGAGACGACCGCGTCGTCCCAGACAAGCCAACCTACTCGCACAGCCACGAGAACGTCCATCCCGAAGAGAACCCCAAAACCTTCTCCCCCTACTTCCAGAAGTCCCCCATCCTGAACGAGGGCATCTGCAAGCCCTTGGAGGACAATATCTACTCGTCGAGGGACACGGGTCTGTACGGCCAGGACTCCATCGATGAGGACTTCCACGAGCACTTGATCTACAACAGGAGGTACCTGAACACGCAACACTCGGTAGAGGGGGGCAGTATAGGGATGGAGACTTGGCTGAGGGATGAGTGCGTCGTGCCATCTATCAGTTTTACCTCTGAGAAGAGGCTGTCTCCCTTCACGTCCAATGATTCTCTTGCTAACGATGCCAGGTAAGACATTCTGTCAGAGAACCTCATAAGGTATGGGTATCCATTGACTGAATCATCCAGAATGACTATCAAAGGTTATCGTTTCCCTAACGCCACAGTCATTGAGATCAACAGCAGGCTTGCTGTCTTCGATTGGCTTAACAGTAGCCTCTCTGATAAGTGTTTCTTGGAAAAGCCTCTTGTGATGATGTATCCAGAAGGTTGGTGTCGCAGACTCTTGACTGCTTCCTTTTCTCATGTAACTAATCCCATCACTTGTCCAATCTTCTGACTCTTACAATCATTATCCACTATCTCTGATTCATTGGTGATATTCCAATTCTACAGTTTATTGAGCCTTTGCTCTAGAACATTTCGAAACACTCGTGTCCATTTCACCATCCAGCTTTGAATTGGAATCAAGCTCTGGCACTGACCTCTTGAAAATCAACACCTCTTGTTTCCTGACTCACAATACCTTGATGCCTTTGAACTAATTATTGAAGTGTTACCGTGCCTATTTGGCAGACACAAACCAAACTTGATCTAATTTTAGCGCTTGCTGTGCCAGAAAGCATGGTGTCAGCATTATCCTACCCTTGGACCGGTTCCTTCCTTCCTCACAATACTTCGATACCCTTGAACTCACTAGAGATTTGTATCAATTTGGCTTGCCAGAGTGTGCAGAGTTTGTAGAAAGTCTTTGAACAATCTTGATCTGATTTTGATCCTGAAGCCTTGGTGTCTCACCAACCAGCTGCTTCGTATTGACATTCTTGTTATTTTGAACCAAGGCTCTGACACTGGCTCTTTGAACATCACCACTCTCTTACCTTTGCACCTGTTGCTTCCCTACTCGCTATGTCAGAGTTATCAGGCTTTCAAGTAGTTCCAGACCAATATGTATGCTCTCACTTTATTCGCATCAGGTATGCCTCGATATCATGTACATTGAACAGGTCAATATGCAGCAGTTTCATTATTTGATTGATTGATTGTCTTTATTACCCCAAGAAACATTTCTGTTTATGATAGGGATACATAAATACATATAAAAAAAATAATAATAAAGGGTTAACTATAATGAATTCCACTCAGTGGAAACGAATTAATATTGTGTCTTATAAGATTAAAGTTATATTTCATTCCTAAGTAATCAAATCATGCCATAGTGAGCAAGGTTTGCGTGTGCAGTCTTATTGCAACTGAGCAACTGAACATATTTTCACCCAGGCAAGCCTACTAAGCATGTAATTAGGTATTGGTATTGATATTGGTAGGTGTGGATGGTGACAGATGCATTGCGACCTGATTAGATCTATTGTGCCCCTTCTTCTTCTTCTGCTATCTCAAGGTATTCTTGTTTATCGCAGCCCCTCAAGCTTCTATTCTTTTATACAAATTTGAGGATTTTGAGATGATCTATTCGTGGTCCACGGTCCGCTGGTATGCTCTCAGTATATTCGATCTTCTATGTATGTTCAGCAACACACTCCTACAGGATGTTCTAGGGTATTTCTGGATTTTCCCCGTAGAATCTGCAGGTGCTGTCCTCCTCTAAACCTAGCTTCCTCAAATTTTATTCGAGTCTACAATGCCCCGTTAGAAATCCCATTATTGCTTCAAGATTAATTTTTTTGAGGTGTATCAGTGTCTTCGATCTTGCTCGGTTGAAATGTAATTAGGTACGTCTCAACAGCTCTCAATCACTCATTGTCTCAAACTTGTGCGGTTTGTTGACATTTTCATAATGGCACCTCCTGCTTTTATTCGTAGAGACCAATCGGACGGCATTTGGAACGAGTCGCAAGTGACGGTACTGCAAGCCGATTCGGGAACAGACAACGGTACCGCCTTGAGCGGCTCCGAGATGACCTCAGCAACCTCCCCTGGATCTGCCACCCTCTCCCTCACGCCTTCTTCCAGACGAAAGCATCTGCTGATGCTGCAGCACCAGCAGAGGTCCTCCTTCGACACTGAAGCCCTGCTGGACGAGGAAGTCGGCGACCAGGCGAGCAGCCACCTCAAGGTTTCTGAACCTGACCAGCAGCCGGAGGTCTCTCGGCAGTACCTCTCCGTGCAGAAAGTGGTACCGCTTCGCAGGAGGAGTCAGCAGGAACCTCCAGCGGAGACGCAGCCTGCTGTGGTGCCGGATTTGCTGCTGGCTAGGACGGATTCCTGCAGGACCAATACCGATTTGTCGGAGAGCACTACCACGGATGATTACGTCACTGCCAATTCGGGAACTGATAGCTCCAGAATAAGCGTTTCGTCGAAGGTAAATAATGTGTTTTTTACCACAGTTCTATAAGCTTGATAGGTATGTTTGTAACGGAATGGTCGAACGTGATGTTGACCCACTTCAAAGCGTCGAATTGAATTGAAACTTCATATCATGATGTAATAGTTTCGTGAATGATGTTCCGCCACCAAAATTTCAAATGATCGTTTTTATTCCTTCAAATAACTTTTCACATCCAGAGACACCGCAGTGTCTTGAACGTGAATAATATCTGTTACTTATCCGATTCGGAAACAGCCTCGTTGAACTGATCGTTTTTAGAAATGTTTAAGCAACGACATATATAGTTCATTATAAAGACATACCACTACATTTCAGTATTGTTGTATACTGGGACATTAGAATTGCACATGATATATTCGTCATTGTTACGTGTTTATGAAAAGTAATCATTTTTACTCTGGAAATAAAGACGGCAAACATCTTTTTCATGTTATTTGCCCAGTGGGAAAGATGTGTTCCATGTTTTGGAATCTTGTACAGACCTAGCTATAGCCTCTACACGGATTCGATTATTCCAGGGAATGTAAATGTACAAAAATATCTAGCAGTACCAGCTACTCTCCCACGTAGGTTCGAGTTTCCTCAAACCACCACAAGATTTCTCAATGTTCTTGAAACTTCCTTCATTTATATCACTCACTGTAGCAAACCTGGAATGTACTACAAGAATGAAGGTTGTTTAACGATGGAAGATGGTTTAAAAGAGACAGACATGTTACATTCTTTGACATCTCGTGCAGCCCTCACCTCTACCCGATTATTCTAGAGGATGGAGATGTACAACAGTGTCCAGCAGCACCAGCTACTCCCCAACAAAAGTCGAGCTTTCTCAAACCACCTCAAACTTCTTCGAACTTTCTAGAATTTCCCCGAAATTCCTCGAGCCTGTACATCAAACTTTGATGATGATTACTGCATCGGAAAACCCTGATCAAGTTTTCAACTCATCAAAACGTAGTAGAGCTGTGGAGATCAGCTCAAGATGGTCTCGGTTGAAAATTGGCTGATATGGCAGATGATTATCTTATTATAATTGTGACATAACTGTCATAGTAGGTACTGTAGCAAAACTAAAGTGTGCCAAGGAGGGATGGAAGTTGTTTCAGGACGAATGATGAGATGAAAGAGACAAATCTGTTTCATTCTTCGGCACCTTGTACAGCCCTCACCTCTTTGCGGTTTCGATAATCTCAGAGAATGGAGATGTACAACAACGTCCATCAGCAGCACCAGCTGCTCCCCAACTAAGGTTCGAGTTTTTCAAACCACATCAAACACAAACTCCAATCTCACTCGAACTTTCCCGAGTTTGCTAGAGCTTGTACACCAATCTTCCCAAGTGGACATTTTCTCGGGAAACCCTGTCCATAATGATTTTCCACTCCTCAAGACGTAGTGGAGCTATGCTTATCAACTCAAGAAGGCAACGGTTGAGTAGTACTGACTGATATGACAGATGACTTCATCTTCTTACGACTATAACGTTGAAATCATATACTACTGTAGGTAAACTGAAGTGTATCACATGGATGAGTGTCGTTTGAAAATAAATGATTTTGAATGTTTGAAAGAGATAAAGGTGTTTCATTCTTTGGCATCTTGTTCAGCCCTAACCTCTATTCGGTTTCTATATTTCAAGTGGATTGAGATGTACTATGATGTACAGCAGCATCAGCTGCCCCTAAGGAGGGTTTTGCTCTCCTTCAAACTCCCGCCAACTTCGCCGAACTTCCCAAGTAATTACCCCTCGAGATACATAGGTGAAACCCAGATTATAAGGATTTTCCAACTCCTCAGGCGGAAGTGGAGCTATGCTGATGGCCACTATTGACAATTGACTGATATGGCAGATGACTTCTTCTTTTTACAATTAAAACGTACCTTCCGTAGTACTGTAGCAGAGCTAAAGTGCACTACAAGGATGAAGGTTATTTGGAAATGCAAGTTAGTTTGAAAGAGATCAAGATTTTCAATTCTTTATCCGATTTGGATATTTCCAAGATATGGAGATGAACAACAACGTCAAGCAGCACTAGCTGGTTTCCAACGAAGGTTCGAGCTTTCTCAAACCAAATCAAACTTCCTTGAACTTCGCAAGTGATTGCCTCATCAGAAAACCCTGATTCTAACGATTTTTCAACTTGTCAAGCCATTGTGGGACAGAACTACGTATGGAGTTATGCTGATCAAGTCAAGATAGCCACGATTAACAATTGACTGCTGATATGGCAGATGACTTCTTCTTCTTCTTACAATTATAAAATGGCTTCCATAGTACTGCAGCACCAAAGTGTAGCACAAGGATGAAGATTATTTGAAGATGAAAGATGGTTTGAAAGAGACCAAGCTGTTCAATATCCGGTTTCGATTATTCCAGGGGATGGAGATGTACAACAACGTCCAGCAGCACTAGCTGGTTTCCAACGGAGGTTCGAGCTTTCTCAAACTAAATCAAACTTCATTCCAGAAAACCCTGATTCTAACAATTTTTCAACTTCTCAGTCCATAGTGAAGCTCAACTACGCATGGAGCTATACCATATATGTACTATTTCTATATATGGTTCATCGCCTATATGATATCTCAACAAAAATGGGACCAAAATGAGAGGTACTTTCTGAATCTTTAAGGACGGAAAGTGAAGGATGAAAAATTTGAAATAAGTAGCCATATTGTCGTATTATTTTTCCCTACGTCGGAATCAACGTCTATTGGTCGATTTCGTTACCTATAGAGACAGAAGTTGGTCCCGCTTTGAGGACAGCGATAATTCATATATTGGTAGTAGATATATGAGCTATACTGATCATGTCAAGATGGTCCCGATTGACAAAAATTTGCTGATATGACAGATGACTTCTTCTTCTTACAATTATAACGTTGCTTCCATAGTACTGTAGAAAAACAAAAGTATACCACAAGGATGAGGATTATTTGAGGATGAGAGATGGTTTGAAAGAGACCAAGCTGTTCACTTCTTCTATCCGGTTTCGATTATTCCAGGGGATGGAGATGTACAACAACGTCCAGCAGCACCAGCTGCTCCCCAACGAAGGCTCGAGCTTTGAAAGCTCCCGAAGCGTCGACCAGCTACTGACCGACGACATGGTGGTGCCAAGCGACCCCCGTAGCCTTTGCAGCACCCCCTCACCTCGCCACCCCCGCAGCCTTTGCAACACCCCAGTGCCTCTCGTCCATACAGGTAAAGGGTAGTGGAAGAGCAATAATTAATAAATAATAATGATAATAATAATGTGTCTCTATTTTTCATTCATGAACAAAATGCATAAGAGTATTATAAGGAGGAGGCGGCATTCAACAAAGTTGCTCTTCCATACAACCCCATATGAGTATCCGACAAGTTGAAAGGGTATTTTTCAATTAATTCAAGAAAGAATAAATTACCTACTATTGAAATATAGTACTATAAGTACATATAAAGCATTAATATAATCAAATATAACAGCTGAATAAATCAGTCAATAATGATAATGCCAACAATAAAATACTGACAACAGTATTCATAATGAAAATAATAATAATAATAATAACAGAAATAATAATGCACTAATTTCGAGTTGGGGTTTCTCATGTCATATACATACATAGGATTTGGCATATATTTTGAATGTATCGAGGGTCCGGGCAGATCTAACTTGGCAAGTGAAGCATTGTATGTGTGAGTGAGATTATGCAAGATGGCAGCCTCAGAATGGCGGGTTAGTTTCGTGATTATGATCCGATTCTATTCAGAATTGGTATCTAGGGGTCTTCGGGATCGGAGATTATGATTCTTCCGTCGGCATTGAGATTATTCAAGATGACGGCCTCAGAATTGCGGATGAGTTTTGTAATTATCATCCGGTTCGTTTCAAAATTGGTATCTGGGGGTTTTCGAGATCAGAAATCATGAGTCTCTAGTCGATATTGAGATTTTTCAAGATGGCGGCCTCAAAATGGCGGATGAGTTTTGTAATTATGATCCGATTCTGTTAGAACTTGTTATCTGGAGGTTTTCGGTATCGGAGATTATAATTCTTCCGCCGGCATTGAGATTATTCAAGATGGAGGTATCGTCCGCATATATCGTTAGTGATTGCGATTTTAAGTGTACTGGTAAATCATTTATAAAAAGTAGAAATATTAGCGGTCTCAGTACAGACCTCTGAGGGACTCTCCTATTCAAAACATGAGAACCGGAAATAGTATCCCTTACTTTGACAACCATCTTTATATTGCCGAGGTAATCTAATGTCGAATCCAAAAAAATTCCTCTGAATCCAACATTGCATAATTTATCTTTGATAAAATGTATATCTACGCTGTGATAGGTCGAAAAACAACCCTGCCACGTGCCTTCCGCTGTCTATTTCCATATAGACATATTCGAAAAGATCGCATGCAGCAGTTTGTGTTGATCTATCAGCTTGAATTCCATGTTGGTATGTAGCTTGTTGATATTCAGAAAGTGTATCATCCTACTGCAGACGATCTTTTCAAAGATTTTGGATATAACACTCAGTACTGATACTGGTCGATAATTGGACAGATTTTCCGGATCATTTTTTTTGTGAATTGGAATGACTTTTTGTTGTATTTTCGAAATTTTTTATTTCTTGTTATGCACATTCTCAGGCCGCTCCACTCCGTCCGAAGACACATCGTCGTCGTGCGGCAGCTACAGCGTCGGCGGCATCGGCAGCGGTGGCGCCGGCACGCCGGACCTGCTCGAGCGGGCCACCCCGACCCCGTCGAAGCGGGGCGAGCGGGCCCGTCCCGGCTCGGACGACGACAGGAGCGTCAGGTATTCTTCCTCGGGGTACTACGAGTCGCCTGTGGAAGATGAGTGAGTTTTTGACCAATTTTTTCCCATCACTGGCTATAGTGGGAAAGAGTATCATATAAGCCATTTTTCCTCGAAGTAAACCACACACACCGGGTCAACAATAAGTTAAGCAGTCAATTTTCCTCGATGTGTATTCCAAACTATGACGTGATAGTTAACCAACCACACAAACCAGCACACTGAGGTAGTTCACGGAGTAGTTAAGACTGTTACTGGATTGCGGATTGGGCTCTTGTTGTTGCTATAATCTACAATTAATGAAAAAATTAATTGAGATCTCATCATATTATTGATAGAAATAAATTGATTCATTGTAAAATGTATACGTGGCAAATTGTTCCAATTTTTCTGAATTTGAAGTAGGTAAGTACCTAGTTCCTAGCTATGATATATTTTTGTTACAGATTATGAATTACTTTTTTTATGTTCTGGTTTCCACGAAAAAGTCTATAATATAATGTTCAGAGAACATCGTGAGAACCAAGTAATTAAGGTAGGAATTGGTGTTCTTCTTGAATTTCTGGAGGTTATATACCTCGGGGAACACCTCCCTTGGCAATGTGTTCCAGAGCCTCTCTGTTTGTTGGATGAACGAGTTTTTGGCAAGAGATGTTCTGCAGCTTTCCAAAGTGACCACGAAGGGGTGCGAAGCCTCAACTCAACAAAAGGAGGAAAAATTGTTGATATTTCAGAATGGCATCGTCCATGAAAATATCTATGAAATAGAGCCAGATCGCCAATTTTTTTACGATGTTCCAGAGAAGTGAGTG
The DNA here is from genome assembly GCA_918026855.4 of Phaedon cochleariae. NCBI lineage: Eukaryota > Metazoa > Arthropoda > Insecta > Coleoptera > Chrysomelidae > Phaedon > Phaedon cochleariae. Next base: position 50,885,501 of record OU896714.1, on the reverse strand, counting down.
AGTTTGTGAGCGAGGCATCACCCACGAGACGAATTGCCCTTTTTTGAACAGAATCTAACAGTTTCAGGGTATTGATGCACTCCAAATATGGGAACAGTATTCCAGGACAGGTCGGATCTGTGCCTCGTAGATCATAAGCAGCTGACTGAAAGTGAAATAGCTACTGGCCCGAAACAGAAAACCAAGTTTTTGGGATGCACTTTTAGCAATTGATCTCACGTAATTTTCCCAAGAAAGGTTATTGCTGATAGTAATACCAAGGATCGAAATGGATATCTTCAAAGGTATGGTTACTCCTGACAAGCTTATGTTGGGCATAGTGAGATCGGCTTTTCTAGAAAAAAGTCATGCTTGTATTTTGTTTGCATTGAAATCTACCAAGTTATTGGATCCCCATTCAAGAATTGTTTCCAAGTCCATATTCATGTTGTCAACATGTCTCCCTCGTTCGTTTCTGATTTGCCTGGCTGGTATTGGAGCAATGGAAGAGAAGGCGGTATGGGGTACTATCATCGGCGAAGCTGTGTACTCGACATGAAGTTGCTTCCAACAAATCGTTGATATGGAGTAGAAATAGTGTTGGTGCTAGAATTGATTCTTGCGGAACACCACCATTTATGGTAAGAGAGTCAGATGAAACTCCGTCGACTACTACATGAAGAGACCTGTTTGAGAGAAAACTAGCTAGCAGAGAACATAGCTGTGGAGGCAAGCCATAAGATGGGAGCTTGGCGAGGAGTCCGTGGAGCCAGACTCGGTCGAATGCTTTGGAGATATCAAGTGCCACGGCTAAGGTTTACCATATTTTTCAATAGATTGCTGCCATATACGTGAGACGTGAGCGAGCAGGCCACCAGATGATCTCTGATGACGGAAGCCATATTGCCTATCGCTGATAATACCTGAATGTTCCAGGTATTCCATGAGCTCGATGTTGATAGCTTTCTCCATGATCTTTGAATTGATAGATAGCAGTGCGATCGGTCTGTAGCTGCTAGGTAGGGTCTTTTTGCCTTTCTTAGGAACTGGTTGTCCTCTAGCAAGTCTCCAGGTATTACTACTCAAACCAAACAATTAACAAAAACAGCTGATGAACTGACATCTGTCAAGCTTCACAAGTAGACCTTGAGATCATAATAAAGTTACCGTGATGTCACCATGAAGTTAACCTGGTTTGTCTGGTTAGGTTCGAGGAAAAATGACTTAATATTGCACAAAACTTCGAGGTCATATTTTTCGGGTCAAAATAAGAAAAAAAAATTATGTAAACATGTTAATGTCCGAAAACGATTCATTTCCGTGGTCGATTTTTTTATTGATTTCTAAAATATGCCTGAACCGATATACAGGGTTGGGATAAAGAATGGAACCAAGCAAATATCTCGGTAACCGTATGTTAGATTTTTTTGAATTTATGTACAGGATGATTTCAAAATGCGTCGGATTTGAAAATGTTATCACCAATATTGCCACTTTTTCAGTTATTCCGTAAATATTATCAACTTACTCATTTTGAATTGAATACCCTAAACTATATGAACAAAATTTTCGAAGAAAAATATTTTGCAATTTTACGTTGAGAACGTCCAAAGATAAGTAGAAACCCGATATTTTTCCAAAATATCTATATTTATTCTCTTCAAACTTTTTTCCAAACGAAGTGTCACTGACAAGCTATTGGATTCTTCTTTTAGGCTCCCTGATAGGAAAATTCTTTGAAGTTGCATGTCAACATAGGCTACCAAAATTATTTTGAAACATACAGGATGTCCCCAAAAATCACAAAAACTGAAGTTGAACTTTTTTCAATCGAACACCCTATATATTATTTCATTTTGAGATTCTACCTGGTGAGCTGATTTCAACAATCCATCATACTTGGGGTCTAGCAGTTATAATTACTGAGATATAGGGTGTGAGAAATCGAGATTTTCCAAGTTCAAGAATTATTTGTGTCTAAACCATTCATAATTGGTCAAAACGGCTCACATGTCCCTATCTCAACTTTTGATCAACTATCTACTGACATTTAATTGAAACAAATACAGGGTGGTGCAGAATTCAGAATCTTGATCATCCGGTATATGTCCCAATTAAATATCAGTAGATAGTTAATCAAAAGTTGAGATAGGGACATGTAAGCCGTTTCGACCAATTATGAATAGGTTCGACACAAAAAATTCTTGAACTTGGAAAATCTCGATTTTTCACACCCCATATTTCAGTAATTATAACTGCTAGACCCCAAGTATGATGGGTCGTTGAAATCAGCTCATCAGGGAGAATCTCAAAATGAAATAATATATAGGGTGTTCGATAGAAAAAAGTTTAACTTCAGTGTTTTATGATTTTTGGGGACACCCTGTATGTTTCGAAATAATTTTAAATGGTAGCCTATGTTGACATGCAACTTCCTAGAGAGGAAGAATTCCAAGAAGATAAGTGGTTAGCCTTCTAGAGACCGAGGCGTTACTGGTGGCCCACCCTGTATATTGAAATAATACTCATATTTTTATCTTGTAGAAACAAGGAGATGATATCCCAAATAATCAAGTAAAATAGTTGTTCTCTGTTGAATAAACCGAGAAATCGATAATTTCATAACATAGAGAATTAATTAGTTATTTTCACACCTCAATTCTCCCACATGAAAATAGGTTGGGATGACACATTAACTTACATACTTTGAGAGGAAAGCAACAGGAAAAGTATGAATGCAGGAACTCAAAAATCACCCAATTCTTTCTCACATGAAATAGGTTGAGATGAAATAAATAAATGAAACCTGCCAATAGTACCAATCTAATAGTCTCAACCTCAATTCACTCAACAATTCATGTTCTTCATTACTCAGATTAGGTCATCGAAACCTCTCTCAAAGAACAACCAGTATTTTCAATCAATTTCAGTTCTACGTGGACATCACCAAGATACGAGAACAAGAAACCCTCCGATCCAAAGTCGTATCTAGAAGTCAACTCTGTCCCCAACAGTAAACCGAGCAAAAGAAACATCAAACTATCCCCTTCATCCGAAAAACCAAAGCGAACCAGATCCAGGATCAGGAGCCCCATGCAAAACAACAAGAAATCCCACCAGCTGAAGAAATCCTCGGTGGTATACCTGAACGACAAAGAGAATAAGGCCACATCAGACGAATCCAGCTGCGATATAGGCATGAAACATTTGGCCAATCCGAATTCGCCTTGGAAAAATAAGAAGAGCAGAGACAGAGAGAACGAGAAGAGGAGATCTCCTGTCAATGCTGATAAAAAACCATCAGGTGTGTCTGGAAGCTTGGGGAAGAGGAAAACCACCAGAATACCTAACACTGGACCTTCTCCTGATAACAGTTTAAACAAGAAACTAAGGTGAGTTATCTTTGGTTGAAGTCCATGGTTTCTCAAAGTGAAGTAAAGTAGTAACTACTAAATCATACTAATGCATATCGATGTGCTTATCGTGGTGGCCCCTTTGGTCCCTAACAACACAGGGATGTCCTAGGTACGTCTCTTTTTTGTCCCGCGGTACAAAGACATGATTGGGACATCCAGGGGATGTCCTGCCCGGTACATCCCTAGGTTATCCTATTCGTGTCCCTGGAGTATCTGATATCCATTCACACCAGAGTCATTGAATTTCATCAAACTATTGAGTTGAATTTCTTTGAAAATGTTTGTTCCTCTTCCGGAAAATGATTGTAATGAAAATAAAGAATAAAGTCTCAGAACTTCCTAAGAAATTACCATTTTTCGCAGACAGAAATCGTACATGCATAATGCCCCTCATTTTTAAACACCCAAGAATGATAATAATTATACCCAATTCCTAATAAAGTTGTTTTTATTCAGGTTTCTGTAGCTATGTCCTGTTTATAAATCTGTTTAGTACATAAATCTCCAGGAGGCATGATAGCCAATGGAGCAAGGTGCGTGCATGATAAGCAAAAGGTCCCGGGTTCAATCCCTACTCGACCTGCAACTTTTTTCCTTTTGTCGAAAGGATGTCCCTGGGATATCCTTGGGACGTCCTAGGGATATCCTTTCATCGTACTTGGTACATCCCAGGGACGTACCAGAAGGACATCCCTTGGATGCCTTTTTTAGCGGCCAGCGGATGTCCCTGGGACATCCCTAGTATTAACGTTGTCCCGACAAAGGACATCCCTGAGATGTCCTAGTATAAGATCAGGGACGTCCATGGGAAGTCCCTAGGATGTACTGGTATTGTTAGGGGTGGTTTCCGCCATGAAAGTGTGTCCATTTGGGGTGGTTGGGTTTCCCCTCTTCAACAAAATGGAACCATTTTTCTCCTTTTCTTATATTGAGATTCAACAACCATTTTTCACTAGGCTGAGGATGGACATGTATATGTACAGTGTGTCCCACTTACCATGCTCACCATGGGTATCTTTTCAACGGTGAGAGATACGAGGTCGGTTAAATGACACCAAATGTGGAGTTTGTCAAGGCCAACTATAATGTGAAAAAATATTTTCATAAAATCTATTCGTTTTCGTTTTATACGCAAAAAACAGATTTTGATCATTTTCATGTCTCCTCCGTAACTTCTTTATTTATGAAAATATTCAAATAGGAATTTCACAATCTCATGGCAGTTTTTTAAAGTGATTTCGAAAAAAATATGAAATTTATACCAACTCTTCTAGAATTTGAGATATCAGCACCAACTTTAGTTTTTCAAATGTAGGTCATAGCTCACTATGACTTAGTTACAAATAACTTTTTTCTCTCTTACAGATCATATGTCGCAGTAATAGTTTTGTGTTGATAACAACGGAGTTATCGTCATTTAAACAAAAAAAAATTATTTGGAAGCCGCCATCTTGAATTTATGAATTTTAACAAAAAAATCATGATCTCCAACCTCAAAAACCCCCACTTACCAATTTTGAATGGAATCGGACCAAATCTTGTCCGCCATCTTGGAGCAGCCATTTTTTTAATTTCAACAAAAATTCCATTATGTATTGTCACCTGAATCATGAACACCTTCCAAATTTCAAGTTAATCGGAGTTATGGAATTTTTGTTGAAATTAAAAAAATGGCTGCTCCAAGATGGCGGACAAGATTTGGTCCGATTCCATTCAAAATTGGTAAGTGGGGGTTTTTGAGGTTGGAGATCATGATTTTTTTGTTAAAATTTATAAATTCAAGATGGCGGCTTCCAAATGATTTTTTGTTTTGTATAAATGACGATAACTCCGTTGTTATCAACACAAAACTATTACTGCGATGTATCATCTGTAAGAGAAAGAAAAGTTATTTGTAACCAAGTCATAGTGAGCTATGACCTACATTTGAAAAACTGAAGTTGGTGCTGATATCTCAAATTCTAGGAGAGTTGGTATAAATTCCATATTTTTTTCGAAATCACTTTGAAAAACTGTCATGGGAATGTGAAATTTCTATTTGAATATTTTCATAAATAAAGAATCTACGGAGGAGACATGAAGATGATCAAAATCTGTTTTTTGCGTATAAAACAAAAACGAATAGATTTTATCGAAATATTTTTCCACATTATAGTTGGCCTTGACAAACTCCACATTTGGTGTCATTTGACCGAACTCGTATCTCTCACCGTTAAGAAGATACCCATAGTTATCATGATAAGAAGAAAATCATGGTAGAATGAAACATCCTGACTGACACCCATTGCAAAAATAAGGGATAATAATAAAGAGAATGGGGAAAAATAATTTGAGGACGATCTGAGGTCGGGAAGTGGAAAGGGGTAAGTTTTTAAGGGCAAAAAACGGTTTATCTCGATTTCTGGAAAAACAACAAGTCCTATAAAAAAATGTTGGATGACAAAGTTGTAGGTGATAAAAAGATCAATATCTTTTGTCTTCACACTTTTTTCACATAACCTCAAAATTTAAGTGGAAAATGTGGTGGAAACTTACCTCTTCATGTCCGAAACACACTGTTATTTTATTGATTTGGAATATTCATTCTTCCACCATATTTTCACTTAATATCAAGAAAGGATCATAATTTTCGATCGAAAATTCTCGCGTCAAAACATCTGCTTCTTTAAAAAAAGTTGGTGGGCTTCTTGTCCGTTGAAATCTCTTCTTTCTCATGATGTGAAAGATATATACATCACTTGGGTGAATGTTCTCAGAAAATGTGAAAGATGAAAATAAATAATATTTGAATTTTCCACATAAACTACTCAACACTAATTTCGTCGCACACCAAAATGTCGCCCCTGTTATAATGTGAATAACTTTTTTCAGTTCAGAACAATTTTAATTTGGTTCACACTGTTCGATAGGTCAGTCCTTCAGCTATAATCTCGTACTTCATTGAAACATGAGGGTATTCACATAAAATCTCTACATGGTGTTTTCCGACACTGTGCAAAATTTCGGAATATTCAAAAGGCTCTCAAATGGTGAAAACATTTTTTTTCTCAACGTCGACAACAGAGGCATGAAGATGATCTCATTACCTCGAGATGTTTCGCGAATCAACTTCCTATCTCTCTTATTTACAGAGTGATCTCAAAAAATCAACTTTTTGGTTTTGCAGCCATAACTTTTTTCCACGTCAACCGATTTTAGAAATCGTAGGCTCATTTTGAAGATAAAACTTCAGATGAAGAGATCTGAGTATCAGAATTGACTCAAGATGGCTATCAAAGATCTAGAGTTTCCTTGAAAGTGACCCAAATCTGGAACGCCCTCCGAATCTCGGAAAAACAATTCATTCTGGATGCGTCCATATTTTCCTCGCTCTCAGTAGTCAAGAAAGTGCGTGAGAAAACACAATTGAAACATGTTCTTGCAGACACATCAGATTATTTCTCCTCTGTAATGCATGGCCCGTAACCAACGTTTCAAGAATCACAGTAAGTGACTGACAAGTCAGGTTAGACGTCGTTTTCGAATAAATAAACAGATCTCGATAGTTTCGATGCCGCATCTAACGCGAATGTGGGTGACAACTTTGTTCTCGTTGATGACAATGCGAGACCGCATAGGGTTGTTGTTACATCATTTATGATGAGCCTTAGCTGGTCGGGTTTGTCAGTCCATTGTGATTCTTGTAACGTTGGTTACGGGCCTTGCATTACAGAGGAGAAACGGTCTGATGTTTTTGCAAGAACATGTTTCAATTGTGTTTTCTCACGCACAATTCTTGACTACTGAGAGCGAGGAAAATATGGATGCCTCCTGAATGAATTGTTTTTCCGAGAACAAGTTGATTTTCATTCAATTCTCCTCCCAACCGAGATTCGGAGGGCGTTCCAGATTTGGGTCACTTTCAAGAAAACTCTAGATCTCTGATAGCCATCTTGAGTCAATCCTGATATTCAGATCTCTTCATCTGAAGTTTTATCTTCAAAATGAGCCTAAGATTTCTAAAATCGGTTGACGTGGAAAAAAGTTATGGCTGCAAAACCAAGAAGTTGATTTTTTGAGATCACTCTGTAAATAAGAGAGATAGGAAGTTGATTCGCGAAACATCTCGAGGTAATGAGATCATCTTCATGCCTCTGTTGTCGAAGTTGAGGAAAAAAAATTTTTTCACCATTTGAGAGCCTTTTGAATATTCCGAAATTTTGCACAGTGTCGGAAAACACCATGTAGAGATTTTATGTGAATACCCTTATGTTTCAATGAAGTACGAGATTATAGCTGAAGGACTGGGCTATCGAACACATTATAACAGGGGCGACATTTTGGTGTGCGACGAAATTAGTGTTCAGTAGTTTATTTTATATATTCTGTTCTTTTCTCAATGTCTTTTAACCTACTAATTTTTTTCACTTTTTACCATTTCAAATGCTTCAGAACTGGTCTTGATAGTCATGCAGCAACTGCTTGCCAGAAGCTGCCAGCTAATAAAATCTAAATAATGTAAGATATTCGAATGATTTTTTTTTTTTCAGTAATGGAGAAACCCCTGAGTCCAATAGGCATTGCCCCAAGGAGAATGAAGACACCTGCAAGCTGAAAGCCCTGAGCGCTGAATCCCTGAGATCAGTGAGCCCAGGGAGCGACAGTGTCTTCTACAGCGATCCTAGCAGCCTCACTGCCGATCACCACATCCACTGTTTGCACTGCGGTAAAGAGGTTCGTACAAACAATTTGGGGATCACAGAGCTATCTCAAACTGTTATGAAGTTTGGATCTACTAACATCCTCACCCTCCAACTTGAATCCTACCGACTGCTCCAATCTATTGAAGAATATGGTGAAACCTTGGCCGTGGCACTTGATATCTCCAAGGTATTCGATCGAGTCTGGCACCACGGACTCCTCGCCAAGCTTCCATCTTATAGCTTGCCTCCCCAGCTATGTTCTCTGCTAGCTAGTCTTCTCTCAAACAGGTCTCTCCATGTAGTGGTCGACGGAGTTTCATCTGACTCTCTTATCATAAGTGCTGGTGTTAAAATTCCTGAAAATTGCAAAAATTGCAGAAATCGCAAAAATGCCTGAAAATTGCAAAAAGGGCAGAAATCGCAAAAATGCCTGAAAATTGCGAAATTCACTGAAAATTGCAAAAATTGCGAAAATTCCTGAAAATTGCAAAAATTACTGAAAATTCCAAAAATTGCAAAAATTCCTGAAAATTGTAAAAATCGCAAAAATGACTGAAAATTGCAAAAATTGCAAGAATTCTTGAATATTGCAAAAATTGCAAAAATTCCTGAAAATTGCAAAAATCGCAAAAATTCCTGAAAATTGCAAAAATCGTGAAAATGCCTGAAAAATGCAAAAATTGCAAAAATTCCAGAAAATTGCAGAAATAGCAGAAATTCCTGAGAATGAAAAAAATTTCCGAAAATTGCAAAAACTCCTGAAAATTGCAAAAATCGCAAAAACTCCTGAAAATTGTGAAAATTGCAAAAATTAGTAAAAATTGCAAAAATTGTAAAAATTCCTGAAAATTGCAAAATTTCCTGGAAGTTGCAAAAATTGCAGAAATTCCTGAAAATTGGAAAAATTGCAACATCTTCTGGAAATTGCAAGAATCCCTGAAAATTGCAAAAATTGAAATGATTCCTGAAAATTGCAAAAATCGCAAAAATGCCTGAAAATTGCAAAAATCCCTGAAAATTGCAAAAATTGCAAAAATGCCCGAAAATTGCAAAAATTACTGAAAATTGCAAAAATCGCAAAAATTCCTGAAAATTGCAAAAATTCCTGAAAATTGCAAGAATGCCTGAAAATTGCAAAAATTCATGAGAATTGCAAAAATTGCAGAAATCGCAGAAATGCCTGAAAATTGCAAAAATTACTGAAAATTGCAAAAATTGCGGAAATTCCTGAAAATTGCAAAAATTGCAAAAATTCCTGAAAATTGTAAAAATTGCAAAAATGCCTGAAAATTGCAAAAATTGCAAGAATTCTTGAAAATTGCAAAAATTGCAAAAATTCCTGAAAATTGCAAAAATCGCAAAAATTCCTAAAGAATGCAAAAATTGCGAAAAGTCCGAAAAATTTTAAGAATTCCTGAATTCCTGAAAATTGCAAAAATCGCAAAAATTCCAGAAAATTGCAAAAATCGTAAAAATGCCTGAAAAATGCAAAAATTGCAAAAATTCCTGAAAATTGCAGAAATAGCAGAAATTCCTGAAAATAAAAAATCCTGAAAATAAAAAATCCTGAAAATAAGAAAAATTTCCGAAAATTGCAAAAACTCCTGAAAATTGCAAAAATCGCAAAAATTCCTGAAAATTGTGAAAATTGCAAAAATTACTAAAAATTGCAAAAATTGTAAAAATTCCTGAAAATTGCAAAATTTCCTGAAAGTTGCAAAAATTGCAGAAATTCCTGAAAATTGGAAAAATTGCGGAATCTTCTGGAAATTGCAAAAATCGCAAAAATGCCTGAAAATTGCAAAAATTGCAAGAATGCCCGAAAATTGTAAAAATTACTGAAAATTGCAAAAATCGCAAAAATTCCTGAAAATTGCAAAAATTCCTGAAAATTGCAAAAATTGCAAAAATGCCTGAAAATTGCAAAAATTGCAAAAATTCCTGAAAATTGCAAAAATTGCAAGAATTCCTGAAAATTGCAAAGATTGCAAAAAGTCGAGAAAAATTTAAAAATTCCTAAATTCCTGAAAATCGCAAAAATCGCAAAAATGCCTGAAAATTGCAAAAATCGTAAAAATGCCTGAAAATTGCAAAAATCGCAAAAATGCCTGAAAATCACAAAAATTCCTGAAAATTGCAAAAATTGAAAAAATTCCTGAAAATTGCAAAAATCGCAAAAATGCCTGAAAATTGCAAAAATCGTAAAAATGCCTGAAAAATGCAAAAATTGCAAAAATTCCTGAAAATTGCAGGAATAGCAGAAAATCCTGAAAATAAGAAAAAATCCTGAAAATAAGAAAAATTTCCGAAAATTGCGAAAACTGATAATTGCAAAAATCGCAAAAATTCCTGAAAATTGTGAAAATTGCATAAATTACTAAAAATTGCAAAAATTGTAAAAATTCCTGAAAATTGCAAAAATCGCAAAAATGCCTGAAAATCACAAAAATTCCTGAAAATTGCAAAAATTGAAAAGATTCCTGAAAATTGCAAAAATCGCAAAAATGCCTGAAAATAGAAAAAATGCCTGAAAATTGCGAAAATTGCAAAAATGCACGAAAATTGCAAAAATTACTGAATATTGCAAAAATTGCGAAAATTCCTGAAAATTGCAAAAATTGCAAAAATTCCTGAAAATTGCAGAAATAGCAGAAATTCCTGAAAATAAGAAAAAATCCTGAAAATAAGAAAAATTTCTGAAAATTGCAAAAACTCCTGAAAATTGCAAAAATCGCAAAAATTCCTGAAAATTGTAAAAATTGCAAAAATAACTAAAAATTGCAAAAATTGTAAAAATTCCTGAAAATTGCAAAATTTCCTGAAAGTTGCAAAAATTGCAGAAATTCCTGAAAATTGGAAAAATTGCAAAAATTGCAAAAACTTCTGGAAATTGCAAGAATCCCTGAGAATTGCAAAAATTGAGAAAATTCCTGAAAATTGCAGAAATCTCAAAAATGCCTGAAAATTGCAAAAACTCCTGGAAATTGAAAAAATTGCAAAAGTTCCTGGAAATTGGAAAAATTCCTGAAAAATGCAAAAGTTGCAAAAAGTCCGGAAAATTTTGAATATTCGTAAATTCCTGAAAATTGCAAAAATCGCAAAAATGCCTGAAAATTGCAAAAATCGTAAAAATGCCTGAAAAATGCAAAAATTGCAAAAATTCCTGAAAATTGCAGAAATAGCAGAAATTCCTGAAAATAAGAAGGAATCTTGAAAATAAGAAAAATTTTCCGAAAATTGCAAAAACTCCTGAAAATTGCAAGAATCGCAAAAATTCCTGAAAATTGTAAAGATTGCAAAAATTAATAAAAATTGCAAAAATTGTAAATATTCCTGAAAATTGCAAAATTTCCTGAAAGTGGCAAAAATTGCAGAAATTCCTGAAAATTGGAAAAATTGCAAAAATTTCTGGAAATTGCAAGAATCCCTGAAAATTGCAAAAATTGAAAAAATTCCTGAAAATTGCAAAAAATTCCCGAACATTTCTGAGAAGTGCAAAAATTCCTGAAAATTGCAAAAATTCCTGAAAATTGCAGAAATTACAAAAATTCCTGAAAATTGCAAAAATTCCTGAAAATTGGAAAAATTCCTGAAAATTGTAATTATTGCAAAAATTCCCGAAAATTGCAAAAATTGCTATAATTCCTGAAAATAGCGAAAATTACTAAAAATTGCAAAAATCGCAATAATATTTTATTCAGATCATTTGATGTTCCATCTTCAACATACTTATCATGTAGGTATTTTTAATCATGTATTCTTGTAATATAATTCATCTATTTATGCACTTTAGTGATTGAGGGTGAAGATTATCTTCATTTTCAAGCACTATGGCTATTGTAATTATGACTTGCCGTACATGTAATTCACATAACATGGTCAAATAAACTACTCTACTCTACTCTACTCTACTCATGGCGGTTGGAAAATTTTCAAATGAAAACTGGGTATGTAGGTACCTATACTAGCATCCGGCCTAATATTATTATCATGCGAAATATCCATCATAATGTTGAAAACAATTTCAATTTTATTACTCCATACTCATATTCCATTTCGGCCTATACAGATTTTTACGGAATACTGATGTATATTGCCTAATGCACAACTTGTAAGCTGTGCCTGTGGGACTTATTCGGAGAATTCAGACGACCGCAGAAGCCTCAAGGGGTAACACTCAAGGCCGCTTTTACTATAAATGTTGAAATATTTTACGCTAGAATGAGTTGGAGTGAGACACTAGACGACTTCCTTCGTTATCGGGCCCCATAAAACATAAAAAAACATGTTTTATTGTTAAAAATTCAAATGTCAGTATACTCATCCAAAACTCAACACAATAGCGGAAAAGTGGACTTCTCCGCACAGTAGTAGAAAAAAATTATAAATCAATATTTCGAGCACATATAATATAATAACGCGATAATCTTTATATTTCTACAAGGTTGACATAGTCACGACTGACGATCCTGACAAACCAGCTACCTGTGGGGAAATCTTTCAACCACCTGCAGGATTCCAGGATTCCCCTAGAATAAAGCCACCTGAAAGGTTGTTCAAAAAATTCGATAGAAGACTGAGATCAGAAGACAGGAACTTGACGGAGAACAAACAAAATCGTCATGGTACAGAAGTGAGAGCAAAGGTAAGGACTTGTCACTTTCACTTTTTATTATTTTTATCGACTAAATTGTTTTCAACGAGAACCAGAAAGAAAATGCTATCATCTGCACAATACCCATCATTCATTTTCAGCTCCTTAACGCATATCCCTTGTGGTATACCACAAGGATCGGGTTCGGGCGTTACCACCGATAAAACAAGGCCTGCATTCTCCGTGGGTGACGTCACTTAGTCAGGCCTAACCAGCGACAAGCGCTTATAGCGCTATAAGGCGACCGCGTATTTAGATTTTAGTTTTAGATCATTATTGAGCCGATTTTGCTTTTTTTTGAAGGGCTTCCGGTTGAAAGAGGATGCCTGCCGTCAACTGAGCCCTTCTTCGCATCCCATTCGATTTTATTATGGAAAAACGGAGTTTCAAACCAGCAACCCATTCGAATCAAATATATTGGCAAAAATTGTAGTGATTCAATCTCATTAGAGGTAAACTTCACACCTACTTATACAGGGCCCGCATAACATAAACTCATCATGAGATTGATCGAAAGAAAATTGGGGAAAATGTATTTTAGTTTGATAGACATGCCGTTTGTTATACCTGATTACCTATATTTATCTTGGAGAATTCCTATTACCTAAAAAAATTTCCAGTGAGTGTTTTCAATTTCCTGTTGTTGGATTTTTCACCCAATTGGTCGTTATACTTGAAACAGTAATTTTTAAGTAGAGTGTTTGTAGTACATGTTAATATAATAGTTGCAATTTGATCATTGGAATGAATTCTGCATTCATTGCCACGTGGCAAATGACCGTTTTCAGAAAGAAATTTGAGAATGTATTGAGTCAGAAACCAAAGAGTCCAATGCATTCGAAATATGTTTCAAAACCCTCTTTTTCTGATTATCAAGACATTTTCCCGAATTATGTATCTCGTTTTTATCTATTTCAATTAGTAATTCCTTGATTTGATTGATATTATTAGAGATAAAAGGTGTTTTCAGATTGGCTTTTAGAGATGTTTGTATCGCTAGGTCATACAAAAATGATTCCACATTCAAAACAAAATCAATCACAACCGAATATGTAATTACGGGCCCTGGAGAATAAGATAATTTGAATAATGTGACTTTTTGCAAATCGATAATTTTGAACCACATTTCGGGCAACTGAAAAGACTCTAATACAACTAGAAATTCTTGAAATTCTGTGTAGCAAAATGATTTTTGGTAATTTTCGAATTAAGTTTTACTTTTGGTAAGTGCTTGTGCCAAATTTTTAGTCTCTAGTAGGTATCTCAAGTTTTTCATCACGACTTGTGCGTAATTTTACATCTTTCGATAAATAAGATGGACAGTTGGGAAATTGAGTGGGAATAACATCTCGTTTGAGCCTAGGAATTTTCAAATCTATTGTTACAGTTTTGCCAGTTTTTGAATCGGTTGCAGTAGATGAAGTAATAATATCATCTTTAGTAAAATGTAATTCACATACTTTACTGTACGTAAAGTCGTAAAATCCTTGCGGTGAATTGCATGTACCCACTTTTTCGATAGTTCCTTGTCCAATGGGAAACTAAAAGCATGAACTTTTGGACCACCCACATAATTCCCCCGACAAAAGGGAACACAACACTTGTAAGGCATTGTTATTTCGCCTATCACAACACGAAATATTTCACAAAACAGTAATTTCTCCGCCAATTATTTTGATGAATAAACAACAAGAGAATATTCAAGCACACGCGATTTACCTACGCCACAACAAACTGACGATCGATCGACGCGAATGCCTTGGAAGATCGCCTGAGTATGCGACGTCACGAGCTGTTTACGTCAGAGTCTGCTGGCCTTGTTTTATCGGTGGTAACGGTTCGGGGCCTATTACATTTTTTCCATTCATGAATAGTTCCAATAACCTAATAGATCAATTTTTTGGTTAAGTCTGAAGAACGAGCAACAAAATCCTACCGAAATAAGCTGCGACCTATGGCGAAGTCTACTAACAACAGTCAGGAGCAGCTGAAAGCGACAGACTCGAGTCCGAGCATTCTACCCGGTGAGCCAGAAAACGAAGACGATACCGGTATCTACGATGTGCCTTATATTGATGGTTGCTGGATTCATATTGACGAAAGGGAAGAGGTCAACTCTTGCAAGACTTCTTGTTCGAGTCCTAATGGTGAGATATGATTTTCGTGAGATAGATGTTTATATTTAAAAATGTAGAATATTCATTATACAAGGTGTTCTTCTTGACATTCAATCCTTCTCCTTGGTGATTTTGAGAGCCTATAAGTTGATCGAAATGACTTGAATTTGTATTTGGTACGTTTTTGGATACACAGGGTCTTTCGATTTTCCAGAATAGATATCAACTCCCATTTTCGAAATGAACGTCTTGCTAAATTTCACACTTTGAACTTTTTTATTCTGGATTGATAGCGGTCGATATAGGTTTAGCAATTTGATGTTGAGAATATAAGTATTACAATAGTGATATAAGTAGCATATTTTCTCAACATTGTTATAAAAAAAAATGAGTTCATGTCTTTTGAGTTCAGTTTGAAATTTGGAAATATTTTTTTCCAGACTTGGCCCGCACTGACTCCGTTTCTAGTACTGAATCTGAAAAAGAATTCCGGAAGCGTTATCAAGCTGTTACACATCGAATGGTCCATCGAAAATCCTGTCTGGAAATGTACAAAAGACAGAATAATAAATCATTTGGTGAGTGCGTCAACCCAAAATGTATACAGGGTGTCTCGAAATTAGCCTGCCAAACTCCACTAGCGGCTTCTTTGATCAAATGAAAGCTTCAATGGCCATGACTCGAAAAATGTCTCCCAAGGGAGCTATACATCAGCCCTCCTGAAGATGATATTCTTTGAATATTTCCGAAACGCCATGTGTTAAAATGATGTTTTTCAGTACAAGAACTAAACCTTGCATGCTCAATACGGAGAAAATAAAACCATTCCCAAATTTGATTCAGGGGTGTATAATATTGGGTGGGACTACATTAACCCTTTCAAGCCCAGTGATGCCATATGGCATCATATATTATATCCACGTATAGGCGCGTTCAGATCATTCGGCAATTGTTTAGGATTATCCCAATGATGCCATATGGCATCATAGTATTTGAGTCATAAAAACTACATGTCTGGCATTTTTTCTTCTTTAACAACCTTCAGAATCTTATCAATGATAGAATTATCGAATGATATATTTTTTTCAACGGATTCAATAATTTGGGCCGGAAAGGGTTAAATATTGCTCAAACTTTCTTGTATGTATACTTTCCGACTATTTACAGAGAAAAGGTACCGTTTTCCGTATGCACTGGACATGGAAAGTTCAGTTATTGTACCTAACTGCATCGCATGTAATCACATGGCGTTTCGGAAATATTCAATGAATATCATCTTCAGGGGCCCCCCAGGGGCTAATTTCACAACACCCTGTATATTAGTGTCAACAAATATTTTCAAGCGAGTTTTTTAGTCAAAATATCTCAATTTGAATCTATTCATTCAAACTGGAATCCTAAATGGGTACTGTTGCATTTATATATTAAATAGAAAAGTTCTCATCGGTGACATCTGAAGAGGAAAAAATGATTGATCAATGATTATTATTGTGAAATATGTTTCAACAACGTTTCTTGTATTCTTGGTACATTCATTTTTTCCTTTTCCAGGTCCGATGAGTAAGTGGAATAGCAAAGAAAAACACGACCCCTACTACATCTGCATCCATGAGGATTAAAATCAAAATAAATATGGACTTAAACAACCACTGCGAATAATACATATTAAATAAACTGTATACTTATGACTGTGTGTTAAAAAAATCGATTTAAATATATACCTACTTTTTATGTATACTTTTGTATTGTCTTGAACTAAATAAATTGTGGAGTATTAATAGGTGGTATTAAACAATATCATAGTCTTTAATAATTGTATGAGTATAAAATCCAAACGCCTCTATTTAATCATTTTATTTCTGGGGAATCTTCTGAAATGGGCCAAAAATTTAATATCGATTTGATCCACATTCAAGTTATGACGTCCCCCAGTAAACATGTCAATATGGGGCATTGATGGCCTAATATATTTTCCCCATACTTGACATCTGCGGCCCAGTGAATGGTCCCTTATGCGGGACCCTGTATATCAGTACAGTGTGGCCGGCAGGTGGTCCAAGTAGTGGGTACCCAGCAATCATATTCAGTATCTTGGCAAAAAGCCAGTATAACATTATCGACACATCGAGTTTCCCATAGCAAGCCCAGCACATACTTAAATGATGGGGCTGTAATGGCCAATTATCGACATAGGTTGAAATTATGTTCTGGCTCGCACGAAAAGGGATATCTTGTAATGTACAGAGATTGGGGGAGGGGAAGGGGTTTTAGGGGCCTGATGGATCTGAAAGTTTTAGTAGCTCTATATTTTTCAATGTAATGTTTTTGTGTGGAAATTGAAGAAATACATTGAACATTTGTACTATTTAATTTGCTCCACTTATACAGGGTGAATCTGAAAGTGAGGTTTATTTTCAAACAGGATTTATATCTCATCAAAGTTAGTTGTTTGACAAAGCTCACATAACATATTTAAGATAACGGAGGTACAGGTATTCAAAGATTTAAAGAAGACTCCAACTATAAAACATGTTGATAACATATCCTCAAAAAAAACGCAGAGAAGCAGAAGCCTGGACTTTAGATACCATACAGTTGCAATCTTTCTCCAGAAAAATAAATCAATTCTCTTCCTATTGATTTTGATCATTCCAGATTTTTTGGGATTTTCTCTCCTCCTTTCTATTGAATAAAAATATGAATATTATTTCAATATACGTGTAGTTAGGACACATCAGATGATTTGCCCCAAAATGTCACTGCCTTTGAACAATTTTGCTATCAGAGAGCCTAAAACAAAAATTCACCAGCTCGTCTGTGACAATTTGTATTGAAAAAGGTTTGGGGAAGAGAAATAAAGGTATATAGAAGAAACATGAAATTTTCACTTAGCTTTGGAAACGAATCTGCTCCCATTTTCAACATAAAAAATGTATATTTTTTCTGTGACGGGAAAAAAGTTTGGCATTTCATCCCTGTTGGCAGGTTATAAAATGTCACTTTTCATAAATTACTTTTTTCCCGTGGGCAAAAAGTGAGTACTTTTTTCCCGGATATATATCACATATATATACACTGTTGACGGCTTTTGTTGTGCTATAGTTCCGAGAAATGAGTCAATAATACCGTCTCCGAGAAAGTCCTTTTATCTTCCATTCGACTTCGCGGTTACGTATAATACTAAATAACCACTGAATTCGCAATTTCTTGAAATCAAATCACAGAATTAGACTGACAGAAGTGACATCAGATATTTGATTACTTCAAATGAATGATAAAGATGCCTACAACGCGGTGTCCCTACTGTTAAAAACTTAAAATTTCACGTCGATAATTTTCTGATTTCGAAATAATGTAAAATCTCTCAATATTGATTCGTCCTTTCTTCTGTCACAGAAAAAAATAGTGTATTATACACGGGAAAAATATTAGATTTCAGCTCACGGTTTGTTGTCTCCCTCCGCTACGCGTCGGGAGACAACACAACCTGGAGCTAAAATCTACTACTTTTTTCCCTTGTATAATAAATAACTATTGAATAGCAAATTCATATTTGTCTTAACACTTTTCAGTTCTCAGTGACAATTGGTGACGTTGGCAATCAAATGAGTTTCAGGATGTTTTCATCAATTGATCTTGAATCTACTGTCTCCGTTCAGAAGAATGCAAACAGATTCCTCGATTTTTTTCTTCAGGTTGTTATCGTCTTTTCCAATGATTTTAATATTATTCCATTCCAACAGAGATATATTGAATTTCGTTTTAAAGTGAACTGTTATCTTACATTTTTTACATAAACAAATTTTTAGCCAAACATCTTATTTTGGCGAGATATACAGGGTGTTTCACAGGTAAAGGGAAATATTTCAATGGTAGATAGGGGTCACCAAGGTGGTTCTGAAAATACCATATTTGATAGGTCTTAGAGTTTTCATAACGGAGATACAGGGCGATTTATCGATTTCGAATAATTATTCATTCGTCTATAAGTATTGAACTACCCAGTATATTTTTCTAAAATTTGGTATGGACCTTTAACTTGGGACGTTGAATTCATTCACCTATCGAGCGAAGAGAAAATCCAGGCTCGGCTTCAGGAAAAAAATCACATTTATTCGAAATATTAAAATAACACACTGTATGTAATAATTGACAGAGTTCATCTAAGGAATCGTGAAGAGGAGAAAAAACTGAACTGGATTTGATGCTTTTTGTTTTTCCGCCACCAATTCTCATCGTAACAATCATAAACAGAAAGCTGAAAGTATGTCAATTTGAAGAGTACTGAAATTATGAAACTAGTGTCAATTATGATTATTAGATGAATTTAAGTCAAAAAATCGCTCGAAAGAACTTACTAAGTCTCACAGTTTTTATAACGGAGATACAGGGTGAATTATCGGATTTGAATAATTATTCACTCGTCCATAAGTATAAAACTACCCAGTAACATTTTCTCAAATATGGTATGTAGCTTACTTGGGACGATGGATTCATTAACCTATCAGGCGGAATTATAATTCGATAATTCACCCTGTATCTCTGTTGTAAAGACTATGAGACTTTTCATGAAGCTGAACCTGTGTTTCCATTCTGCCTGATAGGTCAATGAATCCATCGTCCCCAGTAAGCTCAATACCAAATTTGAGAAAATATTACTGGGATGGGTAGTTTAATACTTATGGACGAGTGATAATTCACCCTGTATCTCTGTTATAAAGACTGTGAGACTAAGTAAGTTCTTTCGAACGATCATTTAACAAGAATATATCAAATAATCATAATTGAAAGTGGTTTCATAATTTTAATACTCTTGAAATTGACATACTTTTAGCTTCCTATTTATGATTGTTAAGATGAGAATTGGTGGCGGGAAAACAAAAAGCATCAAATCCAGTTCAGTTTTTCCTCCTCTTTACGATTCCTTTGATGAAGTTTGTCAATTATTACATAAAGTGTGTTATTTTAATATTTCGAATAAATGTAAATTTTTCCTGAAGCCGAACCTGGATTTTCACTTCGCCCGATAGGTGAATGCATTCAACGTCCCAAGTTTAAGCTCCATACCAAATTTTAGAAAAATATACTGGGTAGTTCAATACTTATAGACGAATGAATAATTATTCGAAATCGATAAATCGCCCTGTATTTCCGTTATGAAAACTCTAAGACCTATCAAATATGGTATTTTCAGAACCACCTTGGTGACCCCTATCTACCATTGAAATATTTCCCTTTACCTGTGAAACACCCTGTATACCTTGTTAAATAAAAAACCTCACTTTCAGATTCACCCTGTATCGACAAATTCTCAACTTTTTGATTCTGGAACCGTTCAATAAAGAAATTCGAAAAAAACATGAGAGTTCATTGCGTAAGCGGTGAAATAAATTGTTCACATAATTTGAGATATGGAGTATCGAAGTCAGTTTCCATTCATTTTAATTTTAGAACAGATATTTCATTCTGTTTTATACCAGAGAACGAAATACCTTTATGAAAGACGTTCATATCTATTTTCAGCAATAGGCATTCTTAAAGATGAGTATTTCTCACAGTGTTTCAGCGGTTTCAGTGTGTGTTTTGAAATGTACCGTGGGTTGATGAAAACACAGTATGTTGGGTATGAGCACATTTCATTGTTTTCTGTGGAAATTGAATGAAATTCTTCGAATTGAATGATTCATCAGCAACTATACAGGAGTGTCCCCCTGTTTTATTGATCACTATATACTGTGAGGGACCTTGGAAGCGGTGAGAGATATATAGAAAAGAAAGTTGCCCTATTTCAAATATCATGCATATCTAATATTTCTATGTCAAAATATAGTAAACCATTTCTGATTATTTTGAAGAAGTCGAATTTAAAATTTCACAATAACTATATTCTTCTAACTTCAAAGATAGCTTTTTGTAAGTCAATTATGTATGTCACCGATTCAAATAAGATGTATACAGTGTGTCCCACTTACCATGCTCACCATGGGTATCTTTTTAACGGTGAGAGATACGAGGTCGGTTAAATGACACCAAATGTGGAGTTTGTCAAGGCCAACTATAATGTGAAAAAATATTTTGATAAAATCTATTCGTTTTTGTTTTATATGCAAAAAACAGATTTTGATCATTTTCATGTCTCCTCCGTAACTTGTTTATTTATGAAAATATTCAAATAGGAATTTCACATTCTCATGGCAGTTTTTCAAAGTGATTTCGGAAAAAATATAAAATTTATACCAACTCTTCTAGAATTTGAGATATCAGCACCAACTTTAGTTTTTCAAATGTAGGTCATAGCTCACTATGACTCAGCTACAAATAACTTTTTTTCTCTTACAGATGATATGTCGCAGTAATAGTTTTGTGTTGATAACAACGGAGTTATCGTCATTTATACAAAAACATAAAAATTATTTGGAAGCCGCCATCTTGAATTTACAAATTTCAACAAAAAAATCATGATCTCTGACCTCAAAAACCCCCACCTACCAATTTTGAATGGAATCGGACCAAATCTTGTCCGCCATCTTGGAGCAGCCATTTTTTTCATTTCAACAAAAATTCCATGATGTATTGTCACCGAAATTATGAACACCTGCCAAATTTCAAGTTAATCGGAGTTATGGAATTTTTGATGAAATTAAAAAAAATGGCTGCTCCAAGATGGCGGACAAGATTTGGTCCGATTCCATTCAAAATTGGTAAGTGGGGGTTTTTGAGGTCGGAGATCATGATTTTTTTGTTAAAATGTGAAATTCCTATTTGAATATTTCTATAAATAAAGAAGTTACGGAGGAGACATGAAAATGATCAAAATCTGTTTTTTGCGTATAGAACAAAAACGAATAGATTTTATCAAATTTTTTTTCACATTATAGTTGTCCTTGACAAACTCCACATTTGGTGTCATTTAACCGACCTCGTATCTCTCACCGTTATGAAGATACCCATGGTGAGCATGGTAAGTGGGACACACTGTATACATTTATTTTCTTGATCATTTGTGATTTTCTCTCCTCGTTTATATGAAATGAAAATATGACTTTCATTTCAATATATGTGTATTAGGACAAATCAGATGATTTTCCCCAAAATTTCACTGCGTTTAACAAATTTTTCTATCAGGGAGCTTGAAAGAAAAAAATGCAATAGCTTGTCAGTGGCACTTTGTTTGGACAAATGTTTGAAGAGAAGAAATATAGATATATTAAAGAAGAATACCGAATTTTTTCTAACCTTTAGACGTTACGGGAACGAATCTGCTTCCGTTCTCAACATGAAATACTAACATAGTTATCTTCAAAAAAGTTGTGTTCATATAGTTTGACACTTCTCAGTGACATACTTGTTAGTGTACAAATAAGTTACAGGATGTTTTCATTAATTGATCTTGAATCTTTCATTTTCGTGTTCAGTTTTCAGTAGTGAATACCATGTTCTATCTATAATATTAACTGAACGGGAAGCAATGCTATCGTGTCCGTTCAGAAGAATGCAAGCGGGTTCCTTGATTTTTCTCTTTTGGTTGTTTTCTTCCTTCCCTATGATTTTGATATTATTCCACAATTCCACTCTGCCATATGTTGTCCATTTTCAGTAAAGAATTGTTCAGTTAGCTTTGATATTTTTTCAAAATATGTAGTTGAAGATGAAAAAAGGGACACTCTGTATACTTGCTAACTATACAGTCATACCAAATGATATCCTACACTTTTGGTCTTCATCGGATTATTTCGGTGATTCATTCTATTTCCAAAATTCATATGAAATACTTGTATGCAAAATTTTATTCTTTCAGAATACTAACTTCTGTATGTATAATCCCAGATATCACAACTTTACTTGAAAAATGACAGCCGACTGTTGAAATATAAGACATTTGAATCGAGTGCTTTAGCAGTACCTCATAAACGACAGTAATAAGGCACTGTCGCATTTATAGTTAGTAGCTCGCGGTCAGATACTTATAAAGTGCTCGAAAAACTCATCCTCCTTGATATGTATTTGAAATTTGTTGCTGCTGTAGCACTTCTGAGTCAATAATTTATTCGCCGGTAATGTGTATTAGTCCAAGAGCCGGCTGCAAATTTCCATCATCATCTGATAACGAAATGATATAGGAATTTTAGGGGTTATATGCCTCGGGGAACACCTCCCTTGGCAATGTGTTCCAGAGCCTCGCTGTTCGTTGGATGAACGAGTCTTTGGAAAGAGATGTTCTGCAGGTCTCCAAAGTGACCACGAAGGGGCCTCAACTCGACGCGTTACTCTCGTGGGGACTGCCAAGGGAGGAACAATTGTTGATATTTCAGAAGAGCATCGTCTATGAAAATATCTATAAAATAGAGCCAGATCGCTAACTTTTCTACGGTGTCCCAGGGAAGTGAGTGACTTTGTGAGCGAGGCATCACCCACGAGACAAATTGCCCTTTTTTGGACAAAATCAAACAGTTTTAGGGTATGTTTGGGTGCTGCACTCCAAATATGGGAACAGTATTCCAGGACAGGTCGGATCTGTGCCTTATAGATCATAAGCAGCTGACTGGAAGTGAAATAGCTCCTGGCCCGAAACAGAAAACCAAGTTTTTGGGATGCACTTTTAACAATTGATCTCACGTGATTTTCTCAAGAATGGTTATTGTTGATAGTAATCCCAAGCATCGAAATGGATGTCTTCAAAGGTATGGTTACTCCTGAGAAGCTTATGTTGGGCACAGTGAGATCGGCTTTTCCAGAGAAAAGGCATGCTTGTGTTTTGTTTGCATTGAAATCTACCAAGTTATTGGATCCCCATTCGAGAATTGTTGCCAAGTCTATTTTTATGTTGTCAGCATTCCTCCCTCGTTCGTTTCTGATTTGCCTGGCTGGTATTAGAGCCCTGGAAGAGAAGACGGTATAGAGGGTACTATCATCCGCGAAGCTGTTCACTGGACATGAAGTTGCTTCCAACAAATCGTTGATATGGAGTTGAAATAGTGTTGGTGCTAGAATTGATCCTTGCGGAACACAAGCATTCATGATAAGAGAGTCAGATGAAACTCCGTCGACCACTACATGGATAGACCTGTTTGAAATAAAACTTGCTAGCAGAGAACATATCTGGGGAGGCAAGCCATAAGATGGAATCTTGGCGAGGAGTCCGTGGTGCCAGACTCGATCGAATGCCTTGGAGATATCAAGTGCCACGGCTAAGGTTCCACCATATTTTTCAATAGATTGCTGATACCAATTGAATGGTAGATTTCAAGAACCTGTCTGTATCTTTCGACGAGGACGAAATATTCACGGAAATATTGACGCTCTGCCACTAACTTAGATCAGTTTGATTCGCGGCACGTTATCACATGACGGAAATATGTCCGGAATAACAGGAGCAAATAAACCGCTGTGCCGTTGATTTAGCTCAGACTAAGGGGTGGCACAGGTAAGTGCAATTTTTTTATCATTTTTCTCAGGATAATGATTGGCATAGATGCCGTTCGATGGACTACAATATTTTTACTATCCTTTTGGACATACAGGGTGTTTCACAGGTGAAGGGAAATATTTCAATGGGAGATAGGGGTCACCAAGGTGGTTCTGAAAATACCATATTTGATAGGTCTTAGAGTCTTCATAACGGAGATATAGGGCGATTTATCGATTCCGAATAATTATTCATTCGTCTATAAGTATTGAACTACCCAGTATATTTTTCTGAAATTTGGTATGAAGCTCATACTTGGGACGTTGAATTCATTCACCTATCGGGCGAAGTGAAAATCCAGGTTCGGCTTCAGGAAAAATTTACATTCATTCGAAATATTGAAATAACACACTGTATGTAATAATTGACAGAGTTCATCGAAGGAATCGTGAAGAGGAGGAAAAACTGAACTGGATTTGATGCTTTTTGTTTTTCCGCCACCAATTCTCATCGTAACAATCATAAACAGAAAGCTGAAAGTATGTCAATTTGAAGAGTATTGAAATTATGAAACGAGTGTCAATTATGATTAATCGATATATTTTAGTAAAAAAATCGCTCGAAAGAACTTATACTAAGTCTCACAGATTTTATAACGGAGATACAGGGTGAATTATCGGTTTTGAATAATTATTCACTCGTCCAAAAGTATAAAACTACCTAGTAACATTTTCTCAAATTCGGTATGTAGCTTACTTGGGACGATTGATTCATTAACCTATCAGGCGGAATGGAAATAATACCAAATAATTATGATTCGATAATTCACCCTGTATCTCTGTTATAAAGACTATGAGACTTTTTCTGAAGCTGAACCTGTATTTCCATTCTGCCTGATAGGTCAATGAATCTATCGTCCCAAGTAAGTTCAATACCAAATTTGAGAAAATATTACTGCAATGGGTAGTTTAATACTTATGGACGAGTGATAATTCACCCTATATCTCTGTTATAAAGACTGTGAGACTTAGTGAGTTCTTTTGAACGATCATTTAACAAGAATATATCAAATAATCATAATTGAAAGTGGTTTCATAATTTCAATACTCTTGAAATTGATATACTTTTAGCTACCTGTTTATGATTGTTACGATGAGAATTGGTGGCGGGAAAACAAAAAGCATCAAATCCAGTTCAGTTTTTCCTCCTCTTCACGATTCCTTTGATGAACTCTGTCAATTATTACATACAGTGTGTTATTTTAATATTTCGAATAAATGTAAATTTTTCCTTAAGCCGAACCTGGATTTTCACTTCGCCCGATAGGTGAATGAATTCGACGTCCCAAGTAAAAGCTCCATACCAAATTTTAGCAAAATATACTGGCTAGTTCAATACTTATAGACGAATGTATAATTATTCGAAATCGATAAATCGCCCTGTATATCTCCGTTATGAAGACTCTAAGACCTATCAAATATGGTATTTTCAGAACCACCTTGGTGACCCCTATGTACCATCGAAATATTTTCCTTCATCTGTGGAACACCCTGTATATCATTTCGTTATCAGATGACGGTAGAAATCTGCAGCTGATGGCTCTCTCCTACTATATAAGGGCCGGCTGGCGGCCGCCTGGACGCCAAAAAAGTACAGTCGTCTTCAGCAAACATGTCGTGGTTGGACGGTAAGAGCACTCTTATTGCAGCAGTGATCAAGGGAGCTGACAGTGTCCATGTGCGACATGATCTCTGAAGACGACTGTACATGAACTGCCGAGAGAGGTGTGCATTACAAATGCTGGTCGATGGTTGGTGTTATCTGGGATAATTATTATTGATACAGGGTGTGATATGAATAATTAATTATATATCAAATGTGAACACGATCTAATCTACATTTTCTGATACAGTGTCTGGTACGACATGGCACAACCCAGAAATAACTGTGGAAGTGAAACCCAAATTGGAAGAAATTATGAAAATGATGTTATTAATTTGGTGTCAGAATGACAAGGCTGTTAATATCACTAGTAAATGTAATGGTTTGTATTTTCCGTTTTGCTCTTCTAACCAATCGAATCGCTCAAATCACAATTAACTTAAGAATCAAAAAACTAACTCTGCTTTTTACGAAAGCGCTGAACGGACATGATACTTTTCTTTATAATTGCCAGTTTTAACGGGCATTCAGCTATAATTGCCAGTTTGATCTGGCAATTAGCAAGGTTGGGGATCTAGTCATGTTATCGCCATCTAGTGACGCAAAAAAACTAATGCGAAGGCGAACGATTATTTCGACCAACGCAAAGGGCGAGTGGACTGGCATTCAATTACTCCAATGTGTCGTTAGGGACCTATAGTATATTGCTCAACAAGAAAGGAATGTTAGTGATTTTCCCCGAGAATTGAATTTGCAGCATGAGCCGTAGGCAAATAATGCTGCAATCATTCGAGTGGGAAATTAGCATTCCCTGCGAGTTATACACCATAATATTTCTACGGCTGTGACAGATAACAGCGAAATTCTTGATTTCTTCTTCTTGTAGCCATCTGATTTCCTCTCAAGTAATGGGCATCTATTAGATAGATCTGTCATTGCTTTAACTGTGACATTCCATTTGCGGAGTCCTTTCGTACGAAAGCGCTAAATGCCTGTTCAAACTGGCAATTATGGTCCCGGGGACACCCTACCGAATATTATTGTCAATAAAATGTGCGCCACTGGTTTTTTCAAATTCTATGTTGTTTTACTATTTTGCTGCGTTTTCGTTGAAAAAAATGAATACCAAATCATTGTATATATTTGTGCAAAACATTTCTTCAAAAACATGGGTGAAATTAAATGTGTGATCCATGTCCATAGACGTAGAATGAGAATGAAGATCATTTTCTTCAAATATTAGAATACATAGTTCTCAATATAATAATAATAATGATAATAATAAAATTTATTGAATCCTTCACGATCATAAAAAATGTATTTTCACTCCAGTTTTTGAATGAGTTTTTTGACACAATTTTATGCAATAAATTGATATTTATTTTTTTCCTTGGAAATGAAGCAAATTATCGAAACAATTCAGGAGACTAAAATGTTGTATTTTCAGTTGGTCAATAGGTTATGAAGATACATAATTCAAAAAAATCAGTGGCGCACCTTTTATTGAGAATAATATTCGGTAGCTTGCCCCCCGGGATGCCAGTGGATTTCATGATTCCAATTGAATTATGGCCATATCAGCTCCTCATGACAAAAAATATCATTGACAAATTTCGAAAAAATCGATGGATGGATATTTGAGATATTCATAAAAAACCGATCTCTTTTAAAATGTTTTAACACTCTGTATGTTGGAAACTATGCATTTTCGGACCCACGTACATATAAAATGAATTTCTTATTTCATCATGTACAGGGCTAGTTTTATTAATGTGAACCCTCCTTTATCTTTTTCGTTTCACACTCATTAAAAAAAATTAAAGCTGATTTTAAACAATTTTTCATACAGACTTGACTCATATTATATATTTTTTTTCAAATGGAATGCGCCGTATATTTTTATTGATTGGGATTCCCCAATTCATCCTGATATCAAATAAATGATATGAGCAGGGACTCATATCAAAATATACAGTGCATTCCAATTAAAAAGTATATATTTTCTCTGATTCCCTGTATATTTGAAGAGATATTGCAACACTGTCACTATGATTGGAACCTATATGAAGAATAATTGTATAAAATCTTCATCAATGTTTTTTTGATGGGTGGAAAACAAAAAAGAATAAGAGGGGTTCACATTAATAAAACTAGCCCTGTACAATCAAACCCTTGATTTTTTGCGCATAATTTCCGGACACCTTGTATTGTATGGCTTCAATTCTGTGGAATACTTATTGCCCGAGCTTGGAGCAGTTGGTCTCACAAACATTTTTCATTTCAGATTGCGATAAAATCGTCGTGGTTCACCGAGAATCCGGGGAGTTTGGCTTCCGGATACACGGATCAAAGCCGGTGGTCGTGTCAGCCATCGAGCCTGGCACTCCGGCAGAATCCTCCGGGCTGGAGGTCGGTGATATAGTACTAATGGTGAATGGGGTCAGCGTGCTTGACAAGAACCACTCGGAAATCGTGAAAATCGCTCATGCTGGCAGCGACACTCTGGAGATGGAGGTTAGTTGGTAAAGAATTACCGGAATAAAGAATTTCCAATGCGTTCTGACGATGGTTACTGTAGTCAGTCGACCAGCACATAAGATAGTTGTACAGTGTCCTTGAACAGGTTTCATCATTGAAGATGAAAAAAACATCGAATTCAGAAGTTGTAGGGTTTATTCTGATCCTCCAGAAAATAGTACTAGGTGAAACAAATGAATATCGCTTTTCTATTTTCATTCCTTAACTTCAACGAATATAGAATATACACTGAGAAAAAAATCGAATAGCGGTTATTGAAAATTGAATAACCTTCATAAAAAAATTGAATTAAATAGGGGACACCTAGCTGCCTTATGAAGGCTATTCAATTCATTTTGCTATGACGACCCAATAACAGTTACTAGATAATTTAATGAAGCATGACATGAAGGCTACACCGTGAACGAATTACGGTCATTCATCAATGTGTATTACTATAATTAAAGAGTATAATCGCTGTTATTATCCGGAACCTATAACAGGCATCAAACCCCTGTATCGAAATAATTAATGACTCTAGTTATTTCAAGTTGATAATCGAATATTTTTTTCCAAATAATTTTCCAGAATAGAAAAAAATCTATTTAGCACTCTCCATTTTTGGAGCTCTGTCAGTGAGAATTACATCCACATAAAAATCTTTCGAAATACTCTTGGAAACGGAGTAGAGAAAATAATATGTTGTATGTTTCAAGTTCTTTAATGGGTGAAAAATAGTGTATTCTCAACATATTATTTTCTCTACTTCGTTTCCAAGAGTATTTCGTAAGATTTTTATGTGGATGTTATTCTCTACGGTTGATAGTTATGATCCTGAGTTGTGATCGAGTGAGGTTTTGAAAAACTGATGGTTAGAAGTGTGCAAAAACTGGCATTGACCGCGACATTTAGGAGTGATATTCTGATTTGTAATGTTGGAGTTATTTAATTTTCAATCACTTATCTTAACTTAAGGCATATTCAATTTTTTTGTTCATTATTAAAGTTCAATATTCTCATTTCCTACCATCTACAGAGTTTAGTTCAGGGCAGTTCTTCTTCAACTTCATGACAGCATTTATATTTTTGTTGCACCAATTTATCTTTGCCTATACGCTAGGTATAGGTGAGATCGATAATCAAATAATTCTTCATCAAATGATTACATAAAATAAATAGAAAAAAAGATCTTTTTGCATAAAACCTCTGTATTGAAATGATTAATTACTCTAGTTGATTTAAGTTGATAATCGAATATTTTTTTACCAAATCATTGTCCAGAATAGAAAGAATCTATTTGGCACATTCAATTTCCGAAGCTTATATTCAGTGGAAAGTTCATCATGAGGAAAAAAATAATCGGAAATGAATTATTGAAATAGTGAAATTTTTCAAACATTAATGTCCGAAAAATTTCTGCCCTGAACTAAACTCTGTAGATGGTAGGAAATGAGAAAATTGAACTTTAGAAAAAACAAGTTCAATAATAATGAACAAAAAAAAATTAAATATGCCTTACGTTAAGATAAGTGGTTGAAAATGAAATAACTCCAACATTTCAAATCAAAATATCACTCCTAAATGTCTCGGTCAATCCCAGTTTTTGCACACTTCTAACCATCAGTTTTTCAAAACCTCACTCGATCACAATTCAGAATCATAACTATCAACCGTATTTGACCAAGGAAATGCACGAAGCACGAGTTTACCGACCGACTAGGCCGACCTAAGTCTGATAACTGACGAAGGGGTGTGTCAATGTGTCGGAAAAATTCTTGTTCGTATGTATACTCGAGGACATTCGTCAACGATCGTCATTAAATTTTCCCATGATGGTAATACGATAACAAGTAATGGTAATATGATTAAAATTCACTCGTCTGCGTTAATTATCATAGGTTTAGACATTAATTGTCATCACAAGAAGTCCAATGAAGTTGATTGAAGTACCCCCAATAAAACGTCTCTAGTTATGGTAATTAGTCCTTGGTGCTATTTTTATACGTAACATGAGTGAATATGATTAGAAATTGAATTACAGTCATTAACTCAGACATAACAAGAAAATTTAATGAGTGCTTTTTCCTCAGTGTAGAAGCTGTTTAAATATACGGAATGACACTGTACATACCATACAGACAGAATCCTTTGCTTGGTTGCTAAAATCCGAATTTTATTTTGAAGGTTGCTAGGACTTGTTATGCCCTAGAGGACCCCCCTACGGAAAGTGACTGTGCAAAAACCTTGCACTCTGGATACATGTGGAAAATGAACGGTTTCGCTAGTGGGAAAATGACGGACAAATGGATACGAAGATGGTTCTGTCTGAAAGACAACAGCTGTCTATACTGTTACAAAACCGAAACGGTGAGTACCTTCCCATGTGAAATACTTCTACCACTTTAATAATTCTTTCATTGCATATTAATGTGTATCTATAAGTATACCTAGATTTTTTGCTTCATTTTCTATTGTACAATATCCATAGCTCCTTTAGCTCCTAGGAAATAAAGTTCAACTTTACCTCCTAGGAACTAAATGTGTTGCCTAGCAACATACCTATTTTTGTGTCAGTAATATAAACGTAAATTCAAGAGCTAATTTTAGTATAAAAATGGATGACTTTTCTGTCGATTGCAGAAAAAAAGACACTATTTAATAAAATATTTCAAGGACGAAACGTTCTGATATTGACGGTGCTTATATGTAATGATTTATAATGTGTATTTCAACCTGATTATTTATATGTCTTCTTTTACCAGTGTTTGTCAATGAGGTCCTGTTTCTTAGATAATAAACACATACTCTCTATCTCTCTCTTAAAAAGCTGCTCGCTGGTGCTAACATCCACATCTAAAAGTGCGCCAGTGCTCTCACAGATTCACTACTAACGCATAATTGTTCTTTGGCAGGATAAACACCCAGTGGACGTCGTCATGTTGGTGGATCAGCAGACCAGAGTGCTGACCGACGAAGACAACGTCTCTAAGTGGAACGGCTTCTCCATCCAACGTCCAGACGGTTTCCCGCTGTATTTGGCAGCCGACAGCAGCGAAGCGCGCGACCTATGGATAGGCCTGATCGACAGAGCTCTGAGCCACAAGGAAGTCGAAGACCGCTTCTTGGAGACGTCGAAGAGGAACTTGACCTTGGCTCCGAGCTGCGTGGCTGACCCGGATTGCTTCGGGTATCTGGGGAAGTTCGGCACGCAGTGGAAGTCGTGGAGCAAGCGGTATTGCGTGCTGAAGGATGCCTGCCTCTACTTTTACCAAGACGCTAATGCCAAGAGAGCTTTCGGTGAGTCTTTTCACCATAAACGGTATAAACTGAAAGTCGTCCGTGGACCGAGAGCGAATAATATAATGCGGTGGACCTAAACAGTGTACTTTCTCGCTCTTGCTGACAATATTTATTCATCGTTTAGGTATTCATTGTTTGATCTCATAACCATAAGATCATGCGCATATGAATCGGATAAACCACCTGACTGTTGCAAAAATCCCGCTAAAATGTTGATGGAAATCCATGCAACTGTTGTAACCTTCAATCTCATACAACTGTTCGGAGGTTGTGACCGAAGCAAAATGCACAATTTCAATCTGCTTCGCGGGTATATTGTTCTTTGTTTCAATTTGATGGGAAACAAAAAATATTGAGGAATTTTTGAGATTCTTGAGCGAAATAGGAGTTATATAGCCCCTTCCAATTTTGACATTCTGACAGACTGACACACATTCTACCATCCATTTTTCCATCGGTTCCAGGGCAAGTTTACCAATATCTATTCAAGACCTATTTTAGTAGGGGGGGGGGCAAAGAGGCTCAATAGGGATTTACTCGAGCGTCGTGGGGACGTATCATATTGTGAAGATTAGATGCGAAAATGAAAAAAAGTTCATATGATATATGACCTTTCACTGGTGGGGAGAGTCTGTACAGGTGTTCAAAATCTGGCGGTTTTTTTTGTTAACTGAATGTAAAATTTGTGAAATTTGTATATCGCTACTTCAAAGTTGGGAACCAACTCCCCAGAAGTCGAAACTTGTGCGGGGTTAGGAAGAGCGGGACCTACAGCTTATAGTGGAATCCGAACCACTTCTAGGGCATCGAGGTGCTGCCAGGAATGCAACCATGAATCACACATTTTAAAGAAAAATGCTCAGCCGATAGCCGGATTCGAACCGACAGTATACCTCTGCATCGTGAACGACTATCTAGCGAATTTCAGCGCATAGACAAACTCGGCCACGGAGCCCATAACTAAAATACAAAATATACAGAGTCGTGGGTCAATAACAGAACTTCAACAACTCGGAGAAATCACAATTTTGAGATCGATGGCTCATGTAGACATACAGGGTGGCAAAGTGAGCTAACGGCTTTGCTGTTTGAGTCTTGAGATAGATGAACAAAAATGCTTGAGATGGTCTAGTCTCATGAGCAGTACATTTCTGGAATATTTTGCGTTATTCAGGGTTACTCAAAAATGCGTGGCGTATCAAAGTTATACTTTCTCTTATAGCACACCTTGTATTTTACTGCATTTTCAGACCCCTCGTTATGACAAGGTTCAAGCATTGATAACAATATACGAAGTGATACTTTTTCAGTTTCCTACGTTACCACAATTATATACATAGTTCCCAGTGGTTGCAAGCACCACACTTAATTGATGATTTTCGGTACTTGAGCTTGTGCAAATCGGCAGATTATGTTATTTCAGTATTCCGTGATTAATTGCCTTCAAAATCAGAAAAAATTTAACTGCGCTCGAGAATGTACAGGTGACGATTATTTTTGCAACTTTGAGGTTCTCTCATGCCAAATTATTGAAATGCACACTTTTCTGCATGTAATTAACGTACCGTGTCTTAATCTGACGCACTCGAGTATTTCTGACGATCGATTTTTTTTTTACTAATCTGATCGGCTGCCCCAAACTTTCGACACCATATAAAGGGCCCAGGTATGGTGAGAATACTTCATGATGTCCAAGGATACCCACCTTATGTTAATCTGCCGCGCTCGAGTAAATCCCGAAATCTCCGCTTGGGCTTCCCTACTATTTTTTCCCTGCCCCCAAAAGATTCTTGTTCCCAAACGATCATAAGTTTTTTTTACAGGTGCGGCTTACTTGCATGGATATAAAGTACAACATTACCTATCAGGGGTTAAGAAACACGCATTTGAGATTGTTCCAACAGACCCTGCCAAAAAGCATTTTTATTTCCACACAGATTCTGAAGCAGATAAGAAGATGTGAGTATTCACTATCTATACGTTACTGAGTTAATGAATTGCCAGCTTCAGTTTTCAATTTGTATCTCTGAATTGAACATGATATGTTGTAAAAATTGATATGTTTTCGAAAATCACCCTATATCTATTGAGATGGCTCTGCACGGGCCAAATTTTCGAGGCACGCCCCGCCCTGCGTGTTTATAAAATGGAACCCGTACACTGGTCTTCAGTGAACATTTCGTGGTTGGACGGTACGAGCGTTCTTATTGCAGCGGTGATTTACAGAGCTAACACCGTTTATGTGCGACATGTTCTCTGAAGACGACTGTACAACGACACCGCCTGCGATACGGATCCGCCCGGCCCGTGCAAAGCTCTATCTTGAAAACGAGCACATTGACATTTGTCTCAAACTTTTCACATTTTTCAGGTGGATAGCTGCTATGGAATATTCGATAGATAAATGGTTGAAGATCTAATAATATAAATGTACATGATGCATACTCCATATACATTATGCTAATTTCATTTCAATTCGAGAAAAAGAGATTTTATATATTGAACATGATGTAACTGTAACTGATGATAGGAATACATAAATCTATACATAGTTCAAATTTATATTGTATTTTAGAGTGCCTAATGACTAGCAACTCATTTTTTCCTATGTACTAGCAGAGAATATATTAATATGCAGGATTGAATTTGTTTCATGCCAAGCGTGCGAAATTCTAGCACAGAAAGCTGGTCAGTTTGTTCAAATTTTGGAAAGAAATGTCTCAAATAATTTATTACTTGGGAGTTTAGATTTTTGTGTGAAATAAAAATATTCTTTTTGTTTTGGAGTGTTTTCATTTCTTATATCACCTTTTTTTATGTTCTGGTTCCCACGAAAAGGGATATCCTGTAATGTTCAGAGAACATCGTGAGAACCAAGGGAAATAAGGTAGGAATTGGTGTTCTCCTTGAATTTCTGGAGGTTATATGCCTCGAGGAACACCTCCCTTGGCAATGTGTTCCACAGCCTCGCTGTTCGTTGGATGAACGAGTCTTTGGAAAGAGATGTTCTGCAGGTCTCCAAAGCGACCACGAAGGATTGCGAAGCTTTAACTCGACGGGTTAATCTCGCGGGGACTGCCAAAGGAGGAACAATAATTGTTGATATTTCAGGAGAGCATCGTCCATGATAATATCTATAAAACAGAGCCAGATCGCCAACTTTTCTACGGTGTTCCAGAGAAGTGAGTGAGTTTGTGAGCGAGACAAGTTGCCCTTTTTTGGACAGAATCCAACAGTTTCAGGGTATGTTTGGGTGCTGCCCTCCAAATATGGGAACTGTATTCCAGGACAAGTCGGATCTGTGCCTTATAGATCATAAGCAACTGACTGGAAGTGAAATCGCCTCGCTGACAAACTTACTCACTTCTTTAGAACACCGTAGAAAAGTTGGCGATCTGGCTCTACTTTGTAGATATTTTCATGGACGATGCTCTTCTGAAATATCAACAAGTGTTCCTCCCTTGGCAGTCCCCGCGAGATTAACCCGTCGAGTTGAGGCTTCGCACCCCTTCGTGGTCACTTTGGAGACCTGCAGAACATCTCTTTCCGATGACTCGGTCATCCAACGAACAATTAGGCTCTGGAACACATTGCCAAGTTAGGTGTTCTCCGAGGCATATAACCTCCAGAAATTCAAGGAGAACATCAATTCCTACCTTATTTTCCTTGGTTCTCACGATATTCTCTGAACATTACAGGATATCCCTTCTCGTGGGAATCAGAACATGAAAAAAAAATTAAAATAAACAAAGCTCAAAGTCATTTCCACAAATGTTAATAAATGAAGGAAACTGGTAGCTAACGAGAGAAAAACAACTACTTTCTTGGCTATATGCCATTGAAAATTGAATTACATCATCCCCATATCTATGCAAGGATTCGTATAGACCAATAAGATCACAAGTGTGTCTTTCCTAAATGCTCAGTTATGGTTAAAGTGTTCAGGAACGCTAGACCACCTACAGACCGGTTTCGAACTTTTGGCTCTCATCAGTGCAGGAGTGTCCCAGATGGCTTCATGGCCGCCATCTGGTGCGAACCTGACCCAATGTATACACAGTCCAGCATTTAAAACCCACGAGGCGTTCGGCCACTGCGAGATGGAATTTGATTTGGAGTGTTTCTTTCCTTCTAACCTAGGTGGCGCTCGAGACCAGACAACAAAATTCTCATTGAAATGTTTACTTCAAGAAAAAAGTTGCTTTTGTGTTATTATAAGTGATAATAATGTACAGATTGTACCATAATTGGCGTAGTACATAATCCCTAGGTTCCACGAACGAAAAATAGAGAAAATAGTTTCCCTTGAGAGCCAACTTACACTCACCGGCATAAAAGCCCGGCAAAAAAATTGAACAAAATCGATTGCCCTGTAACTTATTATTCTTTCCGATTTTGGTGGAATTGTAGATTCAAGATTCGAAATATTATCCTGAATTTCAGTTTTCAAGAAAAACTAATGGCTTGATCATTATACAGGAGAAACAAAATTTACTTTCATCCTAACTATTCAACGCGCTGTGGCAAGAGTAAGTAGTTAAACTTAGCTTCATTATGTTTTAGATCGAAGTATGATTTTTTTTCAATACATTGGTTCATGATCCAAAAAATAATATAATTCCGTGTTAGCTCATAATGCTCCTGTCAGATTCAATTCAATTTTGAAATTTATTTTACCAATTTAGTCGAATGGAAAATGGTAACTCAATCAGTTGAAATTGAACCGACAAGGAACAAGTGTGATGTATCGAATGTATTTTTATAATATACACCTAGCACCTAGGCATCCCTCAAATGTGATTTTCAATAATAATTCAGAGTAATATGTTGATACGAAAAAACCTGTATTTCATCAGGAATAAGGAAGTTGACCAAAAGTCCGCATTCAGGTTGAGATTATCGTTTCAAATGACCCTGTATATCTGTAGTATATTTTATGTTCGATCCCACGACCCTGTGTGATTCAGATATCATTATTATTATTATTATTAGTCATAGATAAATACGACGGGAATTAATAGGATCGAAAGGTGACGCAACTAATCAGTCATTCGGAACGAGGTGATGAATCGTGTCAGTCTTATATTAGATGTCATCGCGTTCGGTCTACTTGAAAGTGCTCGTATCAATTCCTAGCAAGAATCTAGTCACTAGTGCATATCGCGAGATAGTATACATGTTTTTTCACAATTGTGTCGGTGTTTTGTGAAGTGTTTGGTGAAGTATTTTGTGGAATGTTTTGTGAAGAGTTTTGTGAAGTGTTTTGTGAATTCATATGTGGACTATATGCAGATTTCATAATGGTGAGTTTTTTAATCTTTACTAACACGTGATAGGCACTTTGCGAGAAAATAAATCGATTTCTCACTCAAAGGAACAAAACTGTATTTAGCAATCCATAATGAAAAGTTTAGTCTTCTCACAAGACCGAATCAGTACTGAATTGAATAATTTTTAGCTCAATTAAATATTCCTGAGGAATCTTCCAGTGTAATTTCATGTTCCTTCCCCCAGGGAGGGAACAAATTTCTGGAAATTTGTTTAGTTACTATGGTAACGATACGAAATACAGACCTTCCCAATTGGTCGAAAATGTGATTCGTGGAAATTTCAATGATAATGATAATGAGAGACGAAAAAACTAGATTTATTAGTCATAGATGAATACTTGTCCGGGAATTGATAGGATAGAAAGGTGACGCAACTAATTTGTCGTTCGGGACGAGGTAGTGGTAGTGAATCGTGTCAGTCTTGTGTTAGATGTCATCGAGTATGGTCCAGTTAAAATGCTCGTATCAGTTTCAAGCAAGAATCCAGTGTATATCGCGTAATAGTATACAGGGTTCTTCACGATGGGCGTTAATTAGAAGTTTCTGGGAAACCAAGCAACTGATGAATATGAAAATCTCATGCATGGTATGTATAAATCGACATAATCTACACGTCTCGAATATTTTCAATAATGCGGTGTTGCCGCGTCTACTAAAAAGTAGATACAACTATGATTTTTCAAATGAAACAACCTGTATTTCATTACATTTTCAAATTTTCTCTCAAACGATTAAAAAGATAAGAGGTGTTCTAAATCGAGATTTTTCAACTTTAGGATTTTTTGTATCGAAACCGAAGTCGAAACTATACATTATTAGTCAACACGGCTTCAATGTCCCTATCTCAACTTTTGATTCCCTATCTAATGTTATTCAATTAGAACAAATCTCGGAACAAATACATATAGTTGTTCATGATTCAGAATTCTGATCACCCTGTATATGTTCTTTAAAACATGAGGTTCTTTATATAAACTCGCTACAGGGTTTCACCTGGAACTGTGAACAATTTTTGAATTTATTTACCTTGAGACATTTTTCGAATTGTCTTATTATCCCTTTTAGCTACAGAGTGATATCGTTGAATCAACTTTTTGCAGTCATAACTTTTTACCTTCCTTACCTTTGAAAGTCTCTGGCTCATGTTGAAGATGAAACTTCAGATGAAAAGATATGAAGATCAGAATTGACTCAAGATGAAAATTGCACAGTGTGTCTCACTTTTAATGGGAGCATCCCTGTATATCTTTCGTATTTGTTTAGTTAGGATTCTGAAATTTGCAGGTACGGTAGATATTATACTGGAGGTACAGACTGTGACCAAGTGGAGTCATCTTCAGTGATATACACTGCTTGCTAACAGCCATGGAACCATCCACAAAAATGAAATAGGCGAGTTGACTATTTTTTTTTTATTTCTTAAATAGAATCATCACTCAAATAACTTTCAATTTCATATATTCTCATAATTTTTCATTCGATTTCGAGGTGCTGAGATCAACAATAATGTCACGGTAATTTTCAAACGGCTAAAAATTTACCGCGAGTAAAAACTGAGATTACGATTTTCTAAGTAGGGACAGGCAGACTGCAGTTATTCAATAATTCATAAATTCTCAATTTTGTTTTGGTTATATTCCTAATTAGACATGAAAATCAATTATCTCAAGATATTCCCTCATCTGTTGTGGCTTATTTTTTATAATACGATTGTGTTAATATTGATATGATTATATTAATTCACACTAGAAGGTATTTGAGGTTAAACGTGACAACCCGGCGCACGAATTGTGGGCGGTGCCTGGTTAGTTCTCAGCATTCAGCACATTGTTGCCAAGTCTTCAACATCAATATGATATTTTGTTATAGGGTAAAAGAGATATAGACATGCTGGTTTCTCGAAAAAGTCGAGAATGATCTATAATATCATGTATTACTCTTATTATGTTTCATATCGTGTTTTATCCAACGGCAGAACTCTAATCTTTATGATAAATTGATTATAATTGGTGACTTGGCAACGATGCTTCATGAGTGGAAATGAAAGATGTTTTTGCCGTATTCCAGTAACATTGCAGAGAAAGGTGTTGTTTATCTGCCTGCCTCGTCTCCATTGAGATAGTTGATGAATTGACGAATTACAAAAATATATCGCGTTCCAGTTACGAATGTTGAAAATATTATTCAGGTATGTTTCAAATTCAACATCCATGTTTCGCCTCTCATGAAAATCATCAGTATTATTTCTATGGACTTCGAAATTAGATGTCATATGTTTGCAGATTTGCAGATCTGAGGAGCAAAGTGTTGATACTTGTCACTGAATCTGAGAAAACCATCCAGTCACGACGAATCGCATAAAGAATCCGCAAAGAAAAATGGCCAGAGAATACTTTACAGAATTCAGATCCTTATATTCATACGGAAAGCGATATATTGATATCCTTTTACAGATTCTCAAGAACAGATAAGACAGATATTGTTTATTTGCCTGTCTCGTCTTCATTGAGATAGTTGATGAATTGATGAATCACAAAAATATATCGCGTTCTAGTCTAGTTCTGAATGTTGAAGACAATATTCAGACTTTTCATAGATTCATATTCTATGTAGGTTTCACGATTCAAAGTTGAAATTGATACCTAGTTTCAGATCTGAGCAGCACATTGTTTGGCCTCCAAGGTCCTTGGTATAACTCACATAATTGAACATGTGGAAGATGCCTACTGGAAAAATCACTATACGAAAATAAAGCGGATATGTAGCAATCTATTAACGGACGTTGAAAATATTATTCAGGTATGTCTCAGATTCAACATCTATGTATTTCCTCTAATGATATTTTCTGATTCAAATGTACTTCGATTCTAATGTGATGTTTAGTTGCAGATCCAAGAAGCAGTGTTTGATACTTGCCACTCAATCGGAAAAAACCATTCAGTAAATACGGACCGAACAGAAGATCTGCAAAGAGAACTGACCAGAGTATACTTTACAGAATTCAGATTATATTCGTACGGAAGGCGATATATTGATCACCTTCCCAGATTCTCAAGCAGACAGATAGACAGATATTCAGCTTTATGTCTCTATGGAAACACGACAGGTACCCTTACGAGGGGAGAGTATCAACTCGGTGTTCATAAACCCTCTCTGCAAAGGAGGTAGACGCATGGTGGGTTAGGTATATACAGTGTTCTTCATTGCAGAGAAAATTGTTGTTTATCTGCCTGCCTCGTCTTCATTGAGACAGTTGATGAATTATAAAAATATATCGCGTTTCAGTTACGAATGTTGAAAACAATATCCAAACTTTTCATGGATTTATATTGTATGTAGGTCTCATGATTCAACTTTGAAATTGATATTTAGTTTCAGATCCGAGCAGCATATTGTTTGGCCTCCAAAGTCCTCAATATTACTTACGCAATTGAAATTGTGAAAGATACCACTATTTGGAAAGAAAGCGGATATGTAGCAATCCAGTTACAAACGTTGGAAATATTATTCAGGAATGTCTCAGACTCATCATCCATGTACTTCATCTAATGATATGTATTTTCTGATTTGAATGTACTTCGATTAAAATATGTGATGTTTAGTTGCAGATCCGAATAGCAGTGTTTGATACTTGCCACTCAATCGGAGAAAATCACCCAGTCAAGACGAACCGAACAGAAGATCCGCAAAGAGACCTGACCAGAGTATACTTTACAGAATTCAGATCATTATATTCGTACGGAAGGCAATATATTGATATCCTTTCCAGATTCTCAAGGAAACAGATTAGACAGATATTCACCTTTATGTCTCTATGGAAACACGACAGGTACCCTTACGAGGGGAGAGTATCAACTCGGCGTTTATAAACCCTCTCTGCAAAGGAGGTAGGCGCATGGTGGGTTAGGTATATACAGTGTTCTTCATCGCAGAGAAAATTGCTGTTTATCTGCCTATCTCGTCTTCATTGAGATAGTTGATGAATTGATGAATTACAAAAATATATCGCGTTCCAGTTACAAATGTTGAAAACAATAGCCAATATTCTATGTAGGTCTCACGATTCAAATCAGAAATTGATCCTTAGTTTTAGATCCGAGCAGCACATCGTTTGGCCTTCAAGTTCCTTAATATAACCACAGGATGTATACTGTGATATAACCCACGTACGTAATTGAAAATGTGGAAGATGCCTACTGGGAAAAACACTATTCGGAAAGAAAGCGGTTATATATCCGTCCAGTTACGGACGTTGAATATATCATTCAGGTATGTCTCAGATTCGACATCCATGTAATTCATCTGATGATATTTATTTTGTGATATGAATGTACTTCGATTGATATATGTGATGTTCTGTTGCAGATCAGAGAAGCAGTATTTGATACTTGCCACTCAATCGGAGAAAACCATCCAGTCCAAACGAACCGAACAGAAGATTCTCAAAGTGAACTGACCAGAGCATACTTATGGTGACTAGTTACCTATGTTATATACTTGGTATATCTCACTTGGTATATTATGATTATTATGATTTGATAGTCTGACATTGATGTGACATTTTTATAATATAATTACAATTCAAAGTCTTATAATTTGTATCAATTGTAACCACAAACAAAACAAACCCTGGTATACAGTCTAAGAACAGTCTCTTTTGGTGGAATATATTAAGCTTTTAGTACAAATTATATGTTCTCTACCTCGCAAAGATTATGCTGGAGTAGTAAACTCTTAAGGGCACCGTACATTATGCTTTTTACCAGCAAGTTCCATGCAATGCAATTTTGAATCGAACAATGCGCATGCGTCTATGATATTTCACGGCAAGTTTCATGCAAGTTTCGTAATAGAACCAGTCCTATTTTTCCTGCAACTTCAAGGCAAGTTTAGTAAAATTTTAGTAATATTCATCGTAGCATCTTGATAAAATACAAATTTCCTCCATAACGTGACCTCTGAAACACCAAATAGCCTCAAAAAGTACATTGAAGGCTCAAAAAAACCTGAAAATAGTGAATATAAACAAGAAAATATGACAGAAATATCTCAATGTACGGCGACTCGCAATAAATTGA
This sequence comes from Phaedon cochleariae, assembly GCA_918026855.4. Lineage (NCBI taxonomy): Eukaryota > Metazoa > Arthropoda > Insecta > Coleoptera > Chrysomelidae > Phaedon > Phaedon cochleariae. The sequence goes on along the minus strand of OU896714.1, from coordinate 50,843,360 downwards.
GAAAATTGAGAGAAAATTGAATTGCCTCAAACTTGCCGAGAAATGCATAATGTACGGCGCCCTTCAGACTAGAAGATTGTTCAAAACTTATAAACATCTCAGTTCAACTATAATATCTTGGTATAGTTGAATCAGGAATTCCATATGGAAATTACGTATGATACGCCAATGACCTTAATATAACCTAAAAAGGGACCCTAGTGTCGCCAAAGCCAAAATCGCAGTCTTGGAGCCACCATACTTTTCACGATACTTTCGTGAGCACTCGCTCGAGTTGCTCGTCAGTTTCTTTTTGATTGTGGTCACAAAACGACAGAACCAAGGCTATCGACAGAACGACTTCTCACTTCTGTCAGCTGTCTTCTGTTTTATCTTGCTTGTTCGATGATTGGTTTGATGTTGATCGTTGGTGACGTATTTTAAAATGGCCGGTGATAAAAATATCGTATATTAGCGTTGTTTGATGTTTGGTAATCACTAATCAGCAATTTCTATATATTTTACAAAATTATCGTCAATGTGGTCAGTTGTACTAATATCATAGTGTTTTACAGTGTTTTCTAGCAATTGGAGCAAATAGTTGATGTTTCAGTAATTTTGGTAGGTAGCTGTAGATTCCACTCTTCAGGTAAATAATTCAGGAAATCATGTTCATAACAGACTTGGGATGTTTCACATATATATTTTAGGAGTCCATAACTATGGACCCAAATAATACAAACCCAGGAGAGGAAAATGGAATTCAGATTGAGGGACTAGAGAATCAGCAAAGTATTCCACAGCAGAGTCAAACTGATTTCACTGAAGATAATACTTTGGCTGGTTCAGAAACCACTTCTCAGGATTTTCAACTGAGTGGGGATTCATATAGCACTGAACAAAACAACGTCCCTATGTATATTGCACCTATTCCACCAAACACCTCCAATTTAGCCTTGGAGCCAGAAGGTAATGAACATTTAGATAACATTCCTGGTGAACCTTATTATCACATTGAAGAGAATAAGCAGGAGGGGGAGCTTACAAAGTCACATGTTGATGAAAAATTAGTGGATAGTAATGTTGTGTCTGAGGAAAATAATCAAAATAATGGTGGACATGTGACTGTTGGTATGGAACAACAATATGTGCAATCTACTGATGATACATTGAATGAGGATTATGTGCAAAGGGAAGATGAAAATTTTGAGTCTCAGTATGAATCTGAGAATAAAGAAAGTGCTAATAATAGTCATAGCGAAATATCTGAACAAGATGTCTCTTCTATAAAAGTGGAAGATAACCTTGCTGTTGATGTTATTGAAGAAGATAATACCACAGAAGTCATGACTGCACAGCCTGAAAAATCAGTTGCAAAGCCAACAGATGAATCTCTTACTTCTGAAGAAGCAGCTATTGAAAATCAAGGTGAAGAGAGATCAGTCTCACAGATCAAACAAGAATTATCTGCTATGGAAGTAGAAAAATCTAAAAATGTTGATATTCAAGATGCTGAACCAACAAAGCACAATGAAAAACCAACTGAATCTGTTGAGATGGTGGAACTGCAGTCAGAAGTGCAGATTCATCAAGACTCCACAGTTTCAGACACAGTGAAAACCAAGGAGAAAACTTCTGAAATGAGTGTAAATCCATTGGTTGAGGTGGCCTCAGAGGAAATTGAAGCAGTACATGTCATAGAAGATGAGCCTGATATGCCTGAGCTTGAACAAGGTAAAAACTAAACAGCTCCGTTTGAATTAGTGATTCTATTTCAATCTTTCTGAATGTTGAGGATTTACAAATTGAAATTGAAAATCATACTCACATTTACACTATTTGTTGGACTGTAACTGTGAAGTAACATATTTTGTTTTGATGAAAATATTTGTATTCTTAGGCATTGATGAAATGTTAGAAAACCAAGAAAAGTTAAATATTGCTGATGGTTATTTGAATATCAGTCTTACAACTCAATCAGCCTCCTCACATCTATAATAATATAATAATAAATTTATTCATCTTGATCATACATATAGTTGATATAAGACATGTCAGGGGTAAAACAAAAAATATATATAAAACTGCTAGTATAATCATTACAAAAAATACATTAGCACATAAAATCAGTGAGTATGTTACACATACTTCTCTGCTAAAAATTTTTTGAGACATCTTTTAAAAAGATTATGATCTTTGATTTTCTTTAAGGATGATGGGAGATGATTGAAAAAACTTATTCCATTATAGTGTGGGCTGAGCTGATAGAGAGATGTTGAGAATTTATCACCATATCTTGTAGAGTAATTATGGAAGTCATGGTTTTCAGAGAATTCTGATGAATTGGTTTTTGCATATAAAATGCAGTTGTAGATATATATCAACGGCAATGTTAAAATTTCATGCTGTTTAAAATGTTCCCTACAGGTTTGCTTGAAATTTAGATTGAAAATCAATCTGATAATTCGTTTCTGTGCTATAAAAACTATTTTCACATTTGGTACTTTATCCCACAGAACAATATTATATGATAGATGGGAGTATACAAGTGGATAGTAGACCAGGAGAAGTTGTTTGATATTGAATACAGTCTTCAGTTGTAGTATAGCATAGTATGTACAGTTCATTTTTTTACCAAACAAAGTCAATTTTTGGGGCCCAACTTACAGCATTACACCTAGAAATTTCATTACAAAGGATGGAGGGATATCCTCTCTTTCTACTTTCACAGTGAAGTTATTTGTTAATTTGTTCCTTGAAGAGAACTGCATGACCACAGTCTTAGTAGAGTTTACATATTATGTAAAAATTATGTTATATGATATTCCAATTTTCATTTGATTTTTAATTGAATTATTAAACAGTGTTACCAACCACTTCAAATATCTCTGTTTTTGTTGTTTTATTTGAGCATATTTTTTCTTTAAATGAATAAAATTTGGTACAATTCAATTCAGTTGAAAAATAATAATGATTGATTAATGATTTCACCAGCAGTGATATAGTGTATCCATTTAACCTGTTCAATAATTTGATTTAGCTAAATGGACTATTGTTTATTTATTGCTGGTAATGTTTCTCCATTCCCAATCATCTTCTATCTTCTACTAAAGACCATGTATTCAGAACCAGAAAGTGTACCAAATATATAGGAAACAAAAAAATCCACATGAAACAATTCAATATCTTATGATGAGTTATTATTTGGTGCAATGTGAAATGACATGAGGGTTCAGAATATCTATCTATTTTTATCAAGGATTAAACAAATAACCAAGTTGCTGTGTTTCTTGCATTTTCAATATGTTCGCACCAGAATTCCAAAACTGCTGTTTGAAGAAATTTCTGGGAGTTTTGGATGCATTCTCACAGATCAATTTTCCCCTACACATGTGAGTAAAGAAATTTCAAAGAGCTGTGAACAATTTTCAAGAATTTTGGAGAACTTTGAAGAATTTTCACAGATGAATTTTCTGTTCACTTTGTGGGAAATGAACAAATGAGGATTCATAAGGAGTTTCAGGAAATCAATGGGAACTATTGAAGACTTTCTGTCACACACTTTGTAGAAAATGTCTGGGAAATTGCAAATTTTTTTTCAAGGTGATTCATACATAGAGAAAGCAGGGTCGGCATGAATTAATTTATATGGATTAAATCAGTGATTTAATTCCATTGACTTTTTTCGAAAAAGTCATGAATTCATTCAAATTTTCAAAAATGAGACAAATTGCACTTTTTTCGAAAAAGTCATGAATTCATTCAAATTTTCAAAATTGAGACAAATTGCACTATTACCATTGATTTTAACTAGTTTAAACTGAAAAATTCGATCATATTTTGGCAAGACTTTATCAGTATCAAGTATCATCCATAAAATCGAGATTTTTCAACTTTAGGATTTTTTTTGTGACGAAACTATTCATTATCGGGCGAAACGGATTTCATGTCCGTATCTCAACTTTTGATTCACTATCTACTGACATTTAATAATTGGAACAGATACAGGGTGATCATAATTTTGAATCTTGAACCACCCTGTAAATGTTTCAATTAAATGTCAGTAGATAGTAAATCAAAAGTTGAAATAGGGACATAGAAGCCGTTTTGACCAATAATGAATAGTTTTGACACAAAAAAATCCTAAAGTTGAAAAATCTCGATTTTGAAACGAGTTTTGAACCCCCTATATCTCTGTAATCATTCCCGCTAGACCCCAAGTGTGATGTATTGATAAAATCAGCCCTTCAGGGAGATTCTAAAAATACAATGAAATACAGGGTGTTCCATTTGAAAAAATCAAGTAGTACTCTGTAGATCGTTTGTTCCGAGCACCCTGTATTTTCTGATGCAACGGACAAAAAAATTTCTGAAAAATTATTTTAGATTATTCTTCAAATTTTCAAATCGGTTCAAAAATAAGTGAGCTAGAGGGGGGGGGACATTCATGGTGATTCACCCTGTACATTGTTTTTAAAAAATTATCATGGGTTCTGCTAACTCAACATTATGTTAGCAAAACCCATGAGTTTTTCAGCAATGGGTTAGGATTGGAACCTTAATTTAGCCTTGATGGTGGTATAATCAGTTTTGTTATTGAATTTTTCATAAGCCTTAAATTATGGTATAATTGATTGGTTGTCATGTTCATGTTGGATTTGTGGAAATTATTTCAAAAAGTCAAAAAAATCTATTAAAGACTCAATAAAGATCCTTGAAATAGCCTTAATTAGCAAATGATAGCAAAAAAATCGGCAGTAAATCTCATGATTTTCATCAAAAAAGTTCATCATTTCAGATATTTTTAAAATCCACATGGTGATACGTTTTTGAGGGTAGAGGCTGCTTTATTTCCTCCAAACTTTTTTGTAGTTCGCCTTTGACATTTTCCTGTTACCAAAAAGGGTGGATTGTTGAATTCAAAGGCTTTATCTGCATCTCAATAACATGTTAATTTTACCTATTATTATTTGCTTTTGCCATTTTTTTCTCATTTAAAATGGGACGCCCGGTATATTCTAACTTATTACGATAGAGAATCACATTGTTAGTACAATGACACCCCTTTTGCCATTAAACCTGCAGTGGTGACCTGCGGTCTCTCAGACAACATACCAATGGCACTGATAAAAAGACATAGTATTGCTCTGAAGAAACCACTTGCCTATTTATTCAACTTCTCACTCAACTGGTATATTTCCAGATTTATACAAGAAATCTATCATTCCACTCTTCAAAAAGGGAGAAAAGACAGATACAAATAATTACATCGGAATCTCACTGCTTTAAAATTTCTCAAAATTACTGGAATGGATTGTGAACAGAAGAATAACATCATATTTGAGCGCACAAAACATTCTCACAGATTCACAATTCGGATTCAGGAAAAACATGAATACCACTGATGCTACATTTCAAATGATAAAAAAAATTCCTGAAATTTTAGAATCAAAACACTTGGAATATTTTGCGACCTCTCTAAGGCTTAGAATACTATGGAATCTGAGGTCTCGCTAAAGATTGGTTCAAATCATATCTATCGCGGCGAATGATGTGTGTCAGAGTGAAATATGAAATATCAGGAAACGTATCTAACCAAGATTCAGAATATACTCATATACAGGCAGGAGTCCCACAAGGTTCAGTGTTGGGTCCTACATTATTTCTGATCTATGTGTATGACATTGTTTGTAACTTTCCTTCAGTTACCTTCACACTGATTGCTGATGACACTAGTATACTAGTTACGGAAAAAAATTCGGACCTGATCACTACTTCGTCAGTAGGGATAATGGAGGGAGTGTCAGACTGGTTTCTATCGAATAAATTGTCTCTCAATTATTCTAAATCGAATAATATACTATTCAGCCTTTACAATGATATCGATGACGTCACTATTCACCTCAATCAAAACTCTATCAATTCTGTGAACTCAACTAAATTCCTAGGAATAAACATAGATTGCAAGTTGAACTGGTTGGATCATTCCTCTGCACTTCAATCTAAATTGAGTAGGCCAATTTGCGCTCTGCGTACTATTAAGAGAAATACCAACCTTGCGACCACAAAATTAGTATACTCTGCTTATTTCCACAGTATCATGCAATATGGTATAGAATTTTGGGGTACATCTATACACCGTGTCCCAGCTAAAATGTCCCCCCTGTAAAAAATCAACCGCGCGATCGAATGACTTGAAATTTGGTCACCCAGTATATTTGATGATGTTCACTCGAAATATGCTATTGAATAAATCGTAGGTATACAGGGTCACACCGAAGTGCACCTCAACTTTCTTATTTGAATAGGGACACCCAGTATATTATTCCATATTCAAGTGGAGTTTATTATTACAATTTCAACAATGCCGGGTTTGATGGGATTTTTTCAAACGACTACGAAGATATGGCAAAAAATAAAACGATTCAATGAAAAATGTATATGATTAGATTTTATTGATATAACACGATTTAAATCGAATGAAAAGAAAATAATTAAAACAAGTGAGCTAAAGGGGGAGACATCTATGGTGAATCACCCTGTACATATTCTACTACTAATTTAATTATGACCGAAGAAAAAATCCAAAGTGGTTCTGCTAGCTCAATAGAGGCCTAGCTTAATGGAGCCGCTTCTCTTTCTCTGTTGCAAGAACCCATAGACAGACCGGCGCGTCGCGGCCGCCGCTCCCACGAGGTGCCCATGCACCTGTTGGGCCACGACATGGCCCGGCCGGTGGACAGCGTGCCCAACGGCCGCTCCATGCCCAAGCCCAGGTTGGGCGTCAAGGTGCCCTACAGGAACCTGGCCAGCCAGATCGTGTCCAAAGAGGAGCTGGAGAAGGAGATACTCGAAAGGTAACATCAGAAAGACACCGCGATTCATTCATGAATCATTAAAAACAATCCTAAACGCCGAACACGGATAGAGGAATGAAGTCGCGAATGGTGGGGATAATAACAGACTAAATAACAGAAGATTGACACCGAGATTCATTCATAAATCATTGAAAACTAAACGTTTACAATCCTGAAAGCGAAACACGGATAAATGAAAAGTATACGTTGACAATCCTCAACGTGGATAATACCAGGCTAAATAACAATAGACACCGCGATTCATTCATAGACCATTAAAAAGTATTCGTTTACAATTGTGAACGCCGAACACGAATAAATGAACGAAATCGCGAATGGTGGGGATAATAACAGATTAAATAACAATAGATAGACACCGCGATTCTCAACATTTCTGTTCAGCTCATGATTCAGTTTGGATGCAAATGATGTAAAACTGATGAAAAAGCAATTGATTCTACATGATGTAAAGGAGCTGTGCCAATGTCACTTGAATCCATTGCTTCATCGCCACTAGGAAGTGTAGCAAACCACTTGAGAGAAACTGCTCTTTTGTCTTCAAATTTTTTTTTTCATGAAATCGAAATGTAAAATTGCAAGAAAACATGAATATATAGTTTATGCAATGTCAGCTGAACAGATCATCAAACGAATGTCAGGCTGCGCTGTTAGATTGTGTCCAGAAAATAATCTGCACCCCATCCTTGACAAAGGTAAATTGAAATACAATTCATTCACTTACGGCGGTAGAGTCATATAGCACAATTTGTGTAAAAATTATTGAAGGAAATTAAAAAAAATGTGCGTGGCCGATCCCGGGTTGAAAAATATACGCCAATAATCCTAAACACTAAACACGGATAAGGGAATAAAATCGCGAATGGTGGAGATAATCTCAAACTGAATAACAATAGATACACCGACATTCATTCATGAACCATTTAAAAGTATACGGCAACAATTATAAACGCCAAACACGGATAAATTAATGAAATCGCCGGTGGACAACGACCGCTCCATGCCAAAGCCCAGATTGGGCATTAAGGTGCCCTACAGGAACCTGGCCAGCCAGATCGTGTCCAAAGAGGAGCTGGAGAAGGAGATACTCGAAAGGTGAGGTCGTGAGTTCGGTAACATCAGATAGACACCGCGATTCATTCATGAATCATTAACAACAATCCTAGACACCGAACACGAATAAAGAAATGAAATCGTGAATGGTGGGGATAACCTCAAAATAAATAACAATAGATAGACACCGAGATTCATTGATGAATCATTAAAAACAGTCCTAAACGCCGAACACGGATAAAGGAATGAAATCGCGAATGGTGGGGATAATCTCAAACTAAATAACAATAGATAGACACCGAGATTCATTGATGAATCATTAAAAACAATCCTAAACGCCGAACACGGATAAAGGAATGAAATTGCGAATGGTGACAATAATCTCAGACTAAATAACAATTTATTGACACCGCGATTCATTCTAAAATTATTGAGAACTATACGTTTACAAACCTGAACGCAAAACACGGATAAATGAAAAGTATACGTTGACGATCCTTAGCGCGTATCATACCAGGCTAAATAGCAATAGACACCGCTATTCATTCATAGACCCTTAAAAAGTATTCGTTTACAATTGTGAACGCCAAACACGAATAAATGAACGAAATCGCGAAAGGTGGGAATAATAGACTAAATAACAATAGAAAGACACCGCGATTATATATGGTGAAACTGATGAAAAAGCAATTGATTCTACATGATGTAAAGGAGATGTGTCGATGTCACTCGAATCCACTGCTTCATCACCACTAGGAAGCGTAGCAAACCACTTGAGAGCAACTGCTCTTTCGTCTTCAAATCATTTTTTTTTTTTAAATATAAAATTGATACTGTAACAATTAGATTTTATCCAGAAAAGAATCTGCACCAACAGATGTTGTGATATAAAAGGGGTTAGAAAACACTAAATCGTCTCCAAAACGTTTAATAATCGAAAGATTAATCCTTACAAACCAAAGGTTTTGTGTTTGTGTTTTGATATGTTTCTCATGATTAGGTCCAGAGCCAAAGTGGAATCCATCAACGCAATGGGGGATCCCAAATTTGCCAGAGGTCTTACTCAGAGGTTAGCCAGTAAGATAGCACCCGCACCTGATAGGTAGGAAAGCAATTAGGAAGTTTCTCTGGAACGAATTATCATAGTAGTTGTTTTCTGTTGAATATACCGAGAAAGAATTGATATTTTCATCACATAGAGAATGCGAATTCTAAATGTATTTCATTATATACAGTATGATGCAAATGTATGGAATAAATTCATTATTTCAGAAATGGGCGACATTTGAAAAAAGTTTTAATTTCTGAAGCCTCATCTCATGATATTCATATGAGAGATGTTACGTCACCGGTGTTGGAGTAAAGACGTAATGGACGATTTTTTCAAATACAAATAGGGGTCATGTGACACCTCGATTGAAAGGTCTACTGATCGTCTATCCAACAGTCAAAATTTTGCATAAGAATATTGCAATTAAAATGGATTATCATTTGGTTAACTGAATCATGCAGAGGTCTGCTACTGAGAATTGAACATCGAAGGGTCGTCTAGTTGAAAAAATACACAATAAAAAGAGTTCTGAACTCTAGTTTTTGGATTTTTTTCGGAAGTCGTCTTGTTTTGAAATGAATTCATTCCATACATTTGCATCATACTGTATATACAGCGTGTCTCACTTTAAACGGCCCCCCTCTATATCAGTTATTAGTCATGCGGTTCCAACCACATTCGGTGTGGTATGAATTCCCATCAATATGATCAGTTTTACATAGATGCACATTATTTTGGACAGTGCCGTGCATTGAACTAAAAAGGGGTCGATTTTTCATAAAATCATATTAGGCATTTTTTACAGGAAATCTAACCTCATATAATTGTTCCTCATGCTTTCAAACCTCCATATGAAAAAAATCACCTGATTACCGAATTAACAGGATTGGCTTCATTTTTTTCATTTTCAGTCTGGAATAAATAGTGACTTCAAATCAATTACGAATTTTGGAACGTTCAATGGCTCCGGTAGGTGGAAAATCATGATTTGGAAGGAAAAACGAGTTATACTTTTTTCTTTTGAACTCACCGTTTCCGAGTAAATAATTATTACGTTCGCAAAAATGCTGTTCAGATGTGCCTGTTTTTCTGAAACCCTTCATAGGCATCTTATGAAAATCCACATATATGTGGGTTTGAAACCATGAAGAACACTATTATATTAGGCCAGTTTTCTTGTGAAGAAATGCCTAATATGATTTGATAAACAACTGACACCTATTCATTTCAATAAACACTCACGGCACTGTCTAAAATGATGTTTGTCTTCGAATAACTGGTCATATTGATGGGCGAAGTTAGTAATTTGGCACAACCACTAGCCGAGCCAGTGAATATTCACTCGGACCACATCCGACTAACCGATACTCGCTTAAATTCAGTCTGTTAGTCCTATACCTTCCTACCAAACCCATCCCCAACCCTTACCCACACCACCCCATGGCAGTTGCACTTGGAAGTATTGAAATAGTGGTTTTTTATTTTCATTTTCCACTAATTAAATCACCTAATTTAGAGAGATCTTGGAAGCATCAAATCTGAACGTTGAATTTTCGCTCGCCCTGAGCATCTCGCTGATATTGGCCATGGATAGGACCCCGTCCTGGGACATAGCCTGCCCATCATATCTATCATGTGTGTTGTGTAAAAACCGACCCCCCTGGACCATTCGTGGCCGACCTCTGGGCACCGGGAGGTGTCCCCAGAGGGTTTTAACGTGTATTGTTACCGTAATGTTTCATATGTTGCTGTTTTATTTACATGTTATATTAGGTTTTATATATACCCACATAAATGTTATTCATGTTTAAGTTGAGAAATAAAAGTTTGAATCGGTCATATTGATGATTATTCATTCCGATACAAATTTGGTGAAGATCGCACGACTGATAGCTGAGATATAGAGAGAGGGGGGGCCGTTTGAAATGAGACACGCTGTATATTATTTTTCATGTTCATAATATATCTGAGAATATTCCTTTTCAATACTATCATAGAATTTCATATTCTACTACCTAGTATTAGGTTTCTGATGTCTAAAATGGCGATTTAAATTATTCAAATTATTTTAATTTTCAAAATACAGCAATTTAGATGATGTACTACCTAGATCTAGTGACATTTGAAGATATTTGTACTTATATGATGTGTTTTGACTTATTTGCTTCACTCCTTTCTATGGTAATGATAATAGGTCGCGTGCACGATGACCGACCCTGGATGCAAAATATTGAAACACAACCTCATTCTTCTGTACATTATTGAAACACAACCTCACTTTTTTATTTGGTTACAGAGGAATCAAAGGATTGAAATAGTTTTTCACAATATTTTAGCATACGAATCGCGTTTTTTGCGCTATTCATTAATTCAAGCATGCCTTCGCATTGTGCTGTTGTACAATGCACAAAAAATGCAGCAAGAGACTAAGGAATATGATTTTTCAGGTAAATAGTAATCTCACATACCTAGTTATCATTATGAAATGTTGTCATTCCTTATTAAAATTCCTTCTGCCTTCTGCCACTCCTGCAATACAAGCTAATACTGCTAATAGATTGAAAATGTCTACAACACACACGATCGTCAGCATGTCAGACCAGTTCTCCTGATTGACTGCATGAATCCAATCTTCTTGCATTATTTTAGAAATTTCAGGTGTATTTCTATTAGCTCCTATCGCAGAAGGAATTCCGATGAGAAATCAGAGAAATTACCAAATTTCAAAAATGAAAACTATATGTGAGTGACTATAGTAGGTACCTACTTACTTTTAAATCATATTGTACCAACCGGATTACTTCGTCTTCCGCTGCAGTTTTTGTGCATTTCACAACAGCATAATGTGATGGCATGAGCGAATTGATGAATAGCGGAAAAATACCATTCGTATGCCAAAATAATTGTGAAAAAAATGTCAATCACTTGTAAACAAATAAGTAAAGTGACGTTTGTGTTTCAATATTTTGCCTCCAGTGTCGGTCATCTGACAGTTCTTGCACGCAACCCATAAGAATAAAGCTGTCAGTATAGTCTAACCTCAAACATTCAACAAAAATGTAAACAAAATACATCTCAGTATGGTGTGAATCAGGTTTACAACCACGGTTGCCAGATTTAAGATCGATTTCCTGGAGAAATTGAATTATGCTATTCTAATATTTATGTTTCGCCTATAATTTCCATTTCAACAAGTATTCAGTATATAATTTCAAGATATAATCGAATTTCCACCCATACTATTGGTTGGTTGAATACGTCATTTCAGATACCTACCATTGCTAAATATGATGTTAGAGTGAAATTTCCGGAATCATTAGAATTATCGATAAATCTTGTAACGCTGTACTGGTGTAAAACGGCTCGAATCTTTAGCTGTGCAGCCTTCTTAGTAGTACGTCATGAAAATGGTGGAGGAGCCAAAACAACTACTTCACAAATTTTTTCTGAACTCAAATGGGGAAGTTTCCTTCAGATGAATTTCCATGAAATAAGTTCGGAACTCTCCAGTATGTCCACGATGTACAGAATGGGGACCGATAAAGTCCAACTCGTTTTCATTTTTTAATTAAAGCAAATTCTAATTTCCGGGGCGGCAAACTGTGACGTACAGTCGTATTCAATAAAAAAGCGTACAAGTATTAAAAATAGAAGATTTCGGGATCCTGGTTCTAGTTGTGTAAAACTGGCTCAGCCAATGCTTTGCGTTTTCCAGAACCTATGACAACTTTACGGTCAACATTTGGTGAACAATCATTCCCGATAACCCGTTTTATGCAGAATAGGATGACGTTAATTTCTCTCTGTAATATACTTGTACGCTTTTTTTTAATGCGACTGTACATGCTGATGGTGAAGAATATAGCTAGCGAATAGCTAACGAATGAAAAACGAATGACAAAAATAGAAGAAGTAAAACTGGTTATCAAAAACATACATAACCACAAATGCACTTGGAGCAGGAATGCAGAAGGTAGCTCGCTTCATTCTGACAGGTTATTGTTTTGTTATTCATGCTTGAAATATCTTGAATAGAGCTCGATCCTGACGAAAATATCACTGAATCAATGAATCACTACCGGCAACATTCGATGATACTATTCTAAATATTCCTAATGTACTGCCATTGGTCAGAACAGAATGAAGCCGACACCCATGGCTCCTTCCTCTTGTTGCACCTGTCGGTATATTGAGTGGTGTGGACGGACTCAAAGTATTAGACGCTGTTGCAAGATATAATCTACAGCTTTCCTAGAAAATAGATCCGTTTTATTAAGGAACGAATTCATTAGCAAAAAAATGACTAACAAGTTATGAATAACATATTGTATAATATAACGATTGTGAAAAATTATAGATACTATCGCAAAATATCATAATGTATCTTTATTAGTAATCAACTTCATTCAATCAATGAGAGATTTGTGGGAATTATTGATGATACTTTACAAAGTATGATTGAAGAACCTATTATATACTATTGCTGTTATGATATAGTTATTATGAATTCAACTCTGTGTGAATGTGGATTTTCAGAAAGTAAAGCATAGGAATGGTGGAGGAGCCAAGTTTCTCTTCTGTTTATTTTTTTCTGAAGTGAAAAATTTGATCCCGCGAAAAAAAGAGAAAACACGTATATATTATTTTTTTACAAACTTCACAGTGTGATGAAAACCTCAATATACGAAACTTCCCCATTTGATCGCACGAAAAAAATGAAAAATATGTGTTCAATGAATTCTCATAAACTATAGAGGGAAATGAAACTTCAAATGTTAGAAATTTGCTCATTCAAGTTATTCTATCAAGTTAATTGTGATTTTTTTTCTGGAGGGGTGGAAAACAGAAAAAGGGCTCAGAAACAACCACCGAGTCCATAGACGTTTCGGAACCTTCCCAACAAACCGAAAAAAACGACCAGTCCGATCAAGAAAAAAACCCAGATAGTGACAGAACAGTCGCCGAAGAAATAATAGAGAACGATGACGATCTCCTCGCAATTTTGGAGGGAGAAGGGGAAGAAATGCCCGTATTGCCAAAAGAGGTTCCAGACTGTGAAATAATGGAGGTAGGATATTTTCATTGATTTTGTAGCTCATCAGCATAGTCGTTACTATTTCAGAATCTTCAATCATTCCTTCCCGAAAACTTCGTTATATTTTTTCAATAATTATTGGAGTGATCAAAAACGCGGGAAATTGTCTGAAAGAGATGCCATTAATGCCAACATATTCAGAAAAGGATCGTTTACTTTGGGGCAAACTGTCATTATCTTGATATAAGTACTGTCATTTGCCTACTGGCATAACTACTATCCTTGATTATTCAGACTAACAAGTGGTATGTTCGTTTGTGTTTGCTCTACCTGCTAAACTTGATTTTGTTTCTATGACTCTGTTTACATAATGCCATTAACAGAAGAAAACCAACATTAGCAAATTCAGCAACACAGACGAACAGACCTTACAGGAACCATTCTCATGATGAAGCCAAAAATTCTATTCAGTAGGTTTGTGTTGAGTAGAGTTCCTAAATGTACTTGACACTGCTGATTTTGACGTTTTTTGTATATCAGAGTACGGACACTATGACAAGCACAGACAATCAAACATAACCACAAATAAATTGATGGAAAAAGCGGGAACTGACAGTACACGGACGTACATGACATAAATTTCAAAGCTTTGACAAATTGAGAGAATCAGGAGAAAGATGCAAGTTAGCGCAGTTTCCAACTGTGAGAACACGGAAAATCAATTCACTCTATTCGAATTTCCATCGGATAACGTAATTCTACAAAAATGGAAACAGAATATGATGCGACCGGCATGGAATGTAGGTTCAGGCCACAAAATTTGCGAGGTATTCAAATTTCTTGGTAGGATATAGAACATTTTTCATCGTATTTTTATCAGGCCTACTTCAGAACAAAAGATTCAATGTTGAAGAATAGGATCATATTGGGAGAAAGAGCCGACCCCACAATTTGTCATCTGATGATGAAACAGCAGCAACTTCCTGAATTGACTGACTCTAACAGATTTCACATCCCTGCTCAGCCAAGAATTCTTTAGATCATCTGCGCATACGACCTCTTATAATAATTTTGTAAAAACATAAAGTCCCTTTGTGGAACTCTGATGTACCAGATATTGATGTTTATATATCAGAGAGTTGAATATATCGTTCGTGTATCGCTTCTTCAAAGTTGAAATCCCAAGTCTGAACGTGCATGTTAACGAGTGCACCATTATGTTAGGTATTCAAATGATCTCCCGAGTGAGTCGAGCGCTGAAGTCCATTTATACCTACTTCCGTATGTCTTGGAGAAACATTATTATTTATCCTAACTGAAATTAGCTGTTATTGTTGCTCTTGTACAAGTGAAATTGTTCCATACGAAATAAAAGTATGTTTCAGTTTTTATCCCATTCTGAACTGACAAATATTCAACTGAATGTATATATGTATACCTACATATAAGAGACTTATTTCATAGGAATAGTATATGTATTTCGTTGGTATATATGTACATACCAACTTGTTATCAACCTCCATTGAGGTCCTCCAGCCTCATCATTCAATATTTCGAGAAGAACTAATTTCCCAATCAATTTATCTTTCCCTTTTACCCACTCGAGGAGACGCTATGCACTCTCATACAAAATTCAAAGATATATGGATGTATTCATCCCAGAACTTGTGGAGGAAGGAAGATATGAGGATCCTTTATCCTAAGCGAAAAACATTCTTGTCCTTGTCTGGCAGAACATATGATTTGCTTCAAAATCGTTTGTGGTTATGTTTGATTGTCACTGCTTGTCTAGTGTCCATACTCTATTATACAAAAAAACGTAAAAACAGCAGTGTCAAGTACATTTAAGAACTCTATATAGTGTTGAGTAGCGAAGAGTAGAGATCGGTAATGCAGAATATTCGAAGTTTACCTTCAGATGTGTTACTGCTAGAAGGTATGTCGCATCAGGGCTGGATTAGTATATTTTTATTTGAAAGCCTAGTGATATTCCTACTTTGGAAAGAATGATATTTCTAGATAGTTCAGCAACTTGCAGATAGATGAACGTCAGCAGACTTTGAGAGTAATGACAAACCAGCCAAGAACTAAGGCAAAATTTGCCTTCAGAATTTTACATGGAGGTGGGTCATTTTTTTAGTGTAAATAATCACGTTTGAAAGTAAGATATTTGATTTTCTGGCTTCAACGGTCTAGTTGGTAATTCATGGCGGAGTCTAGCTAGTAAATTATGTCGGAGTCATGTCAGTGCATGTAGGCTGCAACATAGGTCGCGTGCACGATGAGCGACACTGGAGGTAAAATATTGAAACACAACCTCACTTTTTTTATTCCTTTACAGAGGAATCAAAGGATTGAAATAGTTCTTCACAAATTTAAATATAAATTCCCAGTAAAAATAATGAATTAAATTTAAGAGATAAATTCCCAGTGAGAAAAACTTGCGTGCAATCCTACGACGAAGTCTAATGGCGAGTTCACATGCCAGCTTATGTCTACAGCAGAAAGCTTGAATAAAACGGGCGCACTGTTCACATGAAAAAGTTGGAAAAGTGACAGTGACTGCCACATATTTGGTTAAATTTTAGATGTACGTCCTCCAGAAACCACATTTATCTCATTTTTAGGAGTGTTTTTCCAGTACTGTTTCCCACACTGCATAATATGATGATATAGCACCAATATGTATTCATGTCAATATTTGTGTGGTTCTGTCAAACGATCTGAGCTTTTTTCCGCAAAAGTCGGACTGAAACCGACTTTCTAGCTTAAGACCTCGATAAGCGCTTTCTGACGAATCGGCCAATGAGATGAGGATACGCTGTAAGTCAAAAGGCGAAAAGCCAGCATGTGAACGCGCCATAATGTCTACAAGTCAGTTGCAGACTGATCGAATGGTTTTGATAATGCCTGTGACTAGCAGAAGATGGTAACTGCAGTCCAAGTTCGGCTGATGATGGTTCAAATACAGCAAAGTTAAACCTGGGCCGAACAACCAGGAATCTTAAGCCTCCAGATTTTAGCACCAAGCACAACGTGAAATATAAGCAGACTCATACCAAAAGGAAAAACCGCGAGTGTCAGTGGGGTTTGTTTCCTCTATAACCTACCAAGGTGTCTCAGGTTTCCTATTACAGACCTCATTTCTGTTGCCTTATGTCTGAGAGGTTAGGTTATGTTATAGTGGTTCAACTGGTCGTTCTTGCTAGCTGGCTTTATGCAGTTGCTTGGGTGTACACAGATATTGAAATCCCGAAGACGGCAGTAATTTTGAAACGTATACTCAAAATATGCTAATGACAAACCCAGTACGTTTCAAAATATAAATTTCATATAGGCAGAAAATATCCCAATTTATGGATGAATAAAATATTCATGAATATCTACCAATAGATATACCATGCGACACCATCAGCCTGTGCAGAAATGATCGAAGGAAGTCACTCAGTGACAAAGTGTCTCTGTCCAAGCTGTCAAATTCTCAGCGTCATTAACTAGGTATGTTCCACTGATGATTGAGGTGCACCTACATTTATCAAGGTTCAGAGTATATCTCCACAGCCACACCTTAAATCCAATTACTTGCACACTCACAAATTTGACGTCGCTCAATGTATCTATTGAGCATACGCTGGTATTTTTAACATACGCCGACAGGCAGGCAAAACCAGTTCATATCGATCTTGGCGCTGATTAATTATAATTATAATTCGTAAGACGTAGGCTTAGAGACAGGATTCAGGAAGTTGTTCGCTGCTTATGTCTGTCTTGGGACAGGATTCTAATAAGTTGTTCGCTGCTTATGTCTGTCTCGGGACAGGATCCTAATAAGTTGTTCCCTACATATGAACTAGGAATTACGGTCGAAATGAACTGTAACAATAAGAAAGGTGAGGTGTTTCAATGTTTCACCTCCAGGGTCGGCCATCTGACAGTTCTTGCACGCAACCCATTGTTGTGAGGTTGTTTATGTTGATGTTTCATGATGTTGATTTCCTTATTGGAATTTTTTTCTGGAAGATTAATGTTCACAAGTCAGTGTTCGATACTAGGACCACAGATGACTCTATTTATTGGGATTCTCTCTTTAAGATTGACGATGTCGGTAACCTGAAGATGCTTGAAAGAGAAATCGCTTTGCAGCAGCTGCAAGAATTGCCTCATCTTGAACCGAAACCGAGGATTTTCAAGTCGCGACAAGCGAAAACCTCTGTTCAACCGCCCCAACCTAGTCCCAGAAGCAGGTAAATTTATATAAACCCAGACAATAGTATTTTTCCTACGTCCACCTATGAAGACAGCATATAGCACACTCTCAATTATCTTATTGTCAATAAAATGATGAAATCTGATTTTATAGTTACTAGAAATTCGGAAATTCATAATTATTAGAACACCGTAGAAAAGTCGGCGACCTTTCACTTTTATATATATGCTTCCACGGGAAATGTTCCTCAAAAATCTCTGCTATAATTTTATCATCAGCAATACCAGTCAGACCAACTCGACAGGCCCAGTCAGCACGTCTTTTCGTCTATAGAACGGCGGAGCTTTGGAATTAGCCAATCGAAGTTTTCCCAAGAACTTACAACCTCAAAATGTTCAGAAAAATTCCAACATCTACCTCCTCTCTCTATGCTCTCTGACATTATATGTTGAATAGTATATTTTACATCCTGTACATCAGTTTACCCTGTATACAGAATAGGTTGTTATCGAGGAGTTGAGTCGTTAATTTTCGAATAACATAATAATCGTTAAAAATCAAGAGATGAAAAAAATATAATACAAGACAACATAACTTGTTCCATCTTGATTTTGAATACTTTGTGATTGGCCAAAAGAGTATCATTCACGAAGCATTCTCAAAATTCAATTCAACTTCACTACCCTGTATCTCGCAAACGATGCCTTCTACGACTTTGTTTATGCGAACTCATTTATTTTCTTGGGACATCCTATCATCTCTCAAAGTGCGTCCCACATATTACAAAACACCCTGTATATCCATTATTATTCCTTTTTAATACCAGAATACATAAAAAATTGTCTGGAAGCTATTTTCTCAATAACAAAACTTTCGTTTGTGAGATATAGCCCATTGTATAGTGAGTGGGGTAAAACTGTTCAATAGTATATTGTTTAATGAGCAAGGAATGATAGTGATTTCCTACGAGAATGAAGTTTGCAGCATGAGCCATAGGCAAATGCTGCAATCATTGGAGTAGGAAATCAACATTCTGTGCAAGTTTTACACTATAATTTTTCGACGGCTATAATAGATAACAGCGTCATTTTCGATTTCTCCGTCTTGTAGCCATCTGATTTCCTGTCAAGTAATGCTCATCTATTTGACAGAGCTGTCATTGCATGAAATTTGATATTCCATGGGCGATGAGTCTTTTTTGAAATAATACCACAATGGAGTCATTGTGATATCAGATACGGAAATAAAACTGATGACATACAAAGTACCTCGTTGATGTATCGAACACAGTAAAACAAGAGCAATATTGTGCTATAGCCGTAGAAAATAGTATATTGTTTAACGAGCAAGGAATGATGGTGATTTCCTACGAGAATGAAGTTTGCAGCATGAGCCATAGGCGAATGCTGTAATCATTCGAGTAGGAAATTAACATTCTGTGCAAGTTATACACTATAATTTTTCGACGGCTATAATAGATAAGAGCGTCATTATCGATTTCTTCGTCTTGTAGCCATCTGATTTCCTGTCAAGTAATGCTCATCTATTAGACAGAGCTGTCATTGTTTGACATTGACAAATTTGACATTGCATGGGCGATGAATTTTTTTTTAAATAACACAATGGAGTCATTGTGATATCAGATACGGATCATAGTGGAAAGAGAAAATGGTGTGCTCAACAGAAAGCTCAAACTCGTCTTGTTCTGCGCATGACGTCAGCTGGGATATAACTGTCATTGTTATTATTTGTTTTCGTGATTGATGTCTCGAACTTCAGATATTATATAAGTACTAAAATTGAATGAAATAATTTCGAAATCCCCACTTGTTTCGTTTCTGGTTATGGAAATTCCAACTAACATACAAAAGGCACATATATTAAATTTTTCTGCTTTTCCAAGAATGGAGACCTGATGAAACGATGGGAGCTTGCTGCCGACAGAATATAAACTCAAATAATGGTACCTACCTTATATTCCTTATATCCTCATTCCGAAGTATTCACAAGACTTAACACACCTCCAAAAAATCACAAATATCTGAAACAAGATGCCATTCCTACAGAACATCTTCCGTCGAATATCAAGTCAGAAATAATTGAAAATGAATTCAAAACTCTTAATTTCTCACAAAATATAAATTGCAGCAAAGATTTGAATAACAAAACGGTAAAAATTGATACTCCTGTTCTGTTGTCGATGTCGGAGCAGAAGCAACGTCAACGTCGTTAACTGCTGAATTTGAATCTGTCAGAATCGACACAGTAGTGGATCATTCAGATGGGATTGGCAATGCATGATAATTCGTATGTTTTTGCTATTTGCGATTGCGAATTACCTCAACATCACAATTTCCAGAATCAATGAACATGATTGAATTCATTGCGCACGCCCATGGCAACGGTATCTGTCTGTGACTAGCAGCTGATATTGGTATCATAGATGACGTCACATAATATGCGCGTAAGCACACCGTCTTCTCCATCCACTATGGATACGGATATAAAATTGATGATATACAAAGTATCTCATTGACGCATTGAACACAGTTGAACAAGAGCAATCTTGTGTTATAGCCGTAGAAAATAGAATATTTCGTAACACTCCTAAATTTTATTCATAAACAACAAACTTGTGATCATTTTTTCTCAGAATCGAAAAACCGTCGACGGCAGATCCGAAAACACCCAGTGCAGCACCGAGAACGTCAGGAGCCGTTTCCAAAATTCCCACCGCTGCCTCGAGGTCGTCGCCGAAACCGGTCCAGAAACCGGTTTCGGCGCCGAAAACACCCGATAAACAAGTCTCGAAGCCGAAGTTGTATCATTCTCCCTCGCCCGTCAAAGCCCCCATTGAAATCATCGACATGCCTCCGGCTCCCAAGAAGGTTTACGAAGTCGAACCACAGGTGAATGATTATTTTTCTGCAACCGACACAAAAGTCGTCCATTTTGATACCAAAATTAGCTCTTAAATTGACGTTTCTATTACTGACACAAAAATAGGTAGGTTGCTAGGTAACATATTTAGTTCCTAGGAGCTAAAGTTGAATTTTAGTTCCTAGGAGCTAAAGTTGAACTTTATCTCCTAGGAACTAAAAAGGAAGTACTGGACGTCATCAAGAATGAACAACATTGTGACGGTTGGTTATTTGGGTTGAGACGCAAACCTGATTTGGTTCCGATTTCAGCAGATTTGGAATTTCATACCCATGCTGGAGATATAAATACACCCTATCATAGTTCAGTATTGGAATTATAAACATCTCAGCTAAGTATTTTTGTTTGATCAGGGAAGCCTTCAAGATTCAAATACTTGCTTGATCTGTATTTCATTCGTTATTCTCGGGATGGATAACTTGTTTTTGAATAATCACGGCAAGCAATAGTTTTTTGTCTCAAACAACCATATTGTTTAGCTTCATTTGATTAGTAAGCGAAAAACATTGTATTATAGAGAGGAGTAAATAATCGCCATTATCATTGTTGATATGCTCATTAACCTAACATTTTCCACGTCTTGTTCCTATAGCTGGCACTGTCGCGGTATTTGCTATTAGAGCACCTGGTCCATACACAAATGTGTCACTCTGTGATTGTACTTACATTGAAACTACAATTCGAACATCCTTGAAAATTGAATGAACCTGCTGTTGATGCAGGTAGAATGTTCTCACTACACGGATTATTTGTCAATATTTGTTGCATGGCATACATATGGCACGGCATATAGGTGGTAACTTCACATATTTATTTGAGTTAATTGTTTCGGTTGCAGAAAAAATAGCATGTTTCATTCGGATCAAAAGTGACTTTGTTCGACTCGCAAATTTTCCTTTCGCTCGGCTTCGCTAAACGTTCCGCCTCGCAAATGCAAAATTCGCTTGTCAAACAAAGTGTCACTTTTGATCCTAATAAAACAATCTACTATTTTTGCAACCGACACAAGTTGAACTTCAGTTCTTAGGAACTAAAAAGGATGTACTAGACGTCATCAACATTCTCACGGTTGGTTATTTGGGTTTGGACGCATACTTGATTTGTTTCCGATTTTGGCATATTTGGCATTTCATACCCATGCTGGAGATATAAATAATATAATGATGAAGATGGAAAGCCCTAATTTCGAGTGACAATGGAAAATGAAAAAACTCCACCGCCCCGTGTGAGAGTCGAACTCACAACCTGGGTTACATGCCCAACGCTCTGCCAATTGAGCTAACGGGTCATATCCGTCGATCAATCGACAGGGAGGTCGAGTTCTCATCACACACCGGCGGCAGAATCCTTTCATTCCCCGAAGTCACTCGAAATCATGCACTATAGGAAGCATCGCTGGCAGGATGGTACTATACAGTCTCCATATTTCCCCTTTCGTCCTCTGGCATTGTCTTTATTCTTTGAATACGGAAATATCCGAAGGCAATCATACATAGGAGTCAAGTCCTTCTAGCGAAGTATTTTGAAAGGTTTGATTTCAAGAATTACCTACTAAGAAAACTATTAATTCAACAGCAATGAATTATTGAGGTCTAGTTGATCGTTAAGCGAAATGTAAGAATTTTTGCGTTTATCGATTTCTAAATCGACAGACGCAAAAATTCAAACATTTTACTTAACGATCACCTAGACCTCAATAATCCACTGCCTTTGAATTTGTTTTCTCTAGAGTCACTGGATAGTAGTAGGGTCCCTTGATGGCAATTGACTTTAAAGTCATCTCAACAGGGTCCTCGTCTCCTCTCACTCTAAAGTGTTTGTGAAACAGTTATATAATTCCATCTTCGTTCCTTTCTGGGCATAAACACTAGATCTATGAAATTTGTTGTTTTTTAGGTTATATTGAGAACATTGATGTATCATACGTAATTTCCACATGTAATTTCTCATTCAACTCTACATATTATCTCCAAATGATGATGAAAATTTTTTGAGTTTTTGATTTTTCAACTCCAGCATAATGTGAGGCAGTGTGCAAATTTGTCTGAAAGTGTAATACGTTTCACCAAATGAGACTGTTCTTAGGCAGTACCTACCAATAAATTAATCTTTATTTCAGATGCCTTATGGTTGAGAAATGGTGGAAAATTGTATGTAGGTATTCTAACTAATGTGCTCATATGTCATGTGTGCTGTATATATTCATGTTGGGAATCATTTTTGCAGTTTTTCACGAACACTGAATATTCTTGGATGTTGGTATAATTTTTTAAATAGTAGGGCATATGCCTGTTCTTTTGATCCTCCGTTTTAATCAAAACTGTTTCTACTAAAATGCATTCAAAAACTAGTGGACGCCTATGAATGTGACGTGACAGCAATGTCATGTCAGTGACGCCAATACACGAAACCCAAAGTCACTAGATGATTAAAAGAGAAAGGAGCTATAATCTGTCCGTACCCTGTTAGATGACAAATACATCAGTTTGCATCAAGGGAACCTAGATGGTATTAGTTGGATTAGAGTTTGGACGCAGAAATGACAACTGTTGGTGATTTTGAATGTTTAGATTCATCAAGTTACACACCTTACATTGTGACAAGAGCACCATAGTCCTTTAGCGCTTTTCCATTAATTTGAGGTTGGTTACATACATTAATAATTCCCTTCAAGTAACAGCAGATTGAAATGAAACTATATTTCGTGTCCATTTTCAAACAGAAGATTTTGAGATTCGTTTTGGAGATTCTGCTGTTCCATCCATTTACAAAACAGACTATTTCGAGTCCAATTTTATAAACAATTAATGATTAGGAACTAGCTATAAGTATATTCATATGTGTCCATTTTGTCATATTTTCATAACTGTTGTTCTGCGAAAACTGTATCGCTATAAACTGAAATGGCCGATTATACTCTATTTCCATTTCCATCTACGGCTATTCTTGATTTGGCAGAAAATCTAACCTCTAAAATCGTATCTGATAATCAGGCACTATTCGGAAAAATGAAAAGGACAGAAGTTCATCTGTGTCCGAACTCTTATCTAATGAATACCATAATGTGACTCTAGTTTCCTCCTAGTAGGTATTTTTTTATGAACCCTGTCAAGTAAATCCAGTACATCATATTTTAATGAAGATTTGTGCCCGCATTTCGAAAATTAGGGTTAATCCTACCTTTCCACAGGTATCTTAATCATTTAGGTTGGGAAAGTAGGATATAAAAGTTAGGCAAGTAATTTAAGTTTAGTTTATTGTACCTGTATTTTACCTGACATGCCCTGTAATAGAGAATCTTGTGGAAATCTTATTGTTTGTGAAGTTTTTACGTGTATCTCTCTTATTGTCACTGCCTGTCGAATGTCCATACTCAACTAAAAAATGTGCATTCATTCAACAACAAGTTTGCTCGGGTTCCCGCGTTTATTATAGTTCTCTCTTTTGTGTCACTGTTTGTTGAGTGTCCGTGCTCAACTAAAACGAACATGAATGACAACTTGTAGAGAGTTTCTGAGCAAATTCCAAATTTCCAGGTGAAAGTCAACATGGTCCTGAAGACCTATTCGAGGAAGCGAAAGCCCTCCGACTCTGCCGATTTCGAGTCCGCCTACCCCAAACGCATGTCCATGGAGGAATCGGACCTCATCTTCGAAAAACCGGACCCTTTGGCCTTACCGACCGATGTTTACGTCACCAAGAGTTCGCGGGTGATCAAGAAAAAGGTGATTTGGGACCCGGACGACGAGTTCTCCGCTAGGAAAAGCTTCGGGAAGACCAGTGAAAGCAGGACTTCGACCCCGAAGGCCGTCAAAGCGACAGAAAAGAGCGCGAATAGCGAGAAAATTCTGGATAGGAAAGCGATTGAGAAAAGCGCGAGCGGTGAAAGGTCCGCCAACGAGAAGAAGGCTGTGGAGAAAACGGTGGAGAAACGCGCTGCTGTGCAAGAAAAGAAGATCGACGTCAAGCCGGCGGAGAAGAAGATAACGCCGAAGAAGACGCCTGATAAGCCGAAGACGGTGGTGCAGAAGGTTAGCCCTGCCAAGGCGGCCAAGACGCCGATCAAATCGAAAAGGGGTGAGTATTTCAAATCTATACCTATTTGTATGAATTACATTCAACAGCTAATTAAGTTACCCCTGCTCTGGCCGAATTTCGTGCTCAATTTCTCAATGGAAACCTTCTAGTCGTAGGTAAAGTTCAACTAGGTTTCCGAATCTATACATATTTTTATAAAGTTGGCCCTGGTCTGGCCGAAATTCATGAAGTGCTCAATTACTAATTGAAAACAATGTATCTTACGTAAAATTACACGAACACATCTGCAAGGCCGTGACCAAGAAAAGAAAAAGAACTGGTATTTCCAACATTTTCTTCAGTGTCTGGACCCCCCTGAGCACGGCCTTGCACATCTGTATCGTTAATCCAACGGATTAACGATAATGTTGATCCTGCTCTGGTCGAATTTCAGGAAGTGCTCAATGTTTTATTGATCTATACACATTTGTATAGTAGATCCAACGTATAATAAATTTGGCCTGGCGGTGGGATTCTGTTTCCCGATCGTCGATTGTCGTACGATGATGAACTTGAAGTCGAATTCATTTCCTATTCTATTTCACGATCAAGGCGAGATCGAATTCGACTTCGGGAATCGTCGGTTTTTCGGCGAAATGGGATGAGATTTTGATCCAATGAAACGAGCACCGAGGCCATATCCCCAAAGTCATCACTAATTTGAGGTTATGGTGGTTATATATCTTTTATGAATTTCAATTTTTCCAATACCAAGACAAAAATAAAAATAATTCTAATTGTTCGAGATGGTATTTCAGCAGCTTAAGATTGGCAAAGAAATGTGGATCTAATTCGTCGTCGACAAGAACTATGACTCAGAAGTAGGTACCGACCTAATCGTTTCTCATTACCTAAAAAATGATTTATTGAGATATTTAGCTGGAACAAAAGGGTGGTTCGTCTTCTGATAAAATCATTGAGACCCCACTTATTAGTGGATAGGTCAAAGCATGAAGGAAATAGGTATACAGAATCTAAAATACTCTGTGCATTGAGGTTTTATGTCATTTCTCAGGAGTTCACTCGCCAAGCCCCAATGAATTTACTCGGCTTAGCCTGATTCACAGTATTTTACTGATATCACATTAGACTCTGAAAATCATCCTGTGGCCGTGGCCATGTTCTTTGCTGTTTTAAAAATGTTATTAACATTTCCTAGTGGCCCTGAGTTTGAACAACATAGAAAATCAATTATATATTATATTTATGAAGTAATAAGTTGATTACACACTTTCAAAGCTGTGCTTTCACATGAACAAGATTATATAACCTTAAATTGGGATGAAAATGAAAAAAAAATCGACGATAGATAAGGATAGATTGACAAAACGCATCAATTCGACTCCTCTTGAGCTATCGAGGTATCCAGTCGAGCTTACACGTTTCATTCGAGAAACAGAATACCAAATATCAAATAAAGATGGCCGATTCGACTCGATTCGTGAACTGGTCTGGCCGAAATTCAAGAAGTGCTCAATTACGTAAAATTTCACGAAGATTCCGAATCTATACACATCTGCAAGACCTTGCCCAGAATTTTTATCGGGGGGAGGGGGGGGGGGGGGGTGGTACAAGAAAAAAACTGCTAATGCAAAATTTGTCTTCAAAGTAAAGGAACAAAGTCGGATTCAGGTCATCAATTCAGGGGGGGGGGGACTCTGGATCCCCCTGAACACTGCCTTGCACATCTATATACTAAATCCAACGGATAAAAATGTTGATCCTGCTCTGGCTGAATTTCAAAAAGAGCTCAATTTCTCATTTCAAACTATTTAGTCTTAAGTGATATTTCACGAAGATGTCGAATCTATACCCATTAGTATCGTAAATCCAACGGATAAGAAAGTTGGCCCTGTTCTGGCCAAATTTCAAAAAGTGCTCAATTTCTCAATGGAAATCATCTTGCCTTACGTACAATTTCACGAGAATTCCGAATCTATTCACATTTGTGTCTTAGAAGTGAGGGATAACAAAGTACAGGGTGTCTGGAATGTGACCTCATCATTGGTATCTCTGAAACTCTAAGAAATACTGGGTCGGTTAAATCATGCCGCAATTTTATGCCTCACAAAATGCCGTTTTGAAATTTGAAAAATTACAAACACTTCCAAAGATTTTTATCGAAGATTTGTGATTTCATATTCATTTTTCATCATTCTATTTAAATAGATGTAAGAAAACGAACTTTTACTTAATAAAATAAATTTGATGATGGCAGCTCCAACATGAAACGTCGGTATGAAAATCTAAGAATACCATCTTGTAGGACAGAAAAAGTAGCTTTGAAAATGTGTAATTTGTTTTATCTACTACTACTCAGTTAAAGAAACAAAGTTGTCAATTTACTCCCACGGGAGGAACAAAATATTAACTCCCATGGGAGGTAAAAAGAATTGGCTTAAGCATGTATCCTTTGGCGTCGATATACCTATAATATCTGTGCAATCCAAGTAATCAGTGTTTTTATCACTATCATAAAACAAATTCCAATGATATTATACGCTTCTTCTCATTCCGAACGTACTTCTAATCGAAACAATCAAGTGGGGTTACACAATATACAAATCAATTAATGCATGATGACAGAGGTGTCAAATTGACTTTCATTCAAATGCCGTCAATTTTCTATGACAAAAAGATATGTTAACTCTCATCAAAATTAAATCAGATATGGGTAAAAGATCTATTTTATACAATGGAACAATTCTCTATAATGAATTACCTGCCAGACTAAAGAAAAAATTAAGTGTTGAAAAATTCAAAAAAGAACTGAAAAAATACTTATGTCTTTGATTCTCTTCATGTCATCCTGAATCAATTCAAGAAATTATATTTAACAGTCTCTAGAAGAAACAACATCATATGTATTATGTATATGATTTAAAAATGATTATCTGATTATCTAATTTTTGTTTTTTTTTTTTTTTTAGTTGCTCTTTCATAATTTTCCCTGCTATAAACATGTATGTTTCTTATGAATAATAATAAAGATATATTATACCTTTGTAATGCATAATGATTTGGATCGAGAGATATAGACCACCTGAAGCACAATTTCAAAAATGGTGTTGCCGAATTTTGAAAAAAAAATCTCATTGAAAACTATCTAGTCTTACAAAAAATTTCACGAAGATTCCGAATCTATACTCGCAGATCGAACGTAAAATGTCACGAAGAATCCGACAGGTTCCTTCTCACCTTCATCAACAACTCCAATTTTGAAATCGGAACTTTCTTCGACAGGACAACAAAACATTGTTATTTGTATGCCGAATGAATTCACAATATTTTGACAGTTCTTGACTGAGCATGATCTGACACTGAAACACCTTGTTATGGGTTGCGTGCAAGAACTTTCAGATAACCGACCCTGGAGGTGAAACATTGAAACACAACCTCATTTCTCTTATTTGTTTACAAGTGATTGAAATAGTTTTTCACGATTATTTTGGCATAATGCAGCGGGAGACGAAGGAATCCGGTTGGGACATTATGATTTGAAAATACCCACTAAAGTCACTCCCATGAAGTTTTCATTTTGAAATTTGGCAATGTCTGATTTCTGATCGGAATTCCTTCTGCAATAGAAGCTAATAAAAACTAAAACAGAACTATGAGATTACTAATTCACCTAAAGAAATCATATTCCTTCGTCTCTCGCTGCATTTTTTGTGCATTGTACAACAGTACAATGAGAAGACATGCTTGAAGTAATGAATAGCGCAAAAAACACGATTCGTATGCCAAAATATTGCGAAAACTGTAAACAAATAAAAAAAGTGAGGTTGTGTTTCAATGTTTCACAGAAGAGTGAGGTTATGTTTCAATATTTTACCTCCAGGGTCGGTCATCGTGCACGCGACCTATTGTCGTTGCTTTGGAATGTCAAATTTAATAGCGGACTTTGGTTTGATGGTTTTGCTATAGGTAACGGCTCTGAAGTTGTACTTCGCGTAGTGTGTAGAGAACGAAAAAAACTTCTGTTCTTTCTAATGTCAAAAAACAAATAATCAGTCAAATGATGCCTTTAAATAACAAAAAATCAGCTAATGGAATGCATTTGGCCCCATTTTGTAGGCCTCTCAGAAGTTGACCGGCTGCTGATGGACGAAGGCGCCGTCAAGATGCTCTACGAGCTTAACAACTCCGACGACTCTCCACAGATGGCGAAGCGCCAAAAAGACTACATCTCGCTGGACAAGTACGAGAAGGACTTGATCAAGAAGGCGAACCGGCTGAAGAGCGATCTGGTGCTGCACAACACCAGCGGCGGGGAGTCGTCGGCGAAGTCGTTGCGGAAAAAGGAAGGGGGTGGTGGTGGAGGGGGAGGGGGAGGTTCGAGTTATGGGTCTCCTCCCGGGTCGAAGCCGGCTGTCTCCATGGAGAGGAAAATGTCGAAAGGTGAGTATGATAGTAGGAGAGGTAAAGAGGCTAAATAGGGATTTACTCGAGCGTCGTGGGGACGCATCAGATCGTGAAGATTAGAAGTGAAAATGAAAAAAAGTTTATATGATATATGACCTTTCACTGGTGGGGAGAGCGTGTACAGGGTGGCTGGAATTCGAGGCTCATCATTGGGATCTCGTAAACCGTAATAGATACAGGGTCCGTTGAATCATGGCAAAGTTGCGCAATTTGATGCTGATAGACCAAAGTAAATTTGAAATTTTCGCAGTCATTTTTCAAGTCGCCGTCATCAGATTTTTGTTCCGACTTTGCGTTTCCTCGTAACCATCATCAAATAATAATGATGATGATTTTTTGGTCCGAAACGTAGGATAATTGCATAGTTTTATATGATTGGAATTGAAGTTTTTAAGGAACGAAACATGTTTTTCTACCATTTTAAAAAACAAAGTTGATGATGGCTTCTCGAAGATGAAACGTCAGATCATGAATCTATTAATGCCATTGGATAGAGCAGAGAAAGTGGCAATGCTAATATGATATTCATCCAACTTTGCCATGATCTAACGGACCCTGTATCTATTACGGTTCACGAGATCCCAATGATGAGCCTCGAATTTCAGCCACCCTGTAACAAATGAAACATTCCGACAGACTCGACTAGAAGTTCCGTCCACACACCACCCCGCTCGCCCACCTTCCCCGGCTCCATGATGCTGATCCGACGCCGGTCGAGCAGCTCGATGTCCAGCAGCGAGGACGCCGACGCCTATCTGCCGCCGAAGACGACGTCGAAGAGGAAATCGGACGGCCAGCAGCGCGGCAAAAAGGCGAAGAAGTAAGATGAGATAGGAATTTATATTATTGGTCTTTGTCTCAGACTGTATAGTTGTGGTGGCTGACAACAATCCGGCTCGAAGGACCACTATTGTTTCTCAATTTTATCTTCCAGATATTTGAATTTCTTTCTATTTCGTTAAAATGTTGAAATCATTCGACTTTTTTATCTGTGACAACTCTTCATTTTTTATTTTTCAACTGTCTGTCATAAACGTAATATTCTATATGAATCAATAATAGATTAACATTTATAAATATGAAATGACGATAACAGACTGAATAACGATTGATTCGCGGTCGCCAAGGTCATCAGAAGACCTAACCTAATCTGACCTTGGCGACGGCGAATAGATACCACAGAACTCATAATGTTCATATCTTACAACTTGAACGCGCGATCCTATGGTTTCATACCAAAGGACCCCGCACCGCAAAAGTGGGGAAGTTGGCTTTCGATGAATTTCCTCGAATTTTCGATTGTAGAAGTTCAATAGTTTGAATTATACAGGTTGCTGAAGTTGACTTTTTTCAAAATTTCGAATGGCCATTGTGAAGTTTCCTTTTTGAATACCAAAATCAAATCGACTACGTTTTGTTTGTCCATGTGGCCGGTGAAAATCCACTATATATTTCAATGATATCTGTACGTACTCACGATATACCGAGTTGGTGAGCGGTTGAGAAATCAATTCATTTTTGGACATTTCGTAGTATATTAATATCAACATCGATTCATGATAATTGCATTTCTTGTATCAGACTACATTATTATACACAAGATGTTCAGTTTCCATGAAACCGCACCCGTCCTGATATTCATATCCATCGAATGATTGGAATCCCGTAAAACTTGGTGAGGAAGTTGATAATTCGTGATGACAATATTTTATGCAAATACCTGAAATATACAGTGTGGTTGTGGAAGTAGTATTGGCGTTTTTGGAGCAATTGAGAAACAATACAGAAATCCAGAGTACGTCAACTCCAAGAAAACTCCACTACTACTTTCACAACCACCCTGTATATTTCAGGTATTCGCATAAAATATTGTCATCATGAATTATCAACTTCCTCACCAAGTTTTACGGGATTCCAATCATTCGATGGATATGAATATCAGGACGGGTGCGGTTTCATGGAAACTTGAACATCTTGTGTATAATATGTGATCTGATACAAGAAATGCAATTATCATGAATCGCTCACTTTTTCGGAAATAATTGAAACATTTGCTATTTTTAGACCAACTCTGTATATCGTGAGTACGTACAGATATCATTGAACTATATAGTGGATTTTCACCGGCCACATGGACAAACAAAACGAAGTCGATTTGATTTTGGTATTCACAAAGGAAACTTCACAATGGCCATTCGAAATTTGAAAAAGTCAACTTCAGCACCCTGTATAATCCAAACTATTGAATTTAGAGCGTTGATAGTTGGGATGAGAAAATTCACCGAAAGCCAATTTCCCCCCTATTGTGGTGCGGGGTCCTTTCGTTATTTCAAATATATTCTATATTTGTGCAGTGAATTCCTTTCTCATAAACTAAGATCAGACATGTGGAGCGCAAAAAATTAGCAGCATATTTATTTACTTATATCATCCAAATTTCCCATTGGAATTCTATTCGCGGTAGCCAAGGTCATCATCTGACGTAGCAATGACATGAGAAGTACAGAAAACATTCCTAACTCCTGGCGCAGATTGAAAGCTAGACATGTTTTCCCGTAGTCATCGCAACGTCAAATGATGACCTTGACTTCTGATTTTTCGAAAATTCATATAATATTTTCATCTTATCTTCGAGATACGCCACTGGCGTCCATTCACATTTCGCCGCCACTCTTTATGGCTTACAGTGTTGCAGCTGATGCATGATATGTTCGTCCGCCATATTGGATTCGCATTCGAGTCGTAAGATATAAAGTTTATGAGTTCTGTGATAGATATCGCGATTCATTAACCAATAATTGAAAAGTATACGCGAACAATGATGAGTGGGAACTCGTTGATCTCTTGGGTACTTTTGGTTGGGTTTACAGGTGTCCGCAAGACAAATGTTTAATATTTCCTAATATTTGCCTAAATTTGGTTGTAGTATCACTCAGTATAAAAATAAAGAGACATTGGAATTGAGACATTGAAAAAGTGTAGTTGTCATTGACCTATAATTTGATTTTACTATACAAAATAGTTCCAACTTATTGATTGATTGATTGTCTTTATTACCCCAAGAAACATTTCTGTTTATGATAGGGATACAAGTACTCGAGATGTTGTCAGTTTCGACTCATCTGGCGCCCAACGTGGGGCCAAGTATCAGCCTAAATCCGACTTTTTCCCTTTCGAATGAAAAAAAATTAATTAGTTTTTCTTTTTTTCTTGACCCCCTCCCCCCAAAAAAAAAGAATCCTGGGCATTGAGTGTGTATCTTTGTTTTTGTGTAAAGGGTGACGGACGACGGGAGAGGGGAGGCAGCGACGGAAAGTGTGTCGGCGGAGAGGGGGCGGTACAAGTCGTTCACGGTGAAGAAGTCGGGCAAGCATGTGGCGATCGACCTGCACTATATCGACGAGAGGTGTTTCTTGGACACCAAGGTGAGCAATGCAGTCTTTTTTTTAACTTCAATTGACTATTCCACGACGTAGCTGTGAATTAGGAGAAGTGTACAAAAAAGTTCTCTTGTTCTAATTTACAGTTGCAACTGTAAATTAGGAGGCGTTTTCAAAAAACATGAGAAAGTTTTTTTTAAATATCGGGTGACCAGTTATATTCTGACCCATTTCAAATGCTTATATCTCTGAAACCATTCAAGTTATCGTTGTGCAGTTTGGACTAGTCTATTTTGATATTTTTCAAGTTTTTTTTGACAGGTTCACCTTTTCTCTTGAACTTCCGGTTCTACCGGAAACAAACTAGCCATTATTCAGGTATAGGGCAACTTCTTTATTTCATCGAAGCACCCTATATATTTTTGCACATTCAGAAAGACTGGTCTTTTCTCTTCCTAACAATGTATAACAAGTTATGTTTTCTTAGAAAACTATCAGAGTTATAACTGTTTGAAGCATCTACTGCATATTAGGATGTTATCCTGAACCGTATATTGAGTATAAATCTGATGCAGATTTATGATGAGTTCATTTGCTTTTTCAGTCAAAGTAAAAATTTTTTCAACTCGAAGATAGTACAAATGCCCGACAATATTTATTTGACACATCTAATCTGGCATTTCATGTGTTGTGATCAGGATTTCCAAAGACGACTTTGGTTACATTGCAAAATCTCATTAAACCATTCCACATGCAGTAGTGGTTTCAAACAGTTATAACTCTGATAGTTTTCTGAGAAAACATAACTTGTTATACATTGTTAGAAAGAGAAAAGACCAGTCTTTCTGAATGTGCAAAAATATACAGGGTGATTCGATGAAATAAAAAAGTTGCCCTATACCTGAATTATGACTGGTTTATTTCCGGTAGAACCGGATTTTCAAGAGAGAAGGTGAACCTGTCAAAAAAAAACTTGAAAAATATCAAAATATACTAGTACAAACTGCACAACGATAACATGAATGGTTTCAGAGATATAAGCATTTGAAATGGGTCAGAATATAACTGGTCACCCGGTACCTAATTTAAAGTTGCAACTGTGAATTAGGTGTTTTGAAAAACAAGTTTTCTCTCTCCTATTTACAGTTGGAACTGTAAATTAAGAGGTGTTTTGAAAAAGTTATATCTGCCTAATTTACAGTTGCACCTGTAAATTAGGAGATGTGTTGAAAAAAAGTTCTCTTGTCCTAATTTACAGTTGCAGTAAGTTTTGAAAAAAACAGAAGAAAGTTTTTTTTAAATATCTCCTAATTTTCAGTTGCAACTGTGAATTAGGAGGTGTTTTGAAAAGTTTTCTCTGCCTTATTTACAGTTGCAACTGTAAATTAGGAGATGTATAGAAAAAAGTTCTCTTGTTCTAATTTACAGTTGCTACTGTAATTTAGGAGGGGGTTTGAAAAAAGAGAAGACACTTTTTTTTAATATCTCCTCATTTACAGTTGTAACTGTAAATCAGGAGGTGTTTTTGTAAAAGTTTTCTCTGCCTAATTTACAGTTGCAACTGTAAATTAGGAGATGTGTAGGAAATAATACTTGTTCTAATTTACAGTTGCAACTGTAAATTAGGTAAATCAGGAGATATTAAAAAAAAAGTGTCTTCTGTTTAATTTACAGTTGCAACTGAAAATTAATAAGAATTTACAGTTGCAACTGTAAATTAGAAGATGTGTAGAAAAAAAGCTGTCTTGTTCTAATTGACAGTTGCAACTGTAAGTTGGGAGGGGTTTTGAAAAAATAGAAGGAACTTTTTTTCAATAACTCCTGATTTACAGTTGCAACTGTAAATTAGGAGGTGTTTTGAAAATAAAGGTTTCTCCGCCTAATTTACAGTAATTAAAAAAAAAGTTTCTTCTGTTTAATTTACAGTAGCAACTGACAATTGATGCTAATTTACAGTTGCAACTGTAAATTAGGAGGGGTTTAGAAAGAACAGAAGAAACTCTTTTAATATCTACTAATTTACAGTTTTTACAAGGTGTTTTGAAAAAAAGTTTCCTCTGCCTAATTTACAGTTGCAATTGTAAATTAGGCAAATATTCGTGAAAAAACAGTATATTGTTCAACGAGCCGGAATAACAGTGATTTCCCACGAGAATGAACTTTGCAGCATGAGCCGTAGGCATTCCCTCAATTGAATTTCAGAACGCGTTCATTGTATCTCAATTGATATTTCCTGAAATACAATTGAAGCTTTCTGATCTTTAATTGACTATTCAATACAATTCAGTTGTTGCTTTCTGAAATACAATTGACTATTCTGAAATATAATTGAGTATTCGGAAATATAATTGAGTATTCTGAAATACAATTGACTATTCTGAAATAAAATGACGCTTCCTGAAAGATAACTGGAGAAGGTGTGGTGACTATTTTGAAATACAAATTTCCAGGTACTGGACGAGCTGACCACAGTTTTGAAAAAATACGGCAGCGACAAAGAATGCACTGTAGTGTCGCTAGTGTCGAGCAGTACGGCATTTTGTCTGGGTCTCGATTACGCCACCCTGGTGTCCGATGACGATATCACGAAAACTTGCAGAGCAACGGATTTGGCCACCAAAGTGAGGTATGTTCAAAATATCATTGAAGTCGTGCACAGAAAAAAGAGATAGAAATAGTGAGAGAGAAGGAAAGTAAGAATAAGAAAATGAGAAAAAGAGAGAAAGAAAGATATAGAGCGAGAGTTGTTGTTGTTGTTGTTGTTGTTCTTTATTACCCCAAGAAACATATTTGTTTATAATAGGGATACATAAACATATGATATATATAAAACAATAAAAAAAAACTAATTAACAAGTTATGTCAATATAACATAATAATTAAAATAAAACCATTCCAAGTATTCAAATGAGAATAAATTGCTCCGTTTATTGTGTCATGAGTATATATTTTTTCATATTGACTTTGAATCTTGTTTCATCATCAATATGTTTCGAATCATAAGGTAATGAATTATATAAAATGATTCCGTTGTAGAATACTGATTGTTTGCCAATGATGGAGTTATATGGGTTTGCTATTAAGAGGGGTTTAACCCTATGAGCGATCATTGGGGAAACAAGGAACGGCAGAAATCAAAATACTCGAAGCTCGCTAAATAAATTCAAGATTTTTTTTCACGGATCGTTTCTAGAAGGTTGGATCTAGGCATCTCTCGGAGTACTTTTTCAAATTTTTGAAAAAAAATAGTCGAAAAAAATTCCAGAAAATTGACCAGATTCACTATTTTTTTTCTCACTAGGTATATATTTTTTTTGAAAAGTACTTCGAGAGATGCCTCACTTATATATTTATCTTCGTTGTCAAAAAAATTCGCAAGGATCCATTCAAAATATCACCATCAAAAGTGATTTTTGCTGGACCTCTGCAGACGCAATTTTGGATCATTTTTCTTCACTGATACGAGCGCCCTCACACGAATATGCACTTCTACATGGATACTATGAATGATTGAATGAATAGTGAATTCATTCATGAAAAGTAGCACTGAAGATATTCAGAAAATTTCAGCACTGGAGATGAAACCAAAAGAAGTTTTAGATGGGTTGATTGAATTTTTGTATACGACGTATAGGTACGTTTATTAGGTAACCCATATATAATAAAAATACGTATGGTTTGCAGGTAGGACACCAATTCCAATAATTTCAAAATGCGAATATAAGGAATGCCAGAAGTTCCATCATATTTATTCTAGGTAATAACTGGTATTATATAATATACGAGTTACATATATTTTAATATTCTTGTCAACATTAAGAATTTGCCTTCTGGAAATAGATAAACAGAGAAATTTCTCATTGAAGAATAATAGTTTCGCTCCAGGTGACTCACCCAATTAGCTGATAAAAGATTGAACATGTTTGGCAAGCGGCAAGCGATGGACATAAAGGCGGTGAGCATAAAAGCGGCGGACATAAAGGGTCCGAAAATCCTGGAATTCGTGTTATACACGGGGGATTGGAATATTGTTTTTGTTCAGTTTACTTCAGTATTCCGACAGTGACATTTGCGTTTTTCAATATTTGTGCATTATTTGTGTGAGCAAAAGTTATAATGCCGAGAAGTAATTATCGAACTGGTAATAAATACCGCAGAAGACAATCTGTCAAAATATACCTCGCAATGATGAATGTTGGCAAAATAAAATGTAATCGAAATAGTGGATAGTAGATTCGAAAGGAATATGGAGATTACAAAGTGAAGTTGTTCCTGTAATATATACAGGGTGTCTCAGGTTTAGCTCGTCTAACTTTGACTATCGAAAGCAAAAATTGAAATATTATACACGTATTTATTTGTTTTGTCGTGGAGACACTTGTTTTCTTTATACGGGGTGTTCGAGGTCGCATGAATTTTTGGTTTTTATTTTTTATTTTTGTTGAAATCAAACCTATAGATTTGACATTCGGTAAGCACTTTCCTATCTGTTATATATGAACTGTCCCTATCCTTCTTAGTTTCCTTGTTATTCGAAATAATTTTACACCTACTATGCATATATAACAATTTTATAACCTAAATGCGTTTATCTTACATCAAATTATCATTCGAATTGAATATTGAATGGTTCACGTACACGAAAGATATTGAAACAAATGAAAAACACAAAGTGTGGTGAAGAAATAATAATGATTTTTCATTAGCTTCGATCCACCCACAAGCGTCCCAATAAAAAAAAATCTGACGAGTTCCATGTCAGAGGGCTCGAAAAAGAATAAAATCGTTACTCCCATTGGGGGTGACGATAACACCCAGTTTTTTCAATGGATAAGGACTGTTCATATTGCCGATAGAAAAGTGCTCACAGAATTTCAGATTGCTAGGTTTTGTTTCAACTGAGACAGAAATTAAAAACCAAAAATGTTTGCGATCCTTAACACCCCGTATAATTAAAACATGTTTCTCCATGACAAAACAGAAAAATACGTATCTAATATTTTGAGTTTTGCTATCGATTGTCAAAGTTAGACGAGTAAAACCTAAGACACCCTGTATATGGCGTTGTATATTACACAATATAAATTCTGCTTATACAAACCAAAAAATTCCACTCATGTAATAGTTATTTTTCTTCCCCTGTAACAATGCATTTTGATATTCCATTTGCATTAAATTTGTCGTCAATCAATAAATTTAATCATGTATAGGTGAGTGCAAGTTATTCGAATAGCAGTATTTTTCTGTAAAAAATTCCCTATCTTGAACTGTTTTTGCTGCCTTTCTATTATTCAGATTCGCACTTTCGAATTATATTTTTGCAGTTGAGTTGATACATACCACTTATTTATGCTCATATAGGGTATACCGGGTATATTTTTTTGAAAACTTCTCACCCCCACAATATTTAACATTTTTGAGGGGCTGGCGGCTGGCATCATCAGTGAAGGCAAAGGGGATGAAACGAGCAAGGTGATTTTTACGTGAAAACATGTCCTCCTCATAGTTATTAGTGTAGAGGGACACAAGGTGAAAGTAATCAAAAAAAATTTTGGAAGTAGAAAGATATCAGATCCTCACTATCCTATCTAGAAACAATTGACTACTTTTTTCTATGGTACCGAAAAAAGTTATAAACGAACAAACTCAGAAATTACAAAAAAAAATCTACTTCGCATGTAAATGTATAAACATGGTATAAACCTTTGTAACTTGGAGACTACATAACTTAGATGCCTCAACTTCTCATCATTTTGTTGAGGATATGATGAAGATTCGATCGGATTCGATCCATGGTATATAAACTGGCAAAATTGAGTTTTTCATATGAGAAAATAAATTTTTTGTCACGCATCACATGAGTAATTTAGCATTAACACCTCTTCAATTGATAATAACTTTCTTTGTCACGATATGAATTTCAATTCTTTTCTCCCATCTAGATAGATTGAAGTGTAATGAACAATTTGTTTCGAATAAACTTTTCGCACGTTTCAAAAATAAACTTTTTATAGCGCTTTGAGTGATAACGTACAACTTCAGATAGGTCATGCACAGTGAGTGAGACAGAGTGCGATAGATACTGGTGCATGAGTGCGGAACGAAGATGAAGGAATATCAAGAGCTCCATCCACAGATATGATGAATATAATAGATTTATATCGATAAATTTACATATTTGCTCGCTAAGAATGTCAATTTTAATATAAAACATTGAATCTAACTAAAATTTATCACACATTCCTCTCAAAGACTCTGAAAAAGTTTTTTATCATAAATATACCATATTGGTATACTATAGTTTTTCCAGCTGTATAATGTTGATCAATTTTTCTGGGGACTCATGTTTGGAAAATTCTAGCATCTCCCAATAGATATCTTCTTGGTATTTTTTCTTTACCATTTTCACTTCGTTGCCTTTGAAGTGAATTATTTTGGGACCATATTCATGAACTGAAGTTATTTACCTACATATTCAACCAAGAACGCTCCTTTCTCCATTCCCAAATGAGACAGTTATCCTCCCCGAATCTTTACTGTTTGTTCTTGTCTAGAGCACGTAAACGCCGCTGTATCGTTCTCACTCGTGCGCTCGGATGGCCTCTTACGCATTAGACAATAAATGCTTCTACAAAGTTCATTTTTGAAACGTGCGAAAAGTTTATAGGAAACAATTTGTTGCTTACATTTCAATCTATCGAAAGATATCATAAAAATCGAAATTCATATCGTGAACTAAAAAGTTATGATAAACTGAAGAGATGACAATGGAAATTTTTTCGCGAATTCTGTACAAAATGATAAATTTTGGATCGAAAAATAATGCAATTTCCCAACATATTATATATGAATCGAATCTCCAGAATATGCTTGATCAAATTATGAAAAGACTACGTATATAAGTGTTATAATTGCGAAGTTACAAGGGTTTATATATTTACGCGCAAAGTTATTTTTTTCTTAAATTTTCGAATTTGGTCGCCTATAACTTTTTTCGGTACCATAGAAAAAAGTAGTCAAGCTGGAATATTGTGTAATAATCATATATATTCAAGGTGGTGAAGGTCCTATATCTTTCTACTCCGAAAAAAAAAAGTCTGTAAGGAAGGGGATTGTGCCTCGTTCTCCTCTATACACTAGATGTATATTGCCTAAAGCACAACTTGTACGCTGTGCCTGTGGGTATTCGGAGAATTCAGCGACCGCAGATGCATAGGGGTAACACTCAAGGCCGCTTTTACTATAAATGTTGAAATATTTTACGCTAGAATGAGTTGGAGTGAGACACTAGACGACTTCCTTCGTTATCGGGCCCCGCCTCCTTCGGACAGGATT
This sequence comes from Phaedon cochleariae, assembly GCA_918026855.4. NCBI lineage: Eukaryota > Metazoa > Arthropoda > Insecta > Coleoptera > Chrysomelidae > Phaedon > Phaedon cochleariae. Next base: position 50,803,003 of record OU896714.1, on the reverse strand, counting down.
TTTACTTCCCCCTTTACACCTTAGATAAAGTTTGACCTTTTTCAGAGGGTAAACCCCTCCTTAATGAATTCAACTGTCTCGTTGCATGAGTATGAATTGTATTTACTTCAGTAAAGTTCAAGTTGGATATTTTAATTTTTTTTCTCACAAAATGAATAAAAGAACAAATTTTCATTTTATATGAAGATGATAAATTCAACAGATTTTTTGGTTTGTAAAGATTAATAGTTGGTTCCAGGTAACGTAAATTGTAAATGCACTTAATTGTTTTATTTTGTAATTTCATTAATGGTTTCAAATGTGCTATACTTGTGCTTCCCCAAATTGATATTAAATATTGTAATTTTGAGTAAATCAGACAGAAATATATATTCTTCAAATAGTGAGAAGAGCGGGCGAGTGAGAGAGCGAGAGTAAAAGCAAAAATGAGAATAGAGAGAGCAAAATGAAGAGCGAAGAGAAGAGAGAGCGGAAGTGAGTGAGTGAAAAAAAAATTGGTGAAACAGAGTGAGCGGGTGAGTGAGTGAATAAGTGAGTTAGTGAAAATGAGAGTGATACAGTGAGAATGACAGTAATATAATAAGAGTGAGACAAAGATAGTGAGAGTGCGACAGAGATAGTAAGAGTGAGACAGAGATAGTGAGAGTGAGACAGAGATAGTGAGAGTTAGAAAGAGATAATGAGCCACACATCAATAGTGAGACATACAGAGTGACACAGTGACACATTTGAAAGTGGGCCAACTTCATTTTTTTTATGGAGCGATTTTCACAATTTTTTTTTCTGAAATGTAGAGGGAGGAAATGTCTATTTTGGAGCCCAGCGGCATCCGTTTTTTTTTTCAAACCAAGCCCTACTAGATAACATTCAGAGGCTGAAGAGTGCCATAATCCTTATTATCGATTATTTAAAAAAAATCCGCGTACACTACTGGAATTGGCGTCTTCTGAGAGAGGTCTGAACCAAATATTCAACATTAACGAATCTACAGCGTGTCTCATTTCAAACGCGCCACCCCCCTCTCTATATCATAGCTATTAGTTGGGCGATCTTTACCAAATTGGGATCGTTATGGATGATCATCAATATGATCAGTTGTTCACAGATCTACCTCCTTTTGGACAGTGCCGTGCGTTTTTATTAAAATAAAAAGGGTTAAATTTTTATGAAATCATATTAGGATATATCAACCCAATTCTCTTATGGAATGTATTATCATCACATGAAATGCAAAACAAAAGTAAGTACCTACTATAGTCACTCACATATAGTTTTCATTTTTGAAATTTGGTAATTTCTCTGATTTCTTATCGGAATTCCTTCTGCAATAGGAGCTAATAGAAATACTCGTGAAATTTTCAAAAGAATGCAAGAAGATTGGATTCATGCAATCAAACGGGAGGACTGGTCTGACATGCTGACGAAATATGATCGTGTGTGTTGTAGACATTTTCAATCTTTTAGCAGTATTAGCTTCTATTGCAGAAATGGCAGAAGGAATTTCAATGAGAAATTACATAATTTCATACTGAAAACTATGTGGGATTACTATTTACCTGAAAAATCACATTCCTTCCTCTCTCGCTGCATTTTTTGTGCCTTGTACAAAATGAAAACTATATGTAAGTGACTATAGTAGGTTCTTACTTTTAAATCATAATGTACCAACCGGATTCCTTCGTCTCTCGCTGCATTTTTTGTGCATTGAACAACAGCACTATGTGATGGCATGCGCGAATCAATGAATAGCCGAAAAACACGATTCATATGCCAAAATAATTGTGAAAAACGAATAATTCAATTATTTGTAAACAAATAAAAAAAGTGAGGTTCTGTTTCAATGTCTCACCTCCAGGGTCGGTCATCTCACAGTTTTTGCACGCAACCCATTAGGTGAATTGAAAAGAAAAAGAGCATAATATATGTCTCATTTTATTCACTAATTGTAAAATAGAAAAGAATAGAAGTTCAGCTGTCTCCGAATTCTAATTTATCAATACCATCCAGTGACTTTGGAGAAAACAAGACAGGTGGATGCACCTCCATATTGAGTACTGACCGATCAAAAAGTGAACAACTATTGTCGTCACTCTATAAAGTCACTCTAAATTTGATGTTTCTTTTAGCACCATCATCTACTCACTCTAGTGAGACAAAGATAGTGAGAGAGAGGTAGTAAGAATGGTAGTGAAAGTGAGAGAGATATAGTGAAAGTGAGAGTGAGATAGTGAAAGTGAGAGAGAGATTGTGAGACTGAAATAGAGAGGAGAGAGAGAGATAGGACAGAAAGAGAGTAAGATAGAGAAAAGGAGAAGGAGAAAAAGTTGACCAATGAATAATGATGAAGTATGGATACGGATGAAATAAAACTGCTGAGTTTTATAGACGTATATTATTATTACTGTCCTATCGAGTTTTTTTTTTCACATTTTTCCATTTTGTTGCAGGGACTTTTTGTTGTGCCTGCTGAAATTCCCGAAGGTGCTGGTGGCCGGCATACAGGGCGAGTGCGTCGGCCTGGGCGTGACGATGTTGCCGCTGTTCGACATGGTGATCGCCAGCGATACGGCCACCTTCGGCACCCCCTATGCCAGCTTGGGCTGCCAGGGGGAGGGGGTGATCCTCCTGAACTACCCCAATCTCACCAACAACGGATTGGTAATTTGTTTTCTCTGCTCGTATTGTTTTCGCAAATTTCAGAGTTCCTGAACGGTTTTTTGTTTGGGAAATTATCGATTGAGTATGCTTACCCGTTATATTGTAGCTAAACCAATACGAGATTGCTATATTCCAGTCATTTCCCGAAATGATCACCCCAATTGTATAGCATTTCATACTTTATCATTATCCCCACGGGTACTACCCTGTGTCCGAATCCTCGTTTCAAAATTATTTAGTCGTTTCTTGTTTTTGTTGAATACTGAAAGAAGCGAGCTCCCGTTTTTATAATAAAGTAAAAATTTCGAACGTTGTGGCTCTTGGGAATGTCTAGTGCGTAAAATATATCCAAGCTGATATCGTCAACCAAAAAGTTTTCCCCAATTTCGAAAGTGTTTGCCATTGAGTGCACAGAATCTTTGTGTTCTCATCTGTCCTGAAATATAATTATTTCAGCAACAGTGTGCCTGATCTGTCAGGTGAGTTACGTCATTAAAATATATTGCTTATAGTTTACTGGGCTCGATTATCCTTGCTACTTATTTGTCAATTGTATTTTGATCATATCGCGGGAAAAAAATGTGTACAGTGCAGACTCGATAATCCGAACTAATAAAAACCAAGGCGATTCGGATTACCAAAAAATTCGGATTACCGAAGCAGTTTTTTTTTTAAATTTTTTATTACGAAATGCAAAAAAACCATAAATACGAAAAAGTAACACTAAAATATGCATAAAAGTAAGAATAAACACAATATTATTTCCTTCCTTGCGTAATGTGAATCCCAGATACTGACAAAAGAACAATTAGGGGAATCCCTGAACATTTCACTCACAATTTCTATAGGAAATAAATAGGCCTAAAGGTATAGGTTCGGATTATCGAATACTATGAAATTCGGATTATAGAGTACTCAATGTATTAAAAATGCTTGTTCGGACTACTGAAGAATTCGGATTATTGAACGTTCGGATTATCGAGTCTGCACTGTATTTGGGTTTCTGTCAGTTTTTAGACGCATGCTACGATTGGGTGGAATTAAAACTTGGTCTGTCCGACTTACCGAGTTTTTCTTACCCAGAAACCACATTAACAGTGTGGACCCATATAAACTACCCCTTGAAATTAAGAGAGTTTCGCCGCAAGCTGTAGATGTTTTTCATCATCATCAGTGACCTGCAAGTGTTTCAAACAACCATGTTGCCGTACAAATTTGGTGATAACTTTCCAGAGGTCGGACTGGAAACTCCAGAAAGATATTCCCTTCAGAAACATTTTTTGTCTAGACGATTGGTACAATTTTACGCCTTTCTGGTTCGTTTTTTCAGTAAATATTGCTGAAGAATGATTTTAACGTATACATTAAAAACATTCTCCGAACATTCTAAAGGGGGCTGTGAGAAATAGTTTTATGAAAACTTTGGTAGTGGATATTCTCAAAAAAAAACTCGAAAACTTTTTTTTTAACGCTTGGAGCGCACGAAAGGGAATCCCTATAATGTTCAAAGAACATCGTGCGTTCCTAGGGAGGATAGGGATAGGAGGTAGGTATTGGATTTTTTTTTGAACTTCTGGAGATTATATGTTGTTGGGAATACTTCCTCAGGCAATGAATTCCAGAGCCTAGCCGTTCTATGGATGAAGGAGTTTTGATAAAGTGCTGTTCGACATCTTTCGAGGTTGACAACGAAAGGATGTGCTGACTGGGCTTGTCTAGTTCGTCTGACTGGTATTGCTAGTGAAGGGATGATAGCAGAGATTTCCGAAGAACATTTCCCGTGGAAGTATCGATAGAAAAGTGAAAGGTCGCCGACCTTTCTACGGTGTTCCAATGATGTCAAAGAGTGAGTGAGTGTGGCGTCACCCACCAGGCGGATGGCTCTTCTCTGGATGGAATCTAAGAGCATCAGCGTATGTTTTGGTGCTGAACCCCATATGTGGGAACAGTATTCTAGAACAGGCCGTATCTGCGCTTTGTAGATCATGAGAAGCTGTTGAGGTGTAAAGTAGCTTTTCGCACGGAACAAGAATCCGAGTTTTTGTGAAGCAGCTTTTGCGATGGATCTGACATGATTATCCCATGAAAGAGTGTTGCTGATGGAAATACCGAGCATAGATATGGTGGGCTTGGTGGGGATGGTGGAGCCAGACATTACAATATCGGGCATACTGAGTTCCGCCTTTCTAGAGAAAATGCAGGCTTGGGTTTTGGTGGCGTTGAGTTCAACTAGGTTGTTCGTTCCCCAGGCTGTGATTTCAGCAAGATCTTCATTGACAGCATTGACCTGCCTGCGCCGTGAGTTCTTAGTTTCCTGGGAAGAAATGGGAATTCTGGAAGAGAACGCAGTATGGAGGGTACTATCATCTGCAAAGCTTTGGATGGGGCAAGTTGTTACTCCCAACAGATCATTGATATGAAGCAGGAATAATGAAAATGTTGTCATATGCAGGTGGGTTATCCTTTGATCTACATTCTCCTTAGGTTTGACGTGGTCTTTACGGGACACCCTGTATATCTAACACATTTTGTACATCAAAATGGCACATCTGTGAGTGTGCCTGATCGTCCCTCCGCGTGACGCAGAGGTGGCTGGTATTGGCCAAGGAATGTGAGTGGATATGCGAGGTGTTCGTCACAGAGACCTATCTCCTAGGGCTAGGCCCTTTATATAGGTAATCTCGCTGAAGGTACCCAAGAGGGTGGGGGAGCTGTTCAGACGCGATCAGTGTGGGGAGAGGCTCACGTTTTCTTGGAGGAAAAAAAATTAAGTGGAAAAAACCATAAAAACCTCCTTCTTGTTTTTCTCGGGCAGTTGTACTGCACATTTCTGTGCAGCAAATTTGCCCAAGTTCAGTGACTGGATGTGATTTGTCATGTCCACGGCACTTTTTTATCTTCCTGATTGGGAGATAGTCCTGTCTAGGGTCTCTTGATGGAAATTGACATTAAAGTCATCTAACAGGGTACGGACAGATCATAGCTGCATTCTTTTTTTAATGATCTAGAGACTTTAGTTTTGTCTACTGGCATCCCTGACATTGCTGTCACGTCACATCCATGGGCGCTACAGAAAATCATTCTAAATTTTAATAATAGGTATGTACAGGGTATTTACTTGTTGAGGGAGATCATATTGCGAACGAGTTTTGTAATGGGCGTGTACACCTTAATGGAACTTTCAACTCAAACCATGTTTATAATGATCCTTTTATACATGAATAATGATTGACGACATAATTCGATCGAAAAATTAACTGGAATGTCTTATTTTTGGACATAAATAATAGTACCTTCTGAAAACGGACCCTCTTATGACGTAGAAACCTCATCTCGCCATAGTTAAAAGAAAATACCAAATGCCCGACGGAGACTGAGGCAACTGATATATTAATTCTTTCAACTGTGATCTCGCGCTAATTTACTCTGTCAGAAATCATGTATCATTCATCTCTGTCTGGAATAGTCTTGTTTCAGTATTAGGGTTTTGACGTCACATCATCGCCTCGTTCTCAGAGGTCCGAAAAATCGTGGATTTCAATAATTTTGTATGAAATGTAGGGAGCTCACAGCAAGAAACGGTTTGCGGTGGTGAGCTAGTTTGGGTGAGTTCTATCGAATTATTAAATGAAAATTTTTTGTGATATGAGCCCATTATGATCCGATTCTATTCAAAATTGGAATATATCTGGGGTTTTCCGGGGTTGGAGATAATGATTGGAAAATTCAAGATGTCGGATCCAATATATAGCGAAAGAAATTTCTAATTATGATCTGATTCTATTTATGATTAACATCTGAGGGTTTTCGGGGTCGAATTTTATGATTTTTTGTCAAGTTTGGGAAATTCAAGATAGCGGATCCAATGAACATCAAAATTGGTATCTGGGGATTTCCGGGGTCGAAGATTTTAATCATTTCGTCAGAATTGGGATATTCAAGATGGCTGATCCAATATGGTGGACGAGTTTTTTAATGAAGATCCGATTTAAAATTGGTATCCGGGGGTATTCATCGGGGTAGGAGATAATGATTGTATCGTAAAAATCGGAAAATTCAAGATGACGGATCCAATATGGCGAAAGACATCAGTTTATATAATTATTAATCTACCACAAATAGAAAATATGTAGGATGCAAGAGTGAAAATAGCGTGCCTATAAGTTATACTGCGCATACCTACTTCTTTGTTACTTTCATCAATAAATTATTCGAAAATGACTTTTTATTCAAGGGAGACGAAAAAATGAGGTAAAGTATATTCTATTCTTTATTTTCCTACATATTTTTCGTATTTCTTTTAGTCAGCCTACTGTTCGTCCAAGACGAAGTTTTATACATAGTGTGATATTAGTAACTCCATAAATTCTTCTCCGAGTTGGATTTCCGATAATATATTTAGCACACATGACATATGAGTACTACAGTAGTTTAGATACCCACATCGAGGTTTCCACCATTTCTCAATCATAAGGCTTTGCTCATTCAGCTCATAGATAAACTACTGCTCAGCTTGAAATCAGAATTCATTCAGTCAATTCAGTCAAACCTGGTATACAGTCTAAGAACAGTCTCTTTGTTGGTGGAATACAGTATAAGCTTTCAGTACAATTGATATGTTCCCTACCTCGCAAAGATTATGCTGGAGTAGTAAACTCTAAATCTAGAGGATTGTTCATGTATAGTTGAATCAGGAATTCCATATGGAAATTACGTATGATACGCCAGTGACCTCAATATAACCTAAAAAACAACGAATGTCAAAAATCTAGTGTTTATCCCCAGAATTGAATAAGGATGGAACTATATAACTGTTTCACAAACGTTATGAGTGAGAGGAGACGAGGATCTGTCCGTACCCTGTTAAGATGACTTAAACGTCAATTTCCATCAAGGGACCCAAGTCCTGTCTAGATCCCCCCGGTGTCTCGGGTATGTCCGAGAATCCGGGGAGATTCCCAACTATAGATTATCAGGTTCTCTAAACATATCGGTTGATGCATATATCAGCCCGTGTTTTCGTGTATGTTATGGTGTTGGCGTAGTGTGGTGATGTTCGGGGTAAGGTCACTTCCAGCGATGTGGTATTTGTAGAATTTATTTGATATTTTCAGAATGTATTCGTTGATTCTAGGCAAATTACCACATCTCGTGGGGTTCTGCCACTCGAGAGTATCTATCACCGTTGGTGATAATACGAAGTACTTAATAATAATAATACGCGTATGTTATCACAGGCCTGATGACCTGTTTGTACACCAGGACCTTGTTCTCCAACGAAAGTGCAGAGGTCCTGGATAACAAGGTGTACATCTTTTTTATGGCTCCCTGTGTCTTCTGGATGAGATAATTGGTGTGGGGCCTGAGACTCATACATACGAGTGTCCAGTTTAACCCCCAGGTACTTCACGGTGCTCGTGTCTGTCACCTCAACCCCTTTGACGGTCAAAGGTCTGTGTAGCTTGGAGTCATTTTTTTTTTCTTGTGACTTCAGTCTTCTCACTATCCACACAGATCTTTGACTCGTCAAAGTACGGCACGATTCCCCTGTCCAGATGAATATGGATTTGCTGTCTGGCAATATCCGAGACAGACGAGTGAGCATAAATCGCCCAATATGATATGAACGGCTAGTGCCTTACCTGAGAAGCTAGGGTGATGACGTGACACTTTTTTTTTCTTCTTTTCCAGACCGCTGAACTTTTATATGCTGGAACGACTCTGACCGCCGACGAGGCCGTTCGACGAGGCCTCATTTCCAAGTTGTGTTGGCCGGAAAAGTACAAGGACACATTGAAGAGTATCCTGTCGTCGATATCGCAAGGCTCGAATCAGGTAAGCATTGTCAATAGCTTGAAAATTTTGTACCTTTTGGGTGCCTTGATGCCTCGATTCGACGTATCTGTCGTTTGGACAGATTTCACAAACTGGCATCAAGGCACATCTAATCTATTGATAGAGTTTTTATTTCGATTGAGTACTTTTTCGACGCCCGGTATCTTCTGATGGAACTTATTTATTCATTTATAGAATCAAGTAAAATCTACATATTTTGTCATTGAATATTAATTACATCTAATAACCTAGAACTAGCCATACGCTCACTGGACTCAAAAAAATGTGCAGGTCCTGACGATATTCCAGTATCGTTCATTAAACAATGCAAAGACAACTTAGTTCCACCTCTCTTATATAATTATAAGTTATCTCTTCGAAATGGTATCTTTCCTTCTAAATGGAAAGCCTTTCAGATTATTCCAATTCACAAAAGTGGTGATAGACACAATATCAAAAATTATAGACCCATAAGCAAATTATGCATTTTCGAGAAGATTATTTACAACGTAATCCTTGATCAAGCTAGAGGTATAATAATTCAAGAACAACACGGATTCTTTCCTCTAAGATCGATAGAAACGAATTTGATAGATTTCACAAACTTTTTGCTAGACTCAATGGACGATCAAGTTCAGGTGGATGATGTGTACACCGATTTCAGCAAGGCTTCCGATAAAATTAGTCACAACATCTTGATACAATGACTGGCTGAAGTTGGTGTGAGCACATTCCTATTGCGATGGATTTGGTCTTACTTGGTTGGCAGGACACAGGTGGTAACACTCAACGGATTCAATTCAGATTCCTTTGAAGCAACATCTGGGGTCCCCCAAGGCAGTCACTTAGGACCATTGTTCTTCATAATTTATATAAATGAAATAATCAAATCTTTAAAATTTTGTTCAATTCTATTATTTACTTGAAAGTTCATCACACTGTGAAGGATATAAGCGACTGCAGAAAAATACAAGAAGATTTGAACCGTCTTTCATTATTCTGTGATGATGATAGTCTATTTTTGAACCTTGACAAATGCATCTCAATCACATATACCAGGAACAAGGATAAACTCAATTATACATACAAAATCAAAAACCATGAGCTGAAATCAGTATCGGAAGTTGAAGATCTCGGGGTAATCATGGACTCCAAATTGACATTCAAATCGCACATAGAAAAAAAATCAACGAATGCAATAAAATGATTCTTAAAAAGAAGTTGTCACAGTTTTAGGAATATAAAATGTCTTTTGAGTATTTATTATGCTTATGTGCACAGTAAACTTTGTTTCGCATCTGTTGTTTGGAATCCCCAATATCAAATTCATATTGACAGAATTGAGAGGGTACAGAAAAAATTTCTTAGATTCATTGCTTACAAATCGAATATCGAAATAATAAATAGTGACTACACACCACTGATGCGTGAACACAGGATGTTAGCTCTCAAAGATAGAAGATATGTTACAGATCTATTAACAATTTTCAAACTAATGAAAGGACTAGCGCAGAGTCCAAACCTTGTTTCGAAAATTGAATTCAATGTTCAAAGTAGATTACTTAGACGCCTAGAAATTTTCAAAATTTCTTTAAAAAAACAAACGCTGCACAAAATTCACCATTATGTAGGATGCTCAGAATATTCAACAGCACCTGTAATGATCTGAATAATTTCAAACTAAGTCTGGATTGTTTTAAATTCAAAATGAAGAAATATTTCATCGACCATCTCTAGACCATCTCCAGGTTGGTGCCATACAAGCGATCGCATTAATTTTCACTGTATATGTATACCATTTCCTTCAATACTCTTCACTTTTCGTTATTTTGTTTATAATATATTTTGATTTTTGTTAAGCCCACTAGAAAATTATGTAGAGGGTTCTGTTTTGGATTTTCAATCTGTTTGTAACCCCTATTTAGGTAAATAAATAATGTATAAATGCGTTAACGTTAGGACAGGTTCGCACCAGATAGCGGTCAAGAATGCTATCTGGGACAGCCCTGTACTGATGAGAGCCAAAAGCTCGAAACCGGTTTGCAGGTAGCCACGCGTTCCTGAACCGCTTAGGCTCAGCTTGGCGTTTAGAAAGAAAAAATTCGTGATTTTATTCGCGTATATGAATTATTGCATGAATTTTGGGTGGATGTAATCCAATGTTCTGCGTGGCATATAGCCAGGAAAGTAGTTGTTTTTCTCTCATCTACAATTTTCGTTCATTTTATGAACTATTGTGATAATGACTTTGAGTTTCTCTCTTTGTGACCGTTACGTCGTCACACACTGTATATTATATTTGAGGTCATACTCTGTATATGTCGAGACGACAAGTGCTGACAGTGACTTACAAAGTGGAAAAAGTCATCAGACTATATTATTACAGAAACACTTTAACAGACTACTCTACAGTGACCTTATTATTATCTTCATTATTCCCAAGAAACATACATGTTTATAGCAGGGAAAATTATGAAAGAGCAACTAAAAAAACAAAAATTAGATAATCAGATAATCATTTTTAAATCATATACATAATACATATAATGTTGTTTCTTCTAGAGACTGTTGAATATAATTTCTTGAATTGATTCAGGATGACATGAAGAGAATCAAAGACATAAGTATTTTTTCAGTTCTTTTTTGAATTTTTCAACACTTAATTTTTTCTTTAGTCTGGCAGGTAATTCATTATAGAGAATTGTTCTATTGTATAAAATAGATCTTTTACCCATATCTGATTTAATTTTGATGAGAGTTAACATATCTTTTTGTCTGGTTATGTGTTCGTGTTTATGACTATTGATTTCAAAATTCAGATTTGAATGTTTATAATTGTATTTGACAGAATGGATGAAATTCAATATTTTTAATTTGTAAATGGAGTTTATATCTAACAATTGCCTAGGTTTATAAAGATTTCTTGTTGGTTCCAAGTAATCTAGTTTGTATATACATTTAATAACTTTGTTTTGAAGGATTTTGATTGGCTTCATGATTGATAATCTAGCTGTACCCCAAACTGAAATCAAGTATTGTAATTTTGAATAAACCAAGGAAAAATATATACATTTCAAGTATTTCAAAGTGATTTGGTGTCCGATCCTGTAGAGTACTCCGATTACTGGAGATATTTTCTTTCTGATCGATTCAATATGTTTGGACCATGACAAATGTTCATCAAGGAATATTCCAAGGAATTTGATGGCTGTGGAATATTTGATGATTTCATTATTAAATTTGATATCAAATTTGATGATTTCATTATTAAATTTGATATCAAATTTTAGTTCACTTGAGAGGCGTCGTTTAGAGATATACATGAATGCTGATTTGCTGTAATTTATACTCAATTTATTATAGGACAACCATGAAGATAAAATAATCAAGTCACTTTCAATTGCATTTCTGATTTGTTGGATTGAGTCTGCGGAATAAATCAATGTAGTGTCATCAGCAAACATGTAAACTTTTTCTTTCAATTTGATGTTAACAATCGAGTTGATATATATCAAAAATAAAACAGGGCCTAAGATTGGCCCTTGTGGTACTCCACATATAATGTCATTAGCTGTACTTGAAACTGTTCCTTGATAAACAAATTGCTTTCTACCACTCAAATAATTTTGAAACCATTTATGAACTATACCTCTTAGCCAAGTTGGTATAACAAATTGAGGAGAATTTCATGATTCACAGTATCAAATGCCTTGCGAAGATCTATTGACAGAAGACCACACATCTTATTAGCATCTAGTTGCGTTTGAAATTCTGTTACAACATCCAAAACAGCTGACTCTGTGTCACAAGATTTGCGAAAGCCATATTGATGGTTGTAAAGATATTCTGTTGCCTCTAAATAATCATGCAGTCTGTTATTCATTCCACTTTGAGTATTTGGCTTTTTTGTCTATAACTCTCAGAATATTTTTTGCAGAGCTTAGAAGCAACCAAAAAGCAACTGAGAGGCCATCTGTTCAACGACGCCGAAGCAGCTATCAAGGCGGAAACGAACGCCCTCATCGAGCAGTGGCTGAGCCCCGAATGTCAGGCGAGTTTTTCGAAACTATAAAAAAATACTGAATACTATTCGAGCGCGGAAAAGAGTGTCATCGTTTCGAAATCGCGAACCATGTGGTACAAATGGATTTTATCGTAGATGTAATTGGAATTCTTCGCACGCAAACAAATTCACCTCGTGCGTTAATTATATCTCGCGGATGGCTCATTGGAATGCGTGTTTCAAACAAAAACATATTTTTTTATATTTTCATAAAGTTAGCGTCTAGGTGAATATATTCGTCTGTCCTATGTTTAGGACTCATTCAGTCATTCTAGATCATAAAACGTAGTAATAATTGATGTTTTCTTAGTGTGAAACGAAATTTAAATATTTCACCGACTGTCTGCACAGCAATCGACTATGGTGATTATCCAAAGATGGTGCAATTTTTGATAACTATCTCTATTCTTCAGGCAAGCCATAATTTCCAGACTTCTACTAAACTACTTACCAGATGAAGTGGGACAGACAAAAAATTTACTAATTTTGATATGCTATAAGTCGAACATTTCCTGACCGATGTTGAATTTCCAACCAGAGGTAGAAAGCGCCATTTTTGGGTTATGCGTCATTGGCGTCGGGTTTTTATTTTAGCGATTCGTTCTCTTTGTACAGAGTGTGAATTAAGAGCCGGAAAATTTTCAAATTTTCGACCAATAATTTGGGAAATGTGAAGGACCCTAGAATTATTTTTTAGATGTTGGGTGAATGGTTGGTCCGATACCTCGAGACGTCTTTGAAATTTTTGTGATAAATTGAGTTGCTATGGAAAAATCGCCATTTCATGAAATTCCATTTTTATCTCAAAATGTGGCCCCTTTTGGTTCAACAATAACAGCCAACATCTAAACTGCTACAAGCGATATTTCTACTGGAGATAATCAACACCAGTGGCGCGCAAAAAGGGTTTTATGATATTTAGAAATGGAAAATTAGTTTTCATTGAAAAAATTCAACAGTTTAATTGATCATTACAGTTGAAGAAGTGTCATACTCTCAATTAGCATGATGTTGACAAATTCAGAGGCGTGTAAAAATAGGCTTATGATGTTCAGAAACGAAAAAAACGTTTTTATCGAAAAAAAAAAAACAGCAGATTTGTTGATCGTTACAGTAAATAAGTTGCTATACATTTAATTAGCATGATGTTGACAAGTTCAGAGGCGTGCAAAATGTGATTCTACGTAGACAGATTGAAATTTCATTTCCATAATTTATTTCATTTTCATTTATTCGGCGTACAAAAAAAAAACATATGCTTACGTAAGTATATAAGAGAACATTATTCAAGGAACTAAAAACAAACCCCAAATAAATGAATATTTTTTCTGACAAAATTATCAAAATTTTCACTGGGCGAACAAAGAATAACACTTGATGAAATTATTAAAAATGTTTTCCCTATCAAACTGAATCGCCTTGAATGGTGGATCCTCTATAATACGCCAATGGATTACTTGGAAGATCACCTTAAATAAATAAAAAACAATGATAATGAGACTGGAATTTTAATTTGTCCACATTACATCACCTTTTACACGCCTCTGAATTTGTCAACATCATGCTAATTAAATGTATGGCAACTTTTCAACTGTAACGATCGATAAAACTGTTGATTTTTTTCAATAAAAAGGTTTTTGTCGTTTCTAAACATCATAAACCCCTTTTTCACGCGCCTCTAAATTCGTCAGTCATGCTAATTATAGGTATGACATTTTTTCAACTGTAACAATCAATAAAACTGTTGAATTTTTTCAATAAAAACGAATATTTGTTTGTAAATATCATAAACCCCTTTTTGCGTCCTCGTTGCAATTTCGATGTTGACTGTTATTGTTTAACTAAAAGAGGTCACATTCTGAAATAAAAACGGAATTTTATAAAATGGCGATTTATCCATAGCAACCCAATTTATCATAAAAAAAAATTCAGAGACTTCTCGAGGAATCGGACCAACCATTCACCCAAAATCTAAAAAAGAATTCTAGGGTCCCTCACATTTCCCAAATTATTGGTAAAAGATGTGAAATTTTTCCGGCTCTTAATTAACACTCTGTACAAAGAGAACGAATCGCTAAAATGAAAACCCGACGCCAATGACGCATAGCCCAAGGATGACGCTTTCTACCTCTGGTTGAAAATCCAACATCGGTCAAGAAATGTTCGAGTTATAACTTCAAAATCAGTCAACTTTTTGGTTGTCCCACTTCATCTGGTAAGTAGTTTATTATGCAGCTGGGTGGAGTTATAAAATCGAGTAAGCTTATTTCCTTGAAAAATGTAATTGTGCTGTGGATCAAGAAGGTTAAAAATATACAAAGTTGAAATAAATGCAAGTGGAAAAATGTTACAGTTCGAATCTTGTATCCTTCAAACTCTGGCATTATGGCTTGTCTTGAGAATACGCTCTCACACGGTATACACGGTGTTCCGTAATTATTGAAAAAGTTCATGTGAACATCTTTCCGTTTTCGCTATATTTTTAATATGTAGAATGGTAGAGATTTCAGTGAAGAACTGATTTTCCAAATCCGAAAAACTACATTACATACATTACATAGAAACTTGGTGGGTGTAAACAACCAGCATGTGAACTTTTTTCTCGGAATCGGGCATAGATTAACCCTGTTCAATCTCGACATTCGTTCCAGAACACCCTGTATATCCGATGCAAGATTTATTGGTCAATAGTCACGTTCGGTATTTACATCGCAGATTAGAGCAGATTCTAGTCACGTGGTCAAAGATAGATCGGAGCAATCGGCAATAAACGAACAAAGTGGACATTTTGTTGACAGTGTGACGGTAACCTAACCTAACCCCATTTATTTATTTCATTTATTTCAATTTCAATATGAGTATACCAGAAACTACAAAAATATAAAAAAAAATATTTCGAATTTATCATCTAAACACATTAATTAAATGTGTTCACTCACTATTATTTGTGACAATTTCTTCATAATTCTCATCTGACACCATAAAGGTGTGTGTTTTGTCTTGCTCAGAATCAAAAAGTTGTATTTCTTTCATTATGGAAACGTCATTTTGAAAATACGAATACGAGCACAACGGCCAGTCATACATAAACATTTGAACATTAACCTTACAAATTCAGATCAATCGCTTTGCTCGGTGAAAATTCTGCGAGCATTAAGATCTTTGTCAGATCGCTCCGATTTTATTTGCCGAACGGATGAGATCTACTTGCCCTACATCTAGATGTCATAAATGAACGATTCAGATTCATCGGAGCAGTCTGATGTAAATACCGAACGCGACTAATATTCGACTTGCCCCAAGCGGGCAAGACTTGAGCGTACTGGAATGAAATTCTCGACGAAAAGTCAAAATATAGATGAAAAAACAATTCGGACAATTTATATTTGCAAAGCAGAAATTTTCACTGATGGGTGACAGATTTTTTTTTTTTTAATTGTGTCTTACTTTTTTGACCACCGTCGATTAGGAAGAATCATAACTGCAAAAAACATACCGGGTGTCTGCTCCAATGGATGTCATTGATTTCGGAACATGAATATTTCATTTGAGCAAACTATGACTTTCTCATTCCATATATGTTATTTCCGATAGCTCCCTGTACAGGGTGTTTCACAGATACAAGTTCATGAGATTTTTTTAAGTAAGCTTCTAATTGGTAGATTAGAAATGCATTTTTCATCATTTACATGAATGATTTTCACATCTTCAGTTTATTTGAATAATATTATTTATAAACAACCCCTTTAAAATTCTGGATAAAATCGAATTTCTTCAGTAGATGTCCAATAATTGTTTGAATAAACCGTAAAAATTTCATTGACATCGTCTAAGGTGATTTTGAGCCATTAATGGAAAACTCAATTGAAAAAAGACCCCATAATTTGCTAGTTGAAGTTTTTGTCACTAAAACTCTGAAATTTCCTGTATGTCTTTTCCGCTTTGAATTCTTCTCGAAATAATCTTGTGTAATCCCGATATTGACTTCAATAATTCAGAATCTACCTCTTTTGCTATTATTTTTCAATTCAAAATTTCAACTGATTATTTCTAGTACCATTTTGAATGTAAAATACAAAGTGTTATACACCCTTGGATAGTTAATTTTAACCAAGGATATTCCATATGAAGGCCACAGGGGAAAAAGGGGGAATGTCACAATATAGTGGAAACTGACTTGACAGCGCCATCTGATAGCCTAACCACTATATTCTAGTATAAACAGAAGTCCATATAATAACGCAACATAGTCATCTAATATACTCGTTCACATGGAAAAACCGCGGAATGTACAGGGTCATTCCGTATATTTAAACAGCTTCTACAGGGTTCATCATTGAAGATAGAGAAAAACTTCGAAAGCAAAAGTTGGAGGGTTTGTTCTGAACCTCCAGAAAATTACACCAGATGAAATAAATGATATAAAAAATGGGTACCAACTTCGTTATTTTCAATGGAACACCCTATATATTTTTCGAAAAATTACAAGATCTCTTCTGCCTGATTCCAAAAATATATAGGTCATTGATATTTGGTTCAGCCGTTTTCGAGATATTCGAGGTTGAACATTTTAGATTTTACCAAATCGCAACTGCCATGAAAGAAAAAAAAACTCACTTTTATAACTGAAGGAGATGCAATTTCACAGATGTTCGATGTGACCACCGTTGTTTTGTATACATTTTCTGTAGTCTTTATCCAATTTATTTATCGAATTGCAAATGAACTTGAAGTGATGATTGTTCAATATTTTAATACATTCCAAAATTCTTCCTCTCAAATCAGCCAAATTTCTACTTCTTTCCTAATACACTTTATTCTTCAAATAGCCCCATATGAAGTTATCTGAAGGTGTTGATTCTGGACTGTTCGGCGGCCATTCCACTGTTCCAAATTTTCCGATCCACGTTTGATAACGATCATTCAAGTGATGCCGTACGGGCATAACTTGATGAGGTAGCTCGAGATCCCACTGCATTATTATTATTTTTGTAGAATAAACGAATCATTTCAAACTTTCCATCTTCACTGAAACCCATATTTCTTCCGAAATTCTATGCAATGAACATATGACAGAACGTTTTATTGATGACAACTTGCGTATGTGTTGTTTTTTACTCATGGCAATTGCGATTTGGTGGAATCGAATTAAAACTAAATCTAAAATGTTCAACCTCGAATATCTCTAAAACGGCTGAACCAAATATCAATGACCAATATATTTTTGGAATCAGGAAGAAGAGATCTTGAATTTTTTGAAGAATATATAGGGTGTTCTATTGAAAATAACGAAGTTGGTACCCATTTATTATATCAGCGATATTCATTTGTTTCATCTGGTATAATTTTCTGGAGGTTCAGAACAAACCCTACAACTTCTGCATTCGAAGTTTTTCTCTATGTAGAAGCTGTTTTACGTCCAAGCTTAGTGCTTGCTTGAATACAGATTCCATTGTGATTTTAATAGGTTGTTTTCAAACTGTCAAATGTCAAATTGAACTAACTCTCAGGCAAACAAAATATGAGAAAAAAAAAGAGATACGGCCACCTTTTTTTTCATATCTTGGAGCGTCCAAAATGAAATCCCTATAATGTTCGGGGAATATTGTGGGTACCTAGGGAGGATAGGGAGAGGAGGTAGGTATTGAGATGATTTTTTCAACTTTTGGAGATTATAAGTTCTTGGGAATACTCTGTTAGGCAAAAAATCCTAAGCTTCGCCGTTCTATGTATAAACGAGTTTTGGTGAAGAGTTGTTCGACATATTTCGAGGTTGACGACAAGAAGGTGTGCTGACTGGGCTTGTCGAGTACGTCTGAGTGATGGAAATAAAATAATGATATTGCTACATGATGATTCCTACTCATATTGCGTAGAATTTAGAGAAAATGATCAAATTATAGAAATGCTAGCTGTATTATCTGACAACTTACCGCTCATTAGGTAGTCAGGCAAGAATGCAGCAGATAATTGCGAGTGAACAATCCGGTTTTTTGACAATTTATTTGGACATTCCCCATTTTTCCCGTGAATCTTTGGACTTATTTTTTGGTTTCGATGATTCCCCCATTCAAATATGATTTTTATTTCTACTTGATCAACTTTATCGCTCATTATACTCCATCAAATGAATCCAGGTGGTTTGATTCAGTTTTCTCCAACTTCCGAAAAGTAAGGAGATTTTAAACTTTGAAATGCGTTTTCATCAAAATTTACTTTTTTTGACATTCCCCCTTTTTCCCCTGTGGCCATTGGAACAAGTTTTCTGTGACACCCAGTATGCGTTGTCATGTATGTCATAATTCCGTGTTTGCACTTTTTACATAGCAACATGATATAGTTGTGATTTGCTCAACAAAAAATTGAATTGATCAACAATGAATATTGCCAAAAAATCTATTATTTTGGGTGGAACAACAACGTTATGTAATAATTTTGTGTGTATAAAAAATATCTCATACACAGTGACCTATTTTCCTGGAAGAAATATTAGGAAAACTCGTTTTTGTGACTTGTATTGATACTTGATTATCAATAATTGAAATTGATTCAGAAATATGAAGAAAAAAATTGCCATGTCAATAATAATTGATAATTGCCCTTGGGGTATTTACATAGTGTAATGATATCCAGATGCGATAATTCCGCTCGGAATATTTATTTGGAAATGAAAACGGATATTTTCATTTGGCAATCGATTTTGAAACAATTTTATATGTAGGAAATATTTTTATTCGACTTTAAAATTTTCGGAAGGATCAGTAAGAGTTTTTTTTTAATTCATGTAACTCTTATAAAACGTTTTATTATATTCAGAGTGACTTTTCACATTATATGCTTGTTGAATGAATAATTTGTTATTTCTATTGGTATCAGTAAATAGATTGTACGATATTTATTTTTTTCATAATCCCCATACATACTGAATACCGAGATTGGGATTCGACGATAACCCGATTTTTTTTCGCACATACACACCCTATGTACAAAACTAAGGATATGATACATAAACATCATATTATATGTACCATAAATGTCCCCCTCTCTAGCTCACTTATTTTTGAAACGATTTGAAAATTTAAAAAATCATCTGAAATTCTGAAATTTTTTTCCGTTGCATCAGAAAATTCAGGGTGCTCGGAACAAACGATCTACAGGGTACTACTTGATTTTTCCTAATGGAACACCCTGTATTTCATTGTATTTTTAGATTCTCCCTGAAGAGCTGATTTCATCAATCACACTTGGGGTCTAGCGGGAATGATTACAGAGATATAGGGTGTTCAAAATCGAGAGTTTTCAACTTCAGGACTTTTTTGTGTCGAAACTATTCATTATTGGTCAGAACGGCTTTAATGTCCCTATCTCAACTTTTGATTTAGTAATAGATAGTAAATCAAAAGTTGAGATACGGACAAGAAAGCAGTTTTGACCGATAATGCATAGTTTCGACAGAAAAAAATCCTCAAGTTGAAAAATCTCGATTTTGAACACCCTATATCTCTGTGATCATTTTCGCTAGACCCCAATTGTGATGCATTGATGAAATCAGCTCTTCAGGGAGAATCTGAAAATACAATGAAAAATAGTGTGTTCCATTTGAATAAAATCGAATAGTACCCTGTAGATCGTTTGTTCCGAGCACCTTGTATTTTCTGATGTAGCGTAAAAAACTCTGTCGAAAATCATTTTAGATGATATTAAAATTTTTGCAATCGATTCAAAAATAACTGAGCTAGAAGGAGGAGGGACATTTATGGTGAATCACCCTGTACTGACACTAGAATGCCAATTCCCATCAAGTTTCACAGCGAAAAACGTGTGACATATGCGGCTTGTTTCATGATGTGCGCATGCTCAGTTCTAGGTTCCTTGAACTACAATGTTGCCAGATATTCAGACGAGTTATTGATGAAACTATTTTAATCGAGATTGGCCTAGAAATTTCACATATTTTGTACATAATTGTGAACGTCCATGAATAATGTTCCACTATTTAGTAGCTGGACTAATTACAATTTGATTCCGATGAAAAAGTTAATTGATTACTATCAGGTAAGTTTGGCAACCTTGCCACTCATTCGCATTTTGCACAGACGGTGTCAATTTTGAGATCACATAATACTTTCTCGATATCGATTTTGTCAGATTATCTACTTCATTCTTTTGCTGATTATCTTTCCAGAAGACAATATTTATTTCTGCAACCTACACAGAAGTCGTCCATTTTAATACCAAAATCAGCTCTTGAATTGACGTTTCTATTACTGACACAAAAATTGGTATGTTGCTAGGCAACACATTCAGTTCCTAGGAGCTAAAGGTGAACTTGAGCTTCTAGGAACTAAAAAGGGTGTACTAGAAATATCGTGAATCAGTCGGGAGAAATCCATGGAAATGTGCACGCTTATATTTCAGAATATGCCTTCTTCATTTGAAATATTCCCGACAATGCCGTATTGCCGCTTCTACTAGAAAGTAGTAGCAACATTGATATGTCGAATGGAACAGACTGTATTTCATCGCATTTTTAGATTCTCCCTGAAGAGCTGAATTCATCGATATATCGCACAAAGCTGTTGCTACTTTTTGATAGAAGCGGCAACACTGCATTGCTGAAATATTTCAAAGAGAGCGTATTCTAAAATATAAGTGTGCATATTTTCATGGATTTCTCCTGACTGATTCTCGATATACAGGGTGGGCCACCAGTAACGCCTCGGTCTCTAGAAGGCTAACCACTTATCTTCTTGGAATTCTTCCTCTCTAGGAAGTTGCATGTCAACATAGACCATTCGAAATTATTTTGAAACATACAGGATGTCCCCAAAAATCACAAAACACTGAAGTTGAACTTTTTTCAATCGAACACCCTATATATTATTTCATTTTGAGATTCTCCCTGGTGAGCTGATCTCAACAATCCATCATACTTGGGGTCTAGCAGTTATAATTACTGAGATATAGGGTGTGAGAAATCGAGATTTCTCAAGTTCAAGAATTTTTTGTGTCTAAACCATTCATAATTGGTCAAAACGGCTCACATGTCCTTATCTCAACTTTTGATCAACTATCTACTGACATTTAATTGAAACAAATACATGGTGGTGCAGAATTCAGAATCTTGATCACCCGGTATATGTCCCAATTGAATATCAGTAGATGGTTAATCAAAAGTTGAGATAGGGACATGTAAGCCGTTTTGACCAATTATGAATAGTTTCGACACAAAAAATTCTTGAACTTGGAAAATCTCGATTTTTCACACCCTATATTTCAGTAATTATAACTGCTAGACCCCAAGTATGATGGGTCGTTGAAATCAGCTCATCAGGGAGAATCTCAAAATGAAATAATATATAGGGTGTTCGATAGAAAAAAGTTTAACTTCAGTGTTTTATGGTTTTTGGGGGCACCCTGTATGTTTCGAAATAATTTTAAATGGTAGCCTATGTTGACATGCAACTTCCTAGAGAGGAAGAATTCCAAGAAGATAAGTGGTTAGCCTTCTAGAGACCGAGGCGTTACTGGTGGCCCACCCTGTAGAGATAGTGTAGGCTCGTCGTGACATACCCTGTATATTATATGATTTCTATGGTAGGATAGCTTTGAAAAGAAAAAACATTGATAATTACATTTTATTGGATTGTATAAGTGAGCGACAACAAAATCGATATGATAATTGGCAGAAACAACTGTGAATGGGTAAACGCCTGTGACTTGTGTTGAATAAGAGATGTTTTGATTTTTTCTGAATTTTCAGCAGCCCATTTCAGGTGGTAATCTATCTTATTCAGAATTTTGTCGCTATCAGGAATCCCGCCAGAGTTGGCAATGATTTCTTTCAGCTGAAATTCAATAATAAATGAAAATATCCTTTCGAATTATTTGAAATAATTATTCAGTAGTATAAGGTATTACTAGGTATATTAAACTGAGACATATAGACAATCGAGCCAAAAATCTAATTATTTCTGCATCGAAATTTGGGATTTGGGATCCTCTAGTCTCCCTGATAAACATTTAAAATAACAGATCTCTAGTTTCTATGGAAATAAATGGTATTCCCTACATACTGATGGAATATTTTTTCTGAGAATTTAATAGTTTCCGATAAATTATTGAAACTAAAATACAGTGCCGATGAATTGATGGATGGACGATGGAATACAGTTCCTATTCGATACGATTTTGATGAAATACAATTCTGATGTTTTACTAAAGCGACGAATTACGGTACTGATAATTTACTGAAGCTATGGAATAAGGTTCTGTTGGATTAGCATTCCTATGTAGTACGGTTCTGATAGAATATCATATCAATAGAATAAGATTATGATAAATTACCGTGATGATTAAATACTGTTTTGATCAAATATCAAATATCTTCAATTTTAATATTTTTAAATATTCATAAACTCACCTCTCCTATTTGTTCTTCAGTTTTTATTTTGTCAGACAATCTATTTACTATAGTTGAAATGGGAAGAAAATCTCTATACCTGAAAAACAATTAGTTTGTGCACCTATTCTTCATCAGAAGAGTCAGACTGAAACATATACTTACATTTCAACAAAGATTTTCAAATGTCTTTCCAAGAACTCCAAAGTTACATCGCACCCGAAGTCATTGTTTGATAAAACAGATTCAAATACGACAGGAGAGTAATATGTTCTGGAAATGATCGAATCCGAATCTAGAGTTTCTTTCAAAAATCTGCAATGAAAGAGACGTATTACTTTTCAAGAATGGAAAGAACTGAGAACTCACTGTGATAAAATAGTTTTTTTCGATATGCAACCGATAGCCATCAAAATGGTTTCTCTTTCAGCAGGTGACTTTGAATCCTCGAAACTTGACAAAAGGTACCTGTATACATGTTCCGGATTTGTGCTATGTTTGGCGCCATAACATAAAATGATTTCCTTTTCATTGAAATCTGAGAGACTGAAAAATTTATCAATCAGTATTGCACGAAGAATGTGAGTACAATCTTTGCGAAACAATATACACTAACCGGCAAAAAAAAACTTGCCACCCAAAAATTTTCACAAATTGTTCGACTTGTCACATTCTTCATCCTTGTCCGATTTCTGTAAAATTTCGATCAAATCGTAGATTCATGTTCCGGCATGTTAGCCTAAATATTAGTTTTAGTGGAAAGCCGATGACTTGATCATTATACAGGGAGGAGAAAACCAAAGTTACTAATTTACTTCAACGCCCTGTGGCGACATTGAGCGGTTGAACTTCTCATTATGCTTTGGATTGAAGTGTGATCCCTTCCTAACACAATAGTTTCTTATTCACGTCAATATTTTATTTTTGAAATAAGATACGAGTGTTTTGAGAAAGTATTGCATTTTTCAATTTCATTTACAATGATAAGGATTGGTCAAATCAAACTGGTAGAAGAATTCATACGAGAATAAATAAACATGCAAAACGTATAGAAACATTTTGAAATACTATTATTGACGGAGATTTCAATACCCAAAGTACATTTGCTAACCACGTACTTAACTCTATACACTCATTCAACATTAATACTGATTTAGAAATTTTTGAAATCAAATCATCTTTAATGGACAAAAATACTCTTTCACTCAATGAACAAATCCACTTCGATTGCCAAAAGCTCTTCAATGCCTTGAGTTTCTAATGTTTGTGTTATTGTTCCTTCTTGATTTGGTCTCCAGTGTAAGTTTTTCTTTTCAACATTCAACTGAAGTTACAGTTGTCTGTCAGAGATGGGTTTGACATTGACATTTGGTCACATGTTATCAGGTTAATCCAGCGATATCAAGATGAAAACGTTTTTTTTTATTTCCGAATGTCTTTCGGCCACCTAATGTGGCGAATCCACTGGCTTATCCAGCCAGATCAAAAACGCTATACTTTGCCTTTGTTAGATCAAAACTAGAATATAATCCAGTAACTTTATACATCACAGTATGGGTCAAATCCGATAGTTCTGATTTTTTGCAGACTTGTTCATGATGTTGACCTAATGAATAATCCAAGTTTGTGATCTTGAGCGCCGAACGCAACTTTGTCAAAAATCGAAAAAACTGCGAAAAAAATCGTTTTTTTTTCAGTTTCTGGCGATTATAACCCTAAAGGACTAGTTTCGAAAAAAACTCTTTCAGAACGCTTTTAAAGTAAACTAAATTTCCTACAATATGAAATAAAAATTGTCTCTGTGGACTCATTAGTTTCCGAAATTGAGCCTTTCGCAGTTCATCATTTTTTTCGAACATCGCAATTTTTTGCAATCCTGTCGATCTGATTGAATTTTGACCCTGATTATACAATCGAAGCCCTGTACTTTCATGATGAGATGATAAGAAAGAAAATGAGAAGTGTGAACGAGGATGTTTAAGCTGAAGTTCGAATAATGAAAGAAAAAAGATAAGTACAACAAAAGTTAATGAGTTTATTTGTTAGGAAATAAATTAAAGATGAAAAAATTAGATTAATTTAGCCCTCTTGGGAGGTCCCGGTTGAGGTTCGTCTGGATCTGGATCAACGTACTGGGATGGCATATCCCCATCAGGGGATGGCGATGAATCAATATGATTTGAAAGGAAAAATGCGGGTAACGTGTATTGTGGTGGATAGTGAAAGCCGTGCAGATCGGGAAAATTTGCTTAGTTTTTTCACATTCCTATCAAGAATAAGAAGAGGAATGTGGATAGCAGCCATCAAGAGAAAGGATCTAACAACAGAATCAATCATGAGAAACCAAAGGATGTGTAGCAGGTACCTGAGAGAAAACCAATACTTATTATTCATTAGGCCAACATCATGAACAAGTCTGCAAAAAATCCCCCATCTTGGAGCAGCCATTTTTTCTAATTGATGGCGGATAAGATTTGGTCCGATTCCATTCAAAATTGGAAAGTGGGGGTTTTTGAGGTCGGAGATCATGATTTTTTGTTAAAATTTATAAATTCAAGATGGCGGCTTCCGAATAATTTTTTGTTTTTGTATAAATGACGATAACTCCATTGTTATCAACACAAAACTATTACTGCGACATATCATCTGTAAGAGAAAAAAGTTATTTGTAACTAAGTCATAGTGAGCTTTGACCTACATTTGAAAAACTAAAGTTGGTGCTGCTATCTCAAATTCTAGAAGAGTTGGTATAAATTTCATATTTTTTTCGAAATCACTTTGAAAAACTGCCATGAGAATGTAAAATTCCTATTTGAATATTTTCATAAATAAAGAAGTTACGGAGGAGACATGAAAATGATCAAAATCTGATTTTTGCGTATAAAACAAAAACGAATAGATTTTATCAAAATATTTTTTCACATTATAGTTAGCCTTGACAAACTCCACATTTGGTGTCATTTAACCGACCTCGTATCTCTCACCGTTAAGAAGATACCCATGGTGAGCATGGTAAGTGGGACACACTGTAGAGAAAGTTGAATCAGTTCAGCGATTAAGTTTCTTTACTTTAGTTAAGATTATGTAATTCTGAAACTATACAAATCTCTATATTAGTAGTAACTTATATTCCTGTTCTGTAGTTGGGTATGACCTGTAGAACAGAGTAACAATAAATAAATAAATAAATAAATAAATAAATAAATCAAGCCATCAGCTTTTCTCAGGACCTAATATTCAGGCTAACGTAATATCCGATTTGGTCGAAATTTCACAAAAATCGGACAAGGTTTGAAAAAGTTACAGGGTGAACAATTTGTGCATATTTTTGGGTGGCCGGTTTTTTTGCCGGTGAGTGTAGAATAAAAATTTTGGATGTTTTTGGAATCTGGGAACTCAAAACTAGTTAACTACTTCACTTGATGAACTGCTGATAAAAACAATAGTCACCTTCTAGATTGTTGATATTCCTGGAAGGACTGTTTGGCATACTCGATGCAGTCTTCATTCCCTAGTGAACATTTCCACCTCAGTATCATCGTCTCTTTCAGTATATCAATGTGAGAGTTTCCTTCTATTTTTCTCAGAGTAGGGAAAGCACTGTCAATATACTGTAGTGTTCGTGACTAAAAACACCCGTAAAAAGAAAAAACATCAAAAAGGAAAGATTTTACAGTTTTGAAAGGCAATTTTCACATGTCATTTTCTGGAAATCATTGTTTGAAAAAGTCCATTGATTTTCTCATAAAAAAATTTGTAGTAGAATGTTAGATTTTTTTTAATCTGTATATATTGAAGTTTTTATCTCACTGCGAAGTTTGAAAAAATGTAATATACCGAGTGACACAGACTTATTCATCTTAATGAATCCCTTATTTTCTGGATAAAGTTGATTACTAGTGAAGGTAACATGATATTTTGCAATAGTATCTATAAATTTTCACTTTCCTCATATCACGAAATTATAATCATAACTTGTCAGTAATTTTTTCCAAATAAATTCGATCCTTCATAAAATGGATCTAGTTTCTAGGAATATATTTTGCAACAGCGCATGATATTTTGAGCCCATCCACACCACACAGAATACTGACAGGCACACCGAAAGCTGATCTGATATTGTTGTTATGTATGTTTTTGGATGTATGCCAAATTGATATTCATCATACAGGGCGGAATTCTTATCGTGTGTGTTCAATAGATATAATTCAATGTCCGTCGAGGCATATAGCAAGGAAAGTAGTTGTTTTCTGTTGAATAAACCGAGAAAGAATTGATATTTTCATTACATAGAGAATGCGAATTCTCAATGTATTTCTCTATATACAGGGTGTTTCCTAACTACGGTTCCTAACTGCAGGGGGTGATTTGTTAGGTCATTTCAAGAAAGAAAGTTCCCATGAACATATGTCCGGAGTTGCTTCGTTTCTGAGATACAGGGCGTTAGAATTAAAGAAAAAAAACGGTAATTATAAAATATCATGAATATCCTGGAACCGATTTGGTTGAAATTTCGTACTTTTATTTGTAAAATTTCCTGAAATTTCAGCATATCAAGTGTCAAATCAAATTTTTGGCGGAAATTATGAAAAAACTTATTTCTCCAATGAAGGTGTTCATGATATGCAATACAGTGGCTTTGATTTTTTTTCTCGAAAACGAAGTTGGATATGAAGAAAGTGCAGGAGACCAAAAAGTTGTATTTTGAGTTGCTCAATCTAAACAAAATAAAAATTCTCCAAAAAAGTCAGTGGCGTACTTTTTTTTCACAATATTGTTGGCTGTGGTGCCCACTGAGACGCCACTGGCCCCGATAATTTCAATCTAAATAGGGCTAAATAAGCGCCTTATTAGTTCAAATGAAAGTACCAAATTTTAACCAAATCGGTTCTAGGATATTCATGATATTTTATAATTACTGTTTTTTTTCTCGAACTTCAACGCCCTGCATCTCAGAAACGAAGCAACTCCGGACATAATTATGTTAATGGGAACTTTTCTTCCTAAAATGACCTAATGAATCACCACCTGCAGTTAGGAACCGTAGTTAGGAAACACCCTGTATACAGGGTGATTCATGAGGAACTGTACATACTCCTACCACGAATAGAGGCCCCTGAGGGGAATACCGAATGTCCATCAGAAAGTGTCTTCTTCACTTCTTTTCCAATATATAGGCTGAATTATGAGATTTGGCAAAAACATCTTTTGGTCATAACTTTCCAACAGCTTCTTCGATTCGTCTGATTCTTTCATGGAATATTCCGCAACTACTCTCTAATCGACTGACTCATTCAGAATCAGGATGTAATGAATATCACAAATTAAAGAAGGTGATCTTCTTATAACAATATTTTATTACTTATTATCTCAAAGTTTTTTATGTCGTCAAGGAAAAACATCAAAACAAAATATATATATACAAGATGTTATTACACAGGAAAATCTAGGACCGTTTTTGAAAAATTTTGATAGTTTAGTTTATATCGTGTATATCGAAATTGCTTCCTTCTGAAGATAAAGACAAATTGGACTTCATCAATCGCCATTCTGTATAGCGTGGTCATGAAACTGAGGATTTCCGAACTTATTTTATGAAAATTCATCTAAAGGAAACTTTTCCATCAAGTCCATATAGCTTCGTCAAAATTTGAAAATAATTGATGTCAATTTAAACTTGATAATGTATAGAAAATTGTATTTCCACATTTTTTCCCGTTATTTTCTCGATCAATGATTCGTACATGACTAAAGAAGTACCTTCAACAGTTCTATGGTATCTTCATCAGTAACTCGGTCCATCATGTACGATATGGCGTTCAATGCGGAGACCCATGGAGCGTACTCTGTCTCTTCCAACAAGAAATCCGCCAATCTGAACGCATTGATGTAGCTCATTCTTCCCACTTGTGAGAGACTGAATGCGTCGTCAACCAATTGCGCTCTGTTCAAAACATGAATCGTAGTCCGTTCACGGTTGAGAGCCACAATCAGTCTTTCCCATAGCACGTCATCATAAGAGACTCGATAGAAACCTGAAAAGAACCTTGAATACTATTAGGAACACGATTTTACTACGCTTTTATCAGCTTAGTATGTATTTTGTTATGTTACGGTTCCCACGAAAAGGGATATCCTGTAATGTTCAGGAGAACCAATATAAATACGGTAGGAATTGGTGTTCTTCTTAAATTTCTGGAGGTTATATGTCTCGGGGAACATCTCCCTTGGTTCCGGAGCCTCGCTGTTCGTTGGATGAACGAGTCTCTGGAAAGAGATGTTCTGCAGGTCTCCAAAGTGACCTCGAAGGGGTGCGAAGCCTCAACTCGAACGTAATTTTGATCCACTTGAAAACTAGTCCAGTAAAATGGTAAATTTTACCTTGCATCAAATAAGGTAGTTATGATTTTTAGATATGTTGTATGTGATGAATGTCTTATGATACATCTAAGCTTTCGACCTCGACATACCTCTGGAACTTGAAATAAACTACTCAACACTAATTTCGTCGCACACCAAAATGTCGCCCCTGTTATAATGTGAATAACTTTTTTCAGTTTAGAACAATTTGAATTTGGTTCACACTGTTCGATAGCCCAGTCCTTCAGCTATAATCTCGTACTTCATTGAAACATAAGGGTATTCACATAAAATCTCTACATGGTGTTTTCCGACACTGTGCGAAATTTTGGAATATTCAAAATGCTCTCAAATGGTGAAAATTTTTTTTTCTCAACTTCGACAACAGAGGCATGAAGATGATCTCATTACCTCGAGATGTTTCGCGAATCAACTTCCTATCCTAAGATGGCAATCAAAGATCTAGAGTTTTCTTGAAAGTGACCCAAATCTGGGACGCCCTTTGAATCTCGGTTGGAAGGAGAATTGAATGAAAATCAACTTGTTCTCGGAAAAACAATTCATTCTGGATGCGTCCATATTTTCCTCGTTCTCAGTACTCAAGAATGTGCGTGAGAAAACACAATTGAAACATGTTCTTGCAAAAACATCAGACCATTTCTCCTCTGTAATGCATGGCCCGTAACCAACGTTACAAGAATCACAGTAAGTGACTGACAAGTCAGGTTAGTTAGTTCTTGAGTCAATTCTGATATTCAGATCTCTTCATCCAAAGTTTTATCTTCAAAATGAGCCTAGGATTTCCAAAATCGGTTGACGTGGAAAAAAGTTATGGCTGCAAAACCAAAAAGTTGATTTTTTGAGATCACTCTGTAAATAAGAGAGATAGGAAGTTGATTCGCGAAACATCTCGAGGTAATGAGATCATCTTCATGCCTCTGTTGTTGAAGTTGAGAAAAAAAATGTTTTCACCATTTGAGAGCATTTTGAATATTCCGAAATTTCGCACAGTGTCGAAAAACACCATGTAGAGATTTTATGTGAATACCCTTATGTTTCAATGAAGTACGAGATTATAGCTGAAGGACTGGGCTATCGAACAGTGTGAACCAAATTCAAATTGTTCTAAACTGAAAAAAGTTATTCACATTATAACAGGGGCGACATTTTGGTGTGCGACGAAATTAGTGTTGAGTAGTTTACTTGAAAAACATCAATATTTTCTGATTTTTTTCAGATTTTGTCGATTTTGACCCTCAAGGACCCATATTATGGTGAAAGTAGCTTCACATTTTTTTGAAGTAGACAAAATATACAACAAAATGGAACAACATTGATAATTGTAGACTGAATACTTTCCGAGATATGGCAATTCGAATATTCGAAAAATTTAAAATTCTTTCTGATGTTAGCCCATTTTGACACTGAAGAATTCTTAATCTTCCATCTTAGTGCGCCATGACTATTCTGATCGAGTCACATGTACTCACATCGATAGGTGTAATGCTAATAACAAATTTTGTCTAGAATGTAAAATTTCTTGATTCATCACCAAGTTAAGTTCATCAAAATGGTTTGGTGTACCATGATCTTGTTACACCTGATATATCCTGAAAATATGCATAACACCTACCTGTTTGTTGAATATTCAGCACGATCCAAGAACCGTCCTTCAATTCAATTGACAATGCTTCGTCCTTTTTCAGCCAATCGATATGTTCTCTGTTAAAATTCTTCTCCTCGGATGTTGTATAAGTAACAGGAATATTCCATTGGGTGCTCGAATCAGAGTTGTTTTTCACGTTTGAAAACTGTTCCTTGAATAAGAATATACCAATTGAGCATCGTTTGACCAGCTATTTATAATGTTTTCTACCTGAGTAATCTCTACTTGATTATTATTCAATGTCACATGAAGCAGGGGATAACCTGATTTATATATCCATTGTTCCATCATATTTCCCAATTGAAGGGACTCCAGAAGGGATGTCGGGTTGGTGGTATTGAACTTACTAAAACACATTCTCAGATATTGTCTGATCAGGTCTCGATAACTAAGGAGAGTAGGACGGACAGTACTGTTTCGGCCCATTAGGCCACATCAGTCGCCCTCGGTCTGATAACGCCTGGTGGAGCGAAAGAGTACAGAACAACTCTATCCATCTTAGATCTATCAGTATCGAGATCTTACTCTTTAAAAAATACTTTTTAATGTTTTTTACACTAGTATGTTTCAGGGTCTTTCCACTTACTTGGACAAATATTACATGTTTGTCCTTATTTGAGTACCTATAAAACTTACTTGACTTGTAGATACAATTTAATTTTTTCCTGGAACTTGTCTTCACCTAGCACACTCTTCATCATCCTTATCACACTTGCACCTGAAATATTCAAAAACATCTAAACATGGAATCAAAGACTTGTCAGCATAATTATAAAGGGTTTCCCGATAAGGACGCTCGACCTTCAAAGTGTAATGAAATAAACAGTTTAAATAAAACGGACATAATTTGATATTTATATTGCAACATATAATATGGTGTCATTATGTTTCAAAAATTATGTCGCTCAACTGTTCGCCGCGGCTTTGCCTGGTGAGTCGAATTCTGCGAGCCTTTTTTTCAGTTTTTAATGACCTCATTACGCAAATGTGGTTCAATAGGTAATATACAATGTGGTGTTCCGCAAGGATCGGTCTTGGGTCCAATTTTGTTTTTGCTATATGTCAATGATCTGCCGACGCTTGACATTTCAGGAATTGTCACCCTGTTCGCCGATGATACCACCCTACTATGGCATAAAGATAAGGAAGCTGATCTTCATATCATCAATTCAGACATAATAAGAGTCAAAGAGTGGTGTGACTCGAACCTTCTGTCCTTCAACATATTAAAAACCAAGATAGTGCCTTTCAAATGTTCAATTGCTGATATTCATTTAAATCACCAAATTATTGAAATCAGTGTGTGCTCTAAATTCCTAGGACTATACATTGACAACGGTCTTAAATTCAATGAACATGTGAAAAACTTGAATAAAAAATTGTCTTCTGCTTGTTATGCTGTGAAAATTTCAGCGAATGAACTATAGGATACTCAACCGCAAAGACAGTATACTACTCCTTGGTAGAGTCTCATTTGCGGTACGGTATCCCATTCTGGGGAGTGTGCAGTGGTAATGTGCTCCAAAGTGTTTTTGTTTTACAAAAACGAGCCTTGAGATAGCTCTGTAAACTAAACTTTCGCGATTCGTGCAGACTTTACTTCAAGCAACACAACATACTCACGGTAGTTTCAATATTTATACTCGAAACAGTGTGTCTCATAAATAGACACAAATAAAATTTCATCACAAAGAGTAGGTACGTCACCCGCCAAAGTAACCATCTGAAACTACCATTACTACAGAAAAACAGTAAAAAAAATTCTTTCCGATAGAGCCTTTTATAGTTTGGAAGAATATTATGGGGATAAAACAGAGTGATAAGTAGACCAAAACTATACAATGTGATATCATATACCTTATTGTTTGTTTCATTTTAAAATTTTCAATTTTTGAAGTTTTGGATTCCAAGTGTATTTCATTTTTAAAAAAGTGTATATGACTGCGTTTACATATTTATATTTATATGCATGCAAACTTGTTGTAACTAATTGTTTTGATTCAATTCAATTTTCTATGGTACTGACTATTTTTATACATTTATCAAATGTTATCAATTCAATTCACGTTTATAAATACAAGCATATTTTGATTGATTGATTGGATAGCAGCAATTTGGCGTCTGATATTGGCGGAACGTTTGCCGAACAGAACATGGTTTTGGTAATAAATTATGACTATTTCGACACGTTGTTCAATTGTATACTGCTCCATATTAAATATCAAGAATAACTTAATACCCCTGACTAGGGTCCCTTAATGTAAATTGACGTATTTGTCATCTTGAAAGGGTACGGACAAATCCTCGTCTCCTCTCACTCTAAAGTGTTTGTGAAACAGTTATATAGTTCCATCTTCATTCATTTCTGGGGATAAACACTAGATTACTGACATATATGTTGCTTTTTAGGTTATATTGAAGACATTGGCGTATCATAC
The DNA here is from genome assembly GCA_918026855.4 of Phaedon cochleariae. NCBI lineage: Eukaryota > Metazoa > Arthropoda > Insecta > Coleoptera > Chrysomelidae > Phaedon > Phaedon cochleariae. Next base: position 50,769,581 of record OU896714.1, on the reverse strand, counting down.
GTAATTTCCACATGTAATTTGACATTTAACTCCACATATTATATCCAAATGATAATTTTCGAGTTTTTGATTTTTCAACTCCAGCATAATCTTCGTGAGGCAGTGAGCAAATGTTTCCGAAAGTTTAATACGTTTTTTACCAAATACGACTGTTCTTAGGCAGTACCTATCAATAAATGAATTTTGATTTCAGACTAAGCCTTATGGTTGAGAAATGGTGAAAAATTTCATGTAGGTATTTAAACTAATGTGCTCATATGTCATGTGTGCTGTATATATTCATGTTGGGAATTATTTTTGCAGTTTTTCATGAACACTTAATATTTCCTGAATGTAGGTATATTTTTTTTAATGGCAGGGCATATGCCTCTTCTTTTAATCCTCCGTTTTAATCAAAACTGTTTAAAATGCATCCAAAAACTCGTGGAGTGGATAATAACAGGCACAATAACAAAGTATAATATGTGATTTCGTATTAGGTTTACCTCGAATATTTTGCTGATGTATTTTCCAATTTTCCCAATTCGGTCACTTCACTTTCCATGTTCAAATTCATTTGCATTTGATGGAGAGCTGACAAATTCAAATTTGCCATCCAACTGATTGATACAGCCTAACGCAGCACATTTTACCATCCTTCCAAAACAGAATTGAATAGTGTCGTATTGAAATCAAGTATGACATTAGAACTTTGTAAGATCTCTTTTAACGCCTATGAATGTGACGAGACAGCAATGTCATGTCAGGGACGCCAATACACGAAACCAAAGTCACTAGATGATTAAAAGAGGAAGGAGCTATGATCTGTCCGTACCCTGTTAGATGACAAATACGTCAGTTTGCATCAAGGGACCCTACCTCTGACGACCTTTCAATGCGCTGTTGCCAAAGATCGCGCGTTCTTATTGGGAAACCCTTTACTTTGAGTAAATAATGACCTTTTCCATGTGTCAGATAATCTGCCTTCTTGAAATATTCGTCAGTAATGGTGTCGTCGATGTCATCACCAGAAAGAGCTGAAGATTCCGGATATGCATCTTCTCTAAGAGCGAGCTGTAGAACGTTAACAGTGAATTGTTTATCCAGATCCATGTCCAACCCATCGATCTTTGGAAAAATAATAATGTCAACATCCAAATAGCAAAAAACCCACTTTGAGTAGTTTGAGTTCAAAAGTAGCAGATGTTCAAACTAATGTTTTTCAATTTAATTGCTTTTCAAACATTTTCTGATTGGTTTTGAAGTCTAAAAATCACTAATGAAGTCACAGTCTTATTCAAACGGTCGAAATTTGGCGCTCATTACTACTGACGTCACGACACAATGAGTGAGGCACATAGTTGCCAGCTGTCAAAATACATCTGGAAATGACAGAATTGTTTCCACTATAAACTTTCATAAATCATAATTTGTTGCTCTCCTATTATATGGGAAGACAGATGTGTTCGATGAGACCTAAGCGTTATTAATTCTCACTAGAGGAGATTCAGTGTAAAACTTGGCTACATCGCTTCATATCTTGTGTCTTGAATTTAGACAGTGCAGTGCGCAGTTGCCGAGTTACCAACGGATATTCACCGAATGTTTGTTCACATTGCTCGTGGTTAGGTTTCGCCGATATAAGGCACTCATAAAAGGTGATGATACATTAATTTATAGAATGTGTACCTACTTCTCGGAATGTTTTGAATGATAATACACGCGTACAACAATTTTCAAAGAATTCAACAATAATTTGCGATTTGATAACAATTGACGTCATACAAATCGATGTAGGATGGTATTAAAAACCTCTTGAGGCCAGGAGCATTTTTTGTTATAGTGTTGGTAGCAACAACTGTTGATTTAGTGTCACTTGTCGTTCGTCAATTAATATTATTTATGTATCTTGAAAGTGAAAGGTCCAAGAGGTTGTGTTTTTGTTCTGATTTTCAATGTGTAACAATCCACTTCTTTCTTACTTTGTCAGGTAGGTAGTACTGGAAGTATGTAGCAAAACCGTCGTTTAGCCAAACATTCGACCACCAGTCCATAGTGGCATAGTTGCCAAACCATTGGTTAGATATTTGGCGGGCCATCAGGGGAATTATATTTTGTTTGGACAACGCTGTAGTCTTGTCTGCTTCGTCCAGTATTTCTGCCTCTCTGAAATACAAATTCCATATCAAGAAACTTATGTTGGTCAAACTAGAAGATTCATCAAAGCTAGGTTCAAGGAACATATGCAGGCTTTTTTATCTCTTGAAGCGCACGAAAGGAAATTCCCATTATGCTCGTGGAACATCGTGCGTACCTAGGGAGGATAGGGAGAGGAGGTAGGTGTTGGATTTTTTCAACTTTTGGAGGTTATAAGTTCTTGGGAATATTGTCCATTGAAAAATAATCCCAAAGATATAGTGGTCTTGGTGGGAATGGTGGTATCAGGCATAGTGAGTTCCGCCTTTCTGGAGAAAATACAGGCTTGAGTTTTGGTGGCGTTGAATTCAACTAGGTTGTGGGTTCCCCAGGCTGTTGTTTCCACAAGATCCTCATTGACAGCGTTGGCCTGCCTTCGTCGTAAGTTCTTAGTTTCCTAGGAAAAAATTGGAGTTTTACAAGAGAACGTAAAATGGGACAAGTGGTTGCTCCCAATAGATACTTGATATGAAGTAGCAACAAAATATTGATGCCAAAATTGATCCTAATGAATTATTGGCATTCAGCTACTCCACTGTGTCGTTAGGGACCAATTTTTTGCTACACTTCTCACACTTTTTCATGTGAATAATGACTGTATGCCTTATTCGAAATTGTTGAATTTCGGAGCTCATTTCAAACGTACCGTCATGACCACTATCTGGCGATACGTCGAATAAATGGTGACGTCAGCGAGGTTGTCAAGTCACCAATTATTATAACCATCAAAAACGAGTCCTGTCGTTGAATAAAACATAATAGGTGGAAACCATGATATTATAGTTCATTCTTGACTTTTTCGAGCAACCAGCATGTCCAAATATTTCCTATACTCCATAACAAAATATCATGTAAATGTTGGAGACTTGGCAACATTGTGCTGAATGCTGAGAAGGGACATGACCACGCCCACAAGTCGTGCGTGCCGTGTTGTCACGTCATTGATTTTTTATTTGCTAAATAGGAATATTACCAATACATAATTGAGAATTTATGAATGTTTGATTAATATTTCTGAAGGTCCCAATCGTTACTTTAGTTACTTGCATGGCTTTTTCACGAGAGGTTTTAATCATTTCACTACCCAACCATATTCATCCCCAAATAAAGAGACCGGACAATTTTCATATAAAATTAACATTTATTGATTGAATGGAAAGGTCATGAATAAATGCTGCCACATGGCAGGTTAGCAAAGGAAGAAGAACGTAATGGCTTGCCAAATAAACAACGCAAAATAACACTTGAAAAAAACAGTACTCACATAACGATGTCTAGCAGGGGGTTGACCAGCAGGCTTGAAGTCGGGGAAACGGCTAACATTTTCAATTGATAATTATTACTGATGACTTGTGTTGATAATAATGAATGAATGAATGCCTTATCGACTCTGGTACTATTTATATTCGGAATCGATGCTAGGTTCGCAATATTCCGCAATGAGAATGGTCGTTACCTTTCGATACGGCTCACCTAGGTATTATCGCGCGGTAAGCGTTTTTTTGCAAGTTATGAAGGAACTGACGTCTATGAACTCCGCTGACCTGATCGAAACTACAATGTACTGAATGATTTTTAATTTGGAAAAGTTAATTTGTGATAAAAGATCTTGAAATGAACGAGAGTTTGAGTGATGTTAATTCATAGGCATTTGTTCTTCTTAACAATATATGGAAATGACGCGGAATGTCCACTTCAAAAATGTGAAGGAAGGGGAACGTCCAAGCTTGGATAGGTTGTTTTCTCACTGTCAAAAGGTCAAAGTAAACTCTCAGGTGAAAAAAAAGAGATACGTCCACCTTATTTTGTTCATCTCTTGGGGCGTACGAAAGGGATTCCCTATAATGTTCGGGGAAAATCGTGGGTATCTTGGAAGGATTGGGAGAGGAGGTAGGTATTGGGATTTTTCTCAACTTTTGGAGATTATAAGTTCTTTGTAATACTCTGTTTGGCAAAAAATCCCAAATCTTTGCCGTTTTATGTATGAACGAGTTTTGGTAAAGAGTTGTTCGACATATGTCGAGGTTGACGACAAAAGATTGTGATGCTGACTGGGCTTGTCGAGTACGTCTGAGTGATGGGAATAAAATAATGAGATTGCTACATGATGATTCCTACTCATTTTACGTGGAATTAATAGAAAATGATCAAATTATAGGGATGCTAGATCTCACCGCTCATTAGGTAGTCAGGCAAGAATGGAGAAATGTACCAGAGCAAGTATTTGCGAGTAAACAATCCTCTTTTTTGACAATTTATTTGGACATTCTCCATCTTTCCCTTGAATTTTTGGACTTATTTTTTGTTTTCGATTATTTTATCATTCAAATATGAATTACTTCTAGTTGTTCAATATTATTGCTCATTATACTCCATCAAATGAATCCAGGTTGTTTGATTTCAGTTTCCTCCAACTTCCAAAAAGTAATAGTTATTTAACCAACTAGTTTATTAATCGCCTTTTAATATACAAGTTGGTTACAAAATTTTTTCGTCGACTATATTTCTCATTTCTCCTACAATGAAGAAAACTTGGTTCGCGAATTCATCATTCATCTGGAAACTGTTAAGAATCACCCAGTAGCCTTGTCACTGACATTAGTGACATTTGACATTTGTCGAAATGATCAATAACATAGAAAATAAATTCCTTGTGTTAGAAAACAGGGATTAAAATCGTGTCGGAAATTTGGAAAGGTGAACTCGTTAACAGAAAATCTTCAATGAAATCCATATTTTCGATTTAAATGCAGATTCCGTAAGTTATAGCATAAACAATGAATGCACGCGGTGTATGTTTGGTTGCCTATAAAACAATCGTACATTAATAGACAAATCGTTCATTAATAGGGGTCATCAATGAACGATTTCATATACATTAAACTTAGTCGTTAATACGAGGTCGACGGAAAAGAGGTTTTAAACTTTGAGGTGCGTTTTTCTCGAAACTTACTTTTTGTGATATTCCCTCTTTTTCCCTGTAGTCTTTAAATACCAAATATCAACTCTTATAGAATTTCCTCAAGTCTTACCTATATGTCAATAATCCCCAATTCTCCATCGCTTGAAACTTCAAATCGGGCAGAGCGACTTGATATAGCTGCTTGTCTTCCATGTCTCTGTACTGGATGCCGGTCAGATCGCCCATCGCCTTAACCAGCTGGGGCCCATGACTCAATGCCGTTCCTGTATAGTTGATCATTTCGGGTCGCGTGAATACCCTGTATATCGCGTTGACGTCGGTCGCGGCGGCGGAGACGTTGAGGAATTTCCCCATCACGAACCCCAAAAGGTACGTGGACATCGGAGGTGACGTGTAGAATTCGGTTTCCGCCCATCTAGAATCATTGATCGAAAAAAATCATTTATGCACTAGCGGGCCGTAAAGTGCACTTTACCGCCCGGTTTTGCGGGCGTTAAGTCACATTTTACCGCCCGCGGGCTCATTATGGCCCACGGGCCGTAAAGTGCACTTTACCGCCCGCTGTTCTCGGTCACCTTATATCCACATATCAATTCATGAGAAACCTATGATCATATTCCTAGATTCTAATATATCCAGCGGTTTATCATAAACTTCTTCTTTATCCGATTCCATAGTCTCGCTATTATTATTATCACTAATTTTACTTTTCAGTCAAAGAATGACAATTCAGCTCGTTTATTGGATGTATTGCTATTGACAACAACCATCAGATTGATTGAAAACGTCAAAATTAAATAAGTTAGGTTTATATACTGGGTATGCATATTGTAAAACTCTGAAGAATGAATCTCTTCTAGAGCTGAAAGAGTTTTACTATTACGATAATTGCAATATTCGTACGATAATTTTCATATGTAAATCATCCATGAACATCACGCTTCTCTTGATTACTGAATTAATACGTAACAAATTAAATTCTGGGGAATATTAGTTTGTCGAAATCTATAGTCATTACTTATGAGTCAGAAAATAAACCACTAGTGCATAAAATTTTGTATGTATCTCGTGCGTGAAATGCGTTTATGGCCTTCAGCGTGTAATGGCCCTCGGCTAGCGCCATCGGGCCATTATTCACGCCACAGGCCATAAACGCCTACTTTACGCCCTTGATACATAAATAACTATTTTGCACGACCGGGCGCAAAGAAGCACTTTACCGCTCGGTTTTTGCGGACGTAAAGTGGCAGTTTACCTCCCGGCATATAGATAACTCGTAATAGGCATTCCTTTAAAACTCAGGACATAAATGTTTCAGTTCTGATTTATTGTTTATTGTTCATTGAAAAACTAGCTTCCAGTCAGAAATAAAATTCTGGTATGAGGAAGTTGATTACAAATAACAATAATAAAATGATATAAGGTGACAACAACAACATAAAAAACTGAAAAATCTAAAAATGCTAAATCGATCAAGTCATAAAAATAGCCACAGGGACTAATCAGTAGATGGCAAAGTATGAATTTTATCCATTTCGTAATAAAATCATGTGTTTTTTAATTCAATTTTAAATTTTGAAATATGTCTGCAATGTTTCATATTATGTGGTAATTTATTAAATTCAGCTAGAGCAGCGTGAGTATATTTTTTTTGCCAATTATGGTTCCTTTTATATCTAATCTTTTGATGTAAAAACTACAAGCGAGCGTAACTGACTTTCTCTTCCTCCGGCAAATTTCAGAACCCTACCTCAATAATTACGTGAGATACGGGGGTGCTTCCATAAAAAATGCGACAAAATTTCATTTTTCCGAACTGAAAATTTTCCAAGAAAAATTTGGCTCAAGTTTCGTTTAGCTGAAATCAGTTATGAAAAAACTGTTGCTATGGCAACGATCGTCATGATAACGAGTAAACAAAAACCCGATTCCCGTGGTGAGGAAATGCGTGGTTGCCAAATTGTATCGGGTTTAGTATAGCTGAAATCGGTTATGGAAAAACTGTTGCTATGGCAACGATCGTCATGGTAAGGAGTAAACAAAAACCTGATTCCCGTGGTGAGGAAATGCGTGGTTGCCAAGTTGTATAGGGTTTAGTATGGCTGAAATCAGTTATGGAAAAACTATTGCCATGGCACCGATCGTCATGGTGACGAGGAAACAAAAATCCGATTTTCGTGGTGAGGAAATGCGTGGTTGCCAAGTTGTATCGGGGAATTATTGCTTCATTCATCAATTTCAAAAACACTCCTCAATATAACCATCCTTCGCATGCCGAGCTATTCAACAAAATCAAAAAGAAACAGAGCCATTTTGGAATATTCATTACGAGGTAACGCGAAGGATATAGGAAGAGAGACTACAGGTACTGATTTTCTAATACAGATGGAAACATCTCGTTAGGCCCACCCACATTTCCCTTTGCCTTCATTTCGATTCACCCATACCTTTCTTCATGCGCACATTTTGATTCAGCAACAGTCTTCAAACATACACGAACGATGCCTTGCTACCAAATCTGAACGATGTTGGAAAATATATGTTTTTCAAGAAGAAGGTTGATTTAAGTCGAGTTAGGTTAGATTGTTTGGAAAAAGTAGTGTCCTTTTTTAATGCAGTCTTCAAACACACACGAACGATGCCCTGCTACCAAATCTGATCGATGTTGAAAAATATATTTTTTCTAAGAAGGTTCATTTGAGCCGAGTTAGGTTAGATTGTTCAGAAAAGGTAGTATCCTTCCTTATGCGCAATTTGTTTCGCACTATTTTGTCGCTCGCTATATCGTCTAGCTCTGTTCAATAACAAAGTCTATTCTTTCCTGACGTTATTTCCATATATGATCGTCGATCAGAGAAGTAGTAATTTGGGAATTTTACAACGACGAATAGTCTTCAAGAAATTGATAAGAAGGGTATTCATTCGAATCAAGTTATTGTCTGAATACTAGCAAGAACTTTTGTGAAACAAAATTTGAGGGTCGAAGATTGCGCTGATTTCAGCTATACTAAACCCGATACAACTTGGTAACCACGCATTTCCTCACCACTGGAATCGGATTTTTGTTTACTCGTTACCGTGACGATCGTTGCCATGGCAATAGTTTTTCCATAACTGATTTCAGCCAGACTAAACCCGATACAACTTGGCAACCACGCATTTCCTCACCACGGGAATCAGGTTTTTGTTTACTCCTTACCATGACGATCGTTGCCATGGCAACAGTTTTTCCATAACTGATTTCAGCTATACTAAACCCGATACAACTTGGCAACCATGCATTTCCTCACCACGGGATTTTGTTTTCTGTTTACCTGTTACCATGACAACGGTTGCCATACCAACAAATTTTCCATAACTGATTTCAGCTAAACGAAACTTGAACCAAAAATTTGAATAGTTAGTAAATTGGGCGTCCTGATTCCAAATCTGAAGTGATTTTCGACCTATTTTGACTCCTAATATCATTTATTTTCCGGAAATTGGGGTAGTTTCATGGCTGTTGGCGAGCAGTGTATATCACTGAAGATGACCCCACTTGGTCATAGAGTACATTTTTGGTATATCTCTCGCTCCATCAAATTTCAGGATCCTTACCCAACGATTACGTAAGATACAGGGGTTGTTCCATTAGAAGTGGGTCACACTATACAGTGTGTCCCACTTACCATGCTCACCATGGGTGTCTTTTTAACGGTGAGAGATACGAGGTCGGTTAAATGACACCAAATGTGGAGTTTGTCAAAGCCCACTATAATGTGAAAAAATATTTTGATAAAATCTATTCGTTTTTGTTTTATACGCAAAAAACAGATTTTGATCATTTTCATGTCTCCTCCGTAACTTCTTTATTTATGAAAATATTCGAATAGGAATTTCACATTCTCATGGCAGTTTTTCAAAGTGATTTCGAAAAAAATATGAAATTTATACCAACTCTTCTAGAATTTGAGATACCAGCACCAACTTTAGTTTTTCAAACGTAGGTCATAGCTCACTATGACTTAGTTACAAATAACTTTTTTTTCTCTTACAGATGATATGTCGCAGTAATAGTTTTGTGTTGATAACAACGGAGTTATCGTCATTTATACAAAAACAAAAAATTATTTGGAATCCGCCATCTTGAATTTATAAATTTTAACAAAAACATCATGATTTCCGCCCTCAAACACCCCTACTTACCAATTTTGAATGGAATCGGACCAAATCTTGTCCGCCATCTTGGAGCAGCCATTTTTTCAAATCTCAACAAAAATTCCATAACCCCGATTAACTTGGCAGGTATTCATAATTTCGGTCACAACACATTACGGAATTTTTGTTGAAATTAAAAAAAATGGCTGCTCCAAGATGGCGGACAAGATTTGGTCCGATTTCATTCAAAATTGGTAAGTGGGGGTTTTTGAGGTTGGAGATCATGATTTTTCTGTTAAAATTCATAAATTGAAGATGGCGGCTTCCAAATAGTTTTTTGTTTTTGTATAAATGACGATAACTCCGTTAGTATCAACACAAAACTATTACTGCGACACATCATCTGTCAGAGAAAAAAAGTTATTTGTAAAGAAGTCATAGTGAGCTATGACCTACATTTGAAAAACTAAAGTTGGTGCTGATATCTCAAATTCTAGAAAAGTTGGTATAAATTTCATATTTTTTTCGAAATCACTTTGAAAAACTGCCATGAGAATGTGAAATTCCTATTTGAATATTTTCATAAATAAAAAAGTTACGGAGAAGACATGAAAATGATCAAAATCTGTTTTTTGCGTATAAAACAAAAACGAATAGATTTTATCAAAATATTTTTTCACATTTCAGTTGGCCTTGGCAAACTCCACATTTTGTGTCATTTAACCGACCTCGTATCTCTCACCGTTAAAAAGATACTCATGGTGAGCATGGTAAGTGGGACACACTGTATATATCTATCCATTTTTTGTGTTCATGAATATATCTGAGAATGTCTCTTCTCAATACTTCCACCTAATCAAGGGGTTCAAACTTGAACGATGGAAACTTGTTATTTTTATAGACCTCTTTCCACGTCCTGTATGATGAATGTCAATTTATGATACATACATTTATATAAAAAAAATTATTTTTTTATTTCTCAAAAAGAGAAAAGAGTCCTCAACTTCTCCAATAGAGTCGTGGACACCCGGTATACTTACCCATCTTGGGTGAATGTCGTCGATAGTATGGGGCTGTTTGCCAGAACCTCGTATGCCTGAGGATGGACAACGAATAAATCGAAGGTCGTCTTGAACCTGGGTTCGTCAAAGCACGGAAACATTCTCCTAGCAAACGAAGGAGCCAGTTGGGTAGCGATAATTTTATCGACGTTTCCATTCGCCTCGTATACCTTAGTTCTGTAAATCCCCGAGTCGCTTGTCTCGCTCAGGAGAGCTGCGTAAAGCAAAAATTTAAATAACAATGACACATTTTCAGACCTATCAGAACGTTTCTAGCTATGGCGGTCAATTCATATCTCTGTTTCTCTTCCCGAAAAAAAAAACACTACTTTTTGTGCAAAATAATTCAACTTTGGAGGGGTGAAAGAACTCACAGTCACAACTCCACCACATAAACAATTCAATAATGAACAACGGTCACCGACAAGAGGACATGTTTCGAAGGATTAATCCTTCATCATCAGCAAATTTATAAAAAGAAGAAAATCATTATTGCTGGAAAAAGATTAACTACTGTCTGTAGGTTAATCGAGGAGGTGGTACATTCATTATTCCAGATTATTTGGGATTTTCTATCCTCTATAAAATAAAATCTCAATATTATTTCAATATACGTTTAGTAAGGACATTCCCGGTATACCTGAAAAACTAACAAACGTGTTGGTGATAAGTTTCAAGTGAAAACTGTGGTCAAAACTGAATATACAATGAGATCAATTCTAACTCAAACAAAGCCGAAAAATGAAGAACAATCGTCAAAAAATTTTATTACAGTATACCTTGTGTTTGTGGAAAGTTTTATACAGGTAAAACCAAGAGAGTAAGGACGAAGGAACATAAGTACAATAAGAAGAAAACACACATCGACAAATCGAAACTAGCTGAACATATACAATATCTTCACTCAAGATGGACAACATATGGGAGAGTGGAATAATATTAAAATCATTGGAAATGAAGATAACAACCAGAAGAGAAAAATCAAGGAATTTGCTTGCATTCTTCTGAACGAGGACAATAGCATTGCTTCCTGTTCAGATGATATAGATAGAACATGGGATTCACTATTGAAGTCTGAAAATGGCAAATTCAAGATTAATTAGTGAAAACATCCTGTAACTCATTTGATTGCCAACGTCACCAATTGTCACTGAGAACTGAGAAGTGTCAAGAAAAATACGAATTAGCCATGCAAAAATCCTTTTTTCAGTTTGAAAATGGGAGCAGATTCGTTCCCGAAACGTCCAAAGATAAGTAAAAAGTCGATATTTTTTCTCTATATACCTTTATTTCTCTTCTCCAAATCTTTTTCAATACAAAACTAGTGAATTTTCTCTTTTAGACTCTGATAGGAAAATTAATTAAACGCAGTGACATTTTGGGGCAAATCATCTGATTTGTCCTTACAACACGTATATTGAAATAATATTGATATTTCTTAAATATCCTAAGAAACTATTTTCAAATCTTACATAGTGCGTGTGGGTAACTGTTAGGAAACAGATTTCATATCAACTCTATAAGAGCCTAGTTTTCACATGTTGGTTCTTTCAAATATTTTCTTCATATCAAGCAATTTTTGAAAACTAAGCTCTTATAGAGCTGTTATAATGACTGTTCCCTAACAGTTACCCACCCGCACTTTGCGCGGTTTAAAAATAGTTTCTTAGGTTACTCAAGTAATCTTTTTCCACTGATAATGATTTTCTTCTTTTTATAAATTTACTGATGATGAAGGAGTAATCCTTCGAGACATGTCCTTTTGTCCATGACCGTTGTCATTATTAAATTGTTTATGTGGTGGAGTTTCCATGGAAGAGAGTTTGTTTCTCCTCAGCAGATCCTACACGATGTGCTGAGACAATTTCTGAAATCATCATGTTGGGGATGCAAACCTACATACCGAACACTGCAAGAAGAACATCTTCCGATAAGGCCTGGTCCAGTAGAAACTGCTCTAGAGCTGTCGCTTCCAAACAAGCAGCATTCCATCGATGGCAGAAAGATTCAGGCCCTGAGACTAGAGCAGTACAGATTTCCATTGTAGGCTCGTTGATCAAACAAATTTGCAGAATATGTCGAGGCTAGAGGCATGTGCAATGAGACAATTCGATCATCAAAGGATGCTCATAATGCCAAAATAAGATCAAAACTTGTTGAATGTCCTAACGGATCCCGTTCATTTAGGTCCTTCGCCAAAGCTGTAGGAAGAAACTTCACTTCCAACTCGTTTCCTCCTCTAACCAAGGAAGATGGAACACTTGCCACAACTGCCCAGGAGAGAGCCAACATTTTTGCGCATTTTTCTGCTGGGAATTCCACTCTGGATTCCTCGGGAAAACAACCTCCAAACATAACGCCAATTGACAGTCATATGCCCGAGATCACCTTTCGCCATCGTACTATAAGGAAAATTTCATTGGGTCTCAACACCAACAAAACTTGTGGGTCCGACGGAATCCCACCGATGGTTCTCAAGAAATGTTTACCCGAACTAACACCTGGTCTCTGCCAGTTGTTCAACTACTCTTACAAATTGAGTATAATCCCGTCCAACTGGAAAATTGCAAGAGTACAACCAGTTCCTAAAAAAGGCAAAAAGACCCTACCTAGCAATTACAGACCGATCACACTGCTATATATTATTTCAAAGATGGAGAAAGTTATCAAGATCGAGCTCATGAAATACCTGGAACATTCTGGTAATAATAACGATAGACAATATGGCTTCCGTCATCAGAGATCAACTGGTGACCTGCTCGCTTACGTCTCACATATATGGCAGCAATCTATTGAAAAATATGGTGAAACCTTAGCCGTGTCACTTGATATTTCCAAGGCATTCGATCGAGTCTGGCACCACGGACTCCTCGCCAAGCTTCCATCTTATGGCTTGCCTCCCCAGCTATATTCTCTGCTAGCTAGTCTTCTCTCAAACAGGTCTCTCCATGTAGTGGTCGACGGAGTATTCCACAAGGATCAATTCTAGCACCAACACTATTTCTTCTCCATATCAACGATTTGTTGTGTACCCTCAATACCGCCTTCTCTTCCAGGGCTCCAATTCCAGCAAGGTAAATCAGAAACATTGTATTATTGTCATGTTTGCAAAAGATATCAGAGATAGAAGGTAAACATTTTAAGCAATGATTTCAAATATATCATTAGACAATCAATTCAGTTCCGTCCAGAAAAAGTCGATAACGTCCAGAGTTGGATAGTCAGTACATCGGAATCGTACGTACCCAGTACTTCCCGGATGTTCAGACCTAAATCGCTCCTGAGGACGTCCCCAGGACGTCGAGTGCTATATGGGTTAGTGCGAAAGAAAGATACAGGTTGGCATTGACCGCTATAGTTAGAATCGTTCTTGTTGGTCTGAAAACGCATCCATACCGGTGAAGTTATGGTTAATTGAATCCTCACCTGCGTATGCTATGTACAGGGTGTTTGGTTCGTCCGTTGAGGTGTTTTCTGGGCAGGAAATCGTGACTATCCCGGTGTTTTCATTGTGGGAGGAAATGTTGCATGTTTTGTTATAGTCTGCGTTAAGAACTATTTCTGTTATGTTCATGTATGCTAAAGATGCGTGTAGGAGGGTTTCGTTGGTTGCTTCGTTTGTATTGAACGATATCACCACAGATCCAGAAAGAGTGTCGCTATTGATATCTTCAATTTTGATCGTCAGAATGTAGCTTAATGGTATTGCAGTGTCTGGTAATCGATGACGCTCTGCTTCATTTTTTGAAATTTGCTCCGATATTAGCAACAGAAATATACATATCTGTGTTCCTTTTGATACCATTTTCCCTGAAAAATAGTTAGATATTTATGTACCAAGGACGAAACACTTTATATTATAGTCGAGTGTGCAAATTGATAGCCGAGGCTAGCAATCAGGCGAGACAATAGACAATTTTTCGCCGAGGTGCATATTACATTTTTTAGCCGACCTCAGACACTTACTTATATTCACATCATGGTCCTATTCACACGTGAAATCTATCGGATTTCGTGTATAATTGATTTGAAAACAGCAAATAACAGTTATTGTCAACTCACTCTCCGCGCGGACCAGGGTTGCCAGTTTGATTTTCATTCCATCAGTAAAAACCTTGTCAAAGATTCAGTAGACTTCGATAGATCTGTTTAAGATCTATTCTATGCTATACCAATGCCAAGAAAGGATAATGAAACGTCGAAACATTATGTACTTTTAGTAAAGTAGTGAAGTAACCTATTTCATGCACAATAGAAACAAACAAATCAAACATTCCCATACAAAAATAATCATATTCCTGATTCTCACTTCGAAAATATCACAAAATACAGTTACATAGGTACTTATAAGATTTGAGTAAATAAAAAACAGGAGCGAATAGTAAAAATGAACAACAAAAATTCAAAACAAATGATGTAAAAATTAAATGTAGGAACCAAACTGTTTCTACAGAGGTGTATAAGAAATTGAATTTGATCTGAATCAGATAAAGTATCGTCCTTTTTTGATTTATACATATCATCAGTACCTATATGTACAGGGTGAACAACTAAGAACGGCTGTCATCAATCCTTTTACCAACTTTGATCTTCCATAAATTCCGTTAGCGAAAGTTGCAGTTTTCGTTGGTCTGTTGAGATTTAGTTTTTCTATTTGATCGTATAACAATATGCATACATTACATTTTTAATTCGCGATATCTATCGATACTCCAGATCACGCCGACAGCCGTTCTTAGTTGTTCATCTGGTACATCATTTATTACTCATTTCCTGAAATTGATTTGAACAGAGCGTGCTGAAATGTATGTGAATAACTTAAGATGAATAATTATAAAGATGATTATAATAGTAAATAAGTGTCAAAATATTTTTCAGTCAATTATGAAATGTTTCAGTAGATCAGTAGATCAATATGCAAATCTGGAGATCTACTGAAAATCCAGCTAGTAGAACTGACAACCTTGCAGCGGACGAAAAGTTCTTGCCATCGGAAATAATCGGTTTTTCGTTCGGAAATTAGAGCGTGGAATGTGATTTCTTGTAGAGGTCAAAGAAAAACTATTTTTTATATATTATATGTTCTAGTAGGGTACAGAGTACAAAATACCATTCTTGATGCGTCATAATTCCATGAGAAAATTTTTACCACTACAAATCTATACGAATCAACATAATGCTACACCATGATTGACAGTATGTTACTAAATGTCATATACAGGGTATCCCATTTTCGATTACCTTACGGAATATCTCCCTTACCTATAAATATTCGCGGTTTTCACTAATTTTATGACACTCACGATACTGTAAACAAAATGTGCATAGCCCTGTTCGTTTTTGAAAATATTGCATTTTAGGGACTTCCCCTTGTATCTGCTCAGCTATGTCTTTTCACTTATAGAAAAAGTGAAAAGTGTCTCTTGAATACATTTTTGCGAACAAAAGAAGAATCTATGCATAATTTCCACTTTGACGTCCTGTATCTCAAAATCGAAGCGATTCCATACTTATGTTTGAAGCAACTTGAGTACTACGCCAAATAATCACCTTTCTTCAATATGTAAATGACATTCAAGAACCTGTATATTTGACAAACACGTCGGGGCATGAACATTCGATTTTTGTTCATTAAAATGAAAATAAAAGAGATATCTCCCTGTGATTTCAAAAATACTATGATACTATCTTGTTTTCACATTCCCAGCTATCGTTTGATGCCAAAAAACGAACAAAATTCTTCAACTCATACAAAACTAAGTCAGTGCTTCTTATTTAGTATTCATTTAAATTGGTGAAAAAATAATTAGGTAGGAATTAACATGTACTTACCAATGTTTGCGATTTTTTCATGCAATAGAAATGAACATATATCGACACAATATGCTTTTGAAATTTAAATCAACTATCTCAAATCATTATAATTCGTGCTAGCCACTTAGGATAATCACATTACAAATATTGAATACGATTATTTCATTTGCTATCTTCAAATTCAGATTAGAAACTTATATCTACAGATGAAATTTGGATAATCGTGTTTTGTTTATTCATGACTGCAAAACGTAACAAGCATTCGATTTTTTTATAGATATTTCAGTACCAACCAATTGAATGAAAGAATACATTTTTGTCGAAAAACAAATACTTTGGAAGATATTGTGCTTCAAAGTTTGCCTGAAACTTTATAAATTATTGATCAGAGGTTAATAGCCGAACCCAAACGTTTGCTTCCGGCGAGATCACTAGCACCGGAAGTCTCAGTGTCTTCTGCAATGTTGCCGGACGTTCAATAATCGTTGAAAAGATGTAGAATGGTGGAAGCGCACATTTTTTGAAAAACGTTGAGAACAATTTTTACTTATTGTGATTTATCCTGTCATTATGTCTCATAGAACACCCTATTCTATTCAGTGGCGTAACTAAGGGGGGGGGGTCAATGGGGTTTGGACCCCCTCCCAAAGAGCTGTCTAAAATACCGAAACAATCTTGTAAACAATTCTGATAATGGAAAAATAGACATGAGTATAGGAAATATCACGAGAAATTCATTTGTAATTTGTTAGAACCTTCCGAACGAAAATCGGCGGTTAGTTAGGTATTGTCATTTAAAATGTACGATTGTAGTTTTTGAGAGATGGAGAAAATAAGAAAAATACATCAATTTTTTGTGGTCATTCCTCACGACTGCAATATGATTCAAAATTCGATGTAAATATTTTAAGGATATATTGTTCGGGTCAAAATATGACTTTCTCTCCATATCAACATGATTTTTAAAATGCACCCCCTCCTAGCCACTGTAAGTTAGGTAAAAACCCACGAATGAAAAAAAAAAGTGTTGAAAAGGAATATTCTCAGATAAATTATGAACATTCAAAAATGGATATTATATTTATATAAAGCAATACATTGAGAATTCGCATTCTCTATGTGATGAGAATATTTACTCTTTTCCAGTTAATTCAATAGAAAACAACTACTTTCCTGGCTATATGCCACGACGAACATTGAATTATATCTATTGAACACATACGATAAGAGTTTGAAAATAAAATGTAAACATTTCTGAAATTGAGAATTTGCATTCTCCTTCAGACAAAAATAGGTATATACACACATCATTCTGAATATTCAACAGAAAACAACTACTTTCCTGGCTATTTGCCTCGTCGAACATTGAATTATATCTGATGAACAATAATATATATTTTTGAATGTTCATAATTTATCTGAGAATATTCCTTTTCAACACTTTTATACCCAATCAGGGGGTTCAAACTTGAATGATGAAAACTTGTGATTTTTATAGACCTCTAATCGCAGATTCGTGATAGAGTCTCAATTCAGAATTCATTTCCACGCCCTGTATGATGAATGTCAATTTATCATACACCCAAAAGAAAACAAAAGATTATCTAAAATAACAGATTACATCTTCTAAGAATTGGCATCCCCTCCCCTAGTCTTTTTAGACACTCATCTATTTCCTCCTTACTCTAAATTTAGTTGTTTATTATAAATGGGTGATTTATTCTGACAAGTATAGCCATGATTATTTTATGCTAAACTGACAGACTTTGCTTCGCTATCCATGGTTACATCCAGACTTTGATTTGCTATCCATGGTTACATCGTTAAAAACATAAACGCTGTCAGACCAATCAGAATTGAAAGACATCTCATGTTTTAGCGATAAGCACACACGTTGTCTCTGGTTTGTGATTGGTCAGATTCTGTGATTTGTGAAATAGTCATTTCCATAGAAAATAAATTGAGACAATTGTTCGAAAGTTATGATCTCTGACTTTCGAGGGTTGCTTTGCAACTAAGCTGGCGGTTAAAAACACTTTTTTTTTATGATGAATGAAATTCGACGTTTCGCGTGTTGAGCAGTTTATTCAATTGAAATGGGTATAATTGAAATATGGCCAAAATTGAGATAACATTCTTTATTTCAGTAATAATCATTGACAATGATTATGTGAGACATGTCTACAACAACAAAACACTCTAGATCAAATAACCTCTATATGACGAATAAATATTTAAATAATAAGTACTTATTTGATAAATGATAAAATTGGTCTAGCTCACAGGACAGGCCTTTCCGATAATTTCCAGAATTATATTCCGAAATATTACCACTATTTAATACCATGAGATGTTTTTGCCATTAATGAGGGCTCACATGTTTAGTCTCACCAGTAGACGTTACTAGAGCGTGAGGTCTAAGTCAATGTCAAAAGTCATAAAATTTTGTCGGATAGTCCTGTAGGCAGAGAAATGTAGGTACGATTTTTTTTTTTTTGGAAAATGTGGCCTGTGTAAAACAATGGTTAAACCTGGGTGTTTGACCGCCCTGTATTATTTCTTTTAAAATGTTTGACCGCCCTGTATTATTTCTATTATTTTAATCACCCTATGCAAGATGATGTTTCTTTGGGATGACATTAAAGAAGTGTTCGCCGCTGCAGCTTACCTCCGAATTCTGTCTGAAAAAGAAATTTACGCCTGCTTGGTGATGGCTCGAGCAAGGGTGCGATTTTACTAAATATACTGTACGCTAGCACAAACCACGCCCACCGTAATATCTCATCTTCGAAGTACTTAGGCAAAACTCAGAGACTATTTATCCTTAACGAAATAACCTATCCCTGATTGCAATATTTTTGAGGAAGGAAAACCGAATGGAGTGTAGAAACACATTGATTAATAATATATTTCAAAAGTTGAGTTCTTCCACAAAATTGAATAAAATGAGACTGTTTATCCTAAACGCACTAACCTATTTGACTTCAAATATCTTATGAAAAAGGAAAACCAGAATGAAGTAAAAAAACATTGGTGAAAAAGTTCAAGTTCACAGCGATTCGAACCATGGACCTTCAGACTGAAAGTCGACAGCGCTAACCAGTAGACCATTTGGGTATATGAATTTACTGCGTACAAGAGATTGACAACGAGAGAGCTTCAGTCGAATTCGTGTCAAAATCATAAAAAGTGTATTCTTGCGTTGGAGCACAGTATATTTAGTGCGATGTGCTGACTCCGAGTATATCGGTAATGTTTGGAGATATGACGTATTATGGTGGGCGTGGTTTGTGCTAGCGTGCAGTATATTTAGTAAAATCGCAGCAAGTGTAGCACCTACGAAGCCAATCTCGATTCCGCGATTGGAGCTCCAAGCTGCACTCATGGGTAGTCGACTAGCCAAAACAGTAAGAAGTACTCTAGACATAGACATTGGCGAAACCTTCTTCTGGTCAGACTTGACTACAGTTTTGTATTGGATACGGAGTGATGCCACAAAGCTCGGACAGTTCGAAGCCCATCGTATCGGAGAAATACAAGAACTCACGAATTCTGAAGACTGGCATTGGATTCCTTCAAAACTAAATGTCGCTGATTGTGCCAGCAGAACACAGCTAAGATGAAACCATTAATTTTGAAGTATGGCTAAGAGGCCCAGAATTTTTAAACACTGTTGGCCAAGGAATTGTATCGAGGTCTATGCACCAGAATCAACAGAGCTACATGATGAACATGTTCTGAGATCGACTTCTACAGAGGAAATGTCATATTTGCCTGACATCGAACGTTTTTCCAAATGGTTGCGATTAATAAGATCCACAGCATTCTTATTGAGATTCAAAATAGTAGATTGTTTTATTAGGATCGAAAGTGACACTTTGTTTGACAAGCGAATTTTGCATTTGCGAGGCGGAGCGTTTAGCGAAGCCGAGCGAAAGCAAAATTTGCGAGTCGAACAAAGTCACTTTTGATCCGAATGAAACATGCTATTTTTTCTGCAGCCGAAACAATGTGTATATGCAATGCAACAAATATTGACAAATAATCCCTGTGGTGAGAATATTTCTACCTGCATTAACAGCAGGTTAGGTCTTCAAGAATGTTCGAATTGTAGTTTCAATATAAATACAACCACAGAGTGACATATTTGTGTATGGATCAGGTGCTCTAATGGCAAATACCGCTCCAGTGCCACTTATAGGAACAAGACGTGGAAAATGTTAGGTTAGTGAGCATATCAACAATAATAATTGTGATTATTTATTCCTCTCCATACTACACTGTGTTTGACTTTATAATAAAATGAAGCTAAACAATATCGTTGTTTGAGAGAAAAAAACTATTACTTGCCGTGATTATTCAAAAACAAGTTATCCATCCCGAGAATAACGAATGAAATACAGGATCAAGCAAGTATTTGAATCTTGAAGGCTTCCCTGATCAAAACAAAAATACTTAACTGAGATGTTTATAATTCCAATACTAAACTATAATAAGGTGTATTCATATCTCCATCAGCATCGGTATGAAATGCCAAATCTGCTGAAATCGGAAACAAATCAGGTATGCGTCTCAACCCAAATAACCAACCCTCACAATGTTGTTTATTCTTGATGACGTACAGTACATTCATTTTAGTTCTAAGGTGTTAAAGTTCAACTTTAGCTCCTAGGAACCAAAATTCAACTTTAGCTCCTAGGAACTGAATATGTTGCCTAGCAACATACCTATTTTTGTGTCAGTAATAGAAACGTCAATTTAAGAGCTAATTTTGGTATCAAAATGGACGACTTTTGTGTCGGTTGCAGAAAAATATTGTTTTTGCAAAAGTTAAAAAACAAATGAATCATTCCCCAAGAATCTAACTGTTGCAGAATCAGAAGACACTGAACAGCTTAGGGTAAAGTACACCCAGTATGATTGTTTTGAAAATGAAATTGACTGCGTGAAAGCTAATAAATGTTTTAATCGTCAAAGTCGATTAAAAAACCTGTCACCAACATTGAACGAAAACGGATTTCTAGTGTTGAGCGGAAGAACCGACCGTGCCCTCGACATGGCGTACTCTACCAGACGACCCATAATTCTCTCTCGCAGACATACCTTCACGTATCTTCTGCTACATCATTACCATGAGCAATTCGCTCACTATGGCTTTGAAACAGTCTTGAATGAAGTCGGACAGCGATATTGGGTAATTGATGGAAGTAGTGCTGTGAAGTCAGTTTTTGCCAAAGGTCGAAAATGTAAATTGAGAAAAGCCAAACCAATCCTTCCAATGATGGGACAGCTTCCTGCTATACGATTGACACCAAATGTGAGACCCTTCACCTATACCGGCATGGATTGGTTTGGACCAATTCCTGTTGCAGTTGGACGGAGACAAGAAAAAAGATGGGGTGTTCTATTTATATGCCTCACCATAAGAGCTGTGCATTTGGAAGTTGCGCATTCCTTAACAACGGATTCCACAATAAGAGGTCGACCAAAAGAAATCCACTCAGACAACGGAACTAATCTTCGTGGAGTGGCTGAAGAGTTGAAGAAGGCTGTAAGGGAGTTGGACTATGACAAAATGACATAGGCCTTCACAAAAGATGGAATATCTTGGGAATTTCTGCCACCAGCTTCTCCACATATGGCAGGAGTCTGGGAACGCCTAGTAAGGTCTGTAAAAAACACCTTCAATGTTATCCTGAATGGACAATCATTGAAAGACGAACTTTTAGAAACGCTATTCACTGAATGTGAGAGTATTATCAATTCGGGACCGTTGACAAAGGTTTCAGTGGATTTGAATGACCTAGAATCTCTGACTCCCAATCATTTCTTACTAGGATATCCAAATGATACGATGGTGTTTGGAAATAGGTTGGATTTGAGATTGGGTTCCTTCACTCTTTGGTTTCCATACTTCTTTGGGTACCTTCCAACTTTGATTTCCTTCCTTCTTTGATTTCCTTCCTTCTTTGGTTTCCTTACTTCTTTGGATTCCATCAATCTTTGATTTACTTACTTCTTTGGATTCTGTCCATCTTCTATCAAACAGTAGCAACAAATCTGTTATTTCAAATAGAATACCCTGTATTTCCTTGCACTCTCAAATTCTCCCTGAAGATCTGATATCATCGAAACATCAAACTTGGGGTCTATCGGAAATGATCACAGAGATATAGGGTGTTCAAAATCGAGATTTTTCAACTTTAGAATTTGTTTGTGTTGAAACTATTCATTATCGGTCAAAACGGCTCACATGTCCCTATCTCAACTTTTGATGTACTATTTACTGATATTTAATCGGAACAGATTCAGGGTGATCAGAATTCTGAATCTTAAACCACCCTGTATCTGTTCCGATTAGATATTAGTAAATAGTGAATCAAACAGGCGAACATTCCGAAACATAAATCTACGATTTGGTCAAAATTTGACCAGAATCGGACGGAGAAGAATTGAAAAAGTCATATTGACTAATTTTTCTTTTCCGGTTTTTAGTGTCAATGAGTGTATGTTAGCTCTCATTTATAGTAAAAATTGTCAACTTTCATGATACTGGAAAGTACGACGGCTCGACGACAATCATCCTGAAACAGCTTTTATTCACAACCATATTATGTAATGTTGTCATTACTAACGTCATTGAAGGTTGGGAAGTATAGATATAGTATACTATTTTTCCACGAGTATTTGCCTAATGTACAGTTGCGATCAGTGCTGATTTACTGTTGCAACTGTAAATGAAACTTGAAAAAGTATTTTCAACTGTATTTTAGGCCAATAAAACTCAATTTGACTCTTCGCATAATTTACAGCAGCAATTGTAAATTAGGAGATGTGTAGAACTGAGATTTTTCTTCCTAATTCACAATTGAAGACATGAGAATGATAAGTGGATAACAACCACTTTTGGTGAAAAATCAAAACTGTATAGCAACTCAAACATTTGTTGCTCTAAAGAATGGCGTTGATTTAAAATCATTCGAATATCAAACTCTGCCAAATTTATATGATAATCCAATACCACCATATCCAAAAAAATTACAGAATATTATCGACTTGAGAAAGTATATTTCATCAGCATACCAGGAGTGGTATGACAATATAACCACTAATGATGAAGTTCCAGTAGAAATATCTTAAAGTTCCAATTTGACCCAGTTGTCTTTTTATGTAATGTTCTGCTAATAAACTGAGTTATTATATTCAGAATGCATTATTTTCTCGTTTTCAGCAAAATGAGAATGAGAAGTGGATAAGTGTAAAAAATATTTTTCAAATTTTTTATATTATTTTCGACTCTTTTTCAATTCCTTCTTGTCCAACTAGTTTATTGATATACCATGTGGCAAAAGAATACAAAAAACGAGATTCTCTAATTCCCACACGCTTTTCTTGATTTTCTCGGAAATTTACTTTTAGCGCTTATCCACTTATCATTCTCATGTCTTCAATCGCAACTTGAATAGGCCTCAATTTACAGTTGCAACTGGAGAAAATGTGTCAAAGAATAAGGTTTTCAAATGTGAACTAGGAGATATGTAGAAAAAAAAATGTTTTTTCTCCCTGCTTTACAGTTGCAACTGTATATCAGTCCTAATGGACGGTTGCAACTGTTAATTAACCCTAATGGGCTTATATCACAAAAAAAATTTATTTCATAATTCGATAGAACTCACCCAAACTAGCTCACAACCGCAAACCGTTTCTTGCTGTGAGCTACCTACGTTTTATACAAAATTATTGAAATCCCCGATTCTTCGGACCTCTGAAAACGAGGCGATGATGTGACGTCAACCCTAATACTGAAACAAGACTATTCCAGACAGAGATGAATGATACATGATTTTTGACAGAGTGAATTAGCGCGAGATCACAGTTGAAAGAATTAATATATCAGTTGCCTCAGTCTCCGTCGGGCGTTTGGTATTTTCTTTTAACTATGGCGAGATGAGGTTTATACGTCATAAGAGGGTCCGTTTCCAGAAGGTACTATTATTTATGTCCAAAAATAAAACATTCTAGTTAATTTTTCGATCGAATTATGTCGTCAATCATTATTTATGTATAAAAGGATCATTATAAACATGGTTTGAGTTAAAAGTTCTGCGAAGGTGTACACGCCCATTGGCAGTTTCAACTGTAAATTAGACAGATTTTTGTGAAAAAAGTTGTTCCAGGATGACAGTTCAGAGCCGTCGTCGGAAAGGCCCATGAATTAATTTAACCTAAGCTAACAGAAAATCACATATAATAGGGGCGACGCTATCAGCATCGTTCAAATGCAAATGGTGCGTCCCTTCCACCACCTGCCGCTCCAATCTCTTAGCGCTCTTTTCCATTTCATCTAAAACGGCCGTATAGTGCTCGGGATTGTCGAATTTCAGGCCGGGACTGGCCCGAATGTTGAGCACCTCGCAGGTAATTCGCGAGGCGAACTCCAACACTTGCTCGATGGTCATGAAACCGGCGGCTGACACTTTCAGTCTGGGGTCTCGCGTGAAAACGAAACCGCTGCCGTTCTTCGATGACTTCATTCCTCTTTTCAACATTATCTCGCATCCCGACCTGTCAAACGAAAAGAAAACACAATTTAATTCTAACACTTGCTCGATGGTCATGAAACGGACAGCGGGAACTTTTAGTCTCGGGTCTTGCGTGAAAACGAAACCGCTGCCGTTCTTCGATGACTTCATGCCTCTTTTCAACATTATCTCGCATCCCGACCTGTCAAATGAAAAGAAAAAAAACAATTTAATTCCAACACTTGTTCGATGGTCGTGAAACCGGCTGCAGACACTTTCAGTCTCGGGTCTCGCGTGAAAACGAAACCGCTGCCGTTCTTCGATGACTTCATGTCTCTTTTCAACATTATCTCGCATCCCGACCTGTCAAATGAAAACAAAAATCAATTTAATTCCAACACTTGCTCGACCGTGATGGAACGGGCAGCGGAAACTTTTAGTCTCGGGTCTTGCGTGAAAACGAAACCGCTGCCGTTCTTCGATGACTTCATGCCTCTTTTCAACATTATCTCGCATCCCGACCTGTCGAATGGAAAGAAAAATCAATTTGATTCCAACACTCGCTCGATAGTCATGAACGGCGTAGTCGACAGTACTACCTTGCATTTTGTTCCGCGGTTCCGTGACTATATTTTGCTGGAAATTGCACAGACTTAGTGTGCCATATTGGATTTAGAGTGATGTTACATTATTTCTAATTATTCTCGGCAAGCCCTTTCATTTGATATCCGTATTGTAGAAGTGCATGAATAACAACTATTCCGCTATCTTGGATGGTCTACCATATTGGATTCAGAATGACGTTACATTATTTTCCGAGTTGCTCTCAACGAGCCCTTCCAATTTGATACCCATATTGTAGAAGTGAAAAAAAAATAACTATTCCGCCATCTTGTATAGTCCGCCATATTGGATTTAGAATGACGTCACACTATTTTTCGAGTTACCCTCAACAATCCCTTTTATTTGATACCCATATTGTAGGAGTGCATTAAAAATAACTATTACGCCGTCCTGAGTGGTCCGCCATATTGGATTCAAAATGACGTCACATTATTTTTCGAGTTAATTACACAGTTATCCCCACCATTCGCGGCTCCATTCATGTATCCGTGTTTGGCGTATATTTTTCAATGATTTATGAATGAATCGAGGTCTCTACTGTCATTTAGTCTGTGTTACTTCTTACCTATTCATTGAGCCTGCGTGGGCATCTACCAGAACATCCAGCATGTCCTCGTAGTCGTAACAAAATGACATATAAATATGTTACAATACTGGATACTGCACATATACATATTCATAGAAATCTTGATTCATTAGATATACAGGGTGATCCACGGTGGATGGCATATTAGAAGTATCTCGAGAACGAAAAGACAGAACATTCTGAAAATTGGGATGCTTTGATAATTGAACATTCTCTATCCGTCTAAAAAATTGTTATAGATACAGTGTTGCCACTTCTATCAGAAACAACTAGCAACTTATTATCTCGAACGGAACACCTTGTATTTTATTGCATTCTCAGATTCTTCCTGAAGAACTGATTTCATCAATGTATCACATTTGGGGTCTAGCAGGAATGATTACAAAGGTATAGGATGTTCAAAATCTAGATTTTTCAATTTTCGGATTTTTTTGTGTCGAAACTATTCATTATCGTCAAAACGGTTTACATGTCCCTACCCCAACTTTTGATACACCCCAAGTGTAATACATTGATGAAATCAGCTCTTCAGGAAGAATTTAAAAATGCAATGAAATACAGGGTGCTCCATTTAAAATAACGAAGTTGCTAGTTGTTTTTGATGGAAGTGGCAACACTCAATCGATGAAAATATTTTAGACGGATAGAGAATGCTCAATTATCAAAGCATCTCAATTTTCAGAATGTTCTGTCTTTTCGTTCTCCAGATACTGCTAATAGGCCATCCACCGTGAATCCCCCTGCATATCTATAAAGAATACCAATTCTCTGGCAATAATTATACCCACCATTCGGGACTCCATTCATTTATCCGTGTTTTGCATATACTTTCCAATGATTTATGAATGAATCGCGGTCTCTTATTATAGTTCGGCACGTTTAGATAGATAGATAGATAGAAATTTACTTTATTGTCTAAGAAACAGAATTCCCTATTGACAAAGCATACTATTCAAAATTGAATCAAAATGTATAACAAAACATAAACATATACAACTAAATTGATAATATAGAAAAAATAATAAACTTATTAAGAGTGTAAAAGGACAATAAACAGAACATATTAAAAATAGAAGTGAACAATCGTCATAGCAGATAATATACAGAGTGGGCCTTTGAAAACGAAACAGAGGCTCTGTAGGTCGCCAAAACCGGATTATGAAAATAATCTGAAACACGTCATCTACATTTTCGAGGGGGACATCGTCCTACAATATTTTCAGCCCTGCGGCGTTGCCGCTGCTAACGAAAAGAAGCAACAACTTTGTTATTTCAAATGGAACACCTTGTATTTCATTGCATTTTTAGATTCTCCCCGAAAATCTGATTTCATCAATGCATCACACTTGGGGTCTAGCTGTAATGGTTTCAGGGATATAAAGTGTTCAAAATCGAGATTTTTCAACTTTAACATTTTTTTGTGTCGAAACTAATCATTATTGGTCAAAACGACTCCCATGTCCCTATCTCAACTTGTGATTCACTATCTACTAACATTTAATTGGAACAGATACAGGGTGATCAGAATTCTGAATCTTGAACCACCCTGTATTTGTTTCAAATAAATGTCAGTAGATAGTAAATCACAAGTTGAGATAGGAACATGAGAGCCGTTTTGACCAATAATGAATAGTTTTGACACAAAAAAATTTTAAAGTTGAAAAATCTCGATTTATATATTTTATATCCCTGAAACCATTACAGCTAGACCCCAAGTGTGATGCATTGATGAATTCAGCTCTTCGGAGAGAATCTAAGAATGCAATAAAATACAAGGTGTTCCATTTGAAATAACAAAGTTGTTGCTTCTTTTCGTTAGAAGCGGCAACGCCGCAGGGCTGAAAATATTTTAGAAAGATGTCCCCCCCGAAAATGTAGTTGACCTGTTTCAGTTTTTTTTGATAATCCGGTTTTGGCGACCTACAGAGCCTCTGTTTCGTTTTCAAAGGCCCACTCTGTATATACTATTTGAAGTAGTACATGTTGAGGTCATAACAACGATTCATTTTAAAATTCCTCAATATTATAGTATTTCAAAAGGGCATCTTTCACCAGTTTTCTGAATTTACTATGATCTTTTATAGTTCTTAGTTCAGTGGGTATTTGGTTATAAATCTTTTTACTTTCAAATAACAAAGAAAATTTTGTCAAACTAGATTTTGGAATGGGTAGAGCAATTTTCCTCTCAGTTATTTGTGGGGTCACATGATTTGTTTGTACTGTAGTATCAGCTATATACTTTTTGTGAATCGTACATACCGTTTCCAATATGAATAAACTTGTCAGAGTGAGAATTCCCAAGTTTGAAAATAGTTGTCTGTATGACTCTTGCATACCTTGCCTAAGTACCCCACCATTCGCGATTTCATTCAGTTCTTCATGTTTGGCGTTTAGTATTGTTGGCGTATAGGCACTTTCTAATGATTCATAAATGAATCGCCGTGTCTACTGTCATCTAGTCTGTGATCCCACTCACCTATTTATCGAGCCTGCGTGCGCATCCACCAGAACATCCAGCATGTCCTCGTAGTCGTAACAAGGCACCTCCAGGACCGGCTTGCTCTCGTACGCCAAAAACTTGTCCATGCTGCTGCCCAGCACGTCGACCATCTTCTTCGGACTGCGCACGCTCGGGCTGGCTATGTCGATGCTGACGTACTTTTCGACTTCGTTCGGGAAAATGGCGGCGTACAGGAAGGCTATGCCTCCTCCCAAGGAATGGCCTGAATAGAAAGAAACAGAGTTGAAATCGACAAGAAACTTAAAAAGAAACATTGAACCATCCTTGTTCTAACTTTTAAGCCTAATGTTGTTATTGAAAACCATTTATTCTTTCATACTTGGTGAAATGAAACGTGGTGAAATGAATTTGCAGAGTTTAAAAAATCGCAAAAGAACCATTGTTTCATTTTTAAATCATGAAATGGAATGGTGTTCTCCAAAGTTGCTGGAGTGAATTAACTTCAATATACCAAAAAGAGTATTAAGAAATGCTAACCTATTTAGAATATCTCATCATGCTACCAATTATGGACAACACTCACCTATAGGGAGAACATTGAGATTAATTGATGAAAATGGTTTGGACTTATTTTGAAACATAGAGCTCTCTCATAAGTTGGATTTATTTTATAGATTTGAGACAAGGATGAGATAATTATGGATTCATACGAAGTATTTGTGAATGAAAGAGCTTATCATGTTGACGAAATATGATTTATTGAATACAGGTACGCAGCTAATTGGCCAAATTTCCTTGGTTTTGAGTTAGGTAAGTACCTAATACCTAACCACAGATTAACAATAAAAAGGGTTGTTAATCTGTAATCTATCCATAGTATCCATAGGAGTTATCTATTACAGATGATGAATTTCTTTAAAAACCAAACAGAGAAAAAAACCGATAAATAAAGAACAACTGACATCTGTCAAGTTCTAGAAGTAAACCGTGACGTCATAATGAAGTTAGCCTGGTTAGGTTAGGGACAATGATCAACCCTCTATGGGTTGCGTGGAACATTGAAACACTACCTCACTTTTCTTATTTGTTAACAAATGATTGTAATAGGTCGCGTGCACGAAGACCGACCCTGGAGGCAAAATATTGGAACACAACCTCACTTTTTTATTTGGTTATAAGGGAATCAAAGGAATGAAATAGTTTTTCACAATATTTTGGCATACGAATCGTGTTTCTTGCGTTATTCATTAATTCAAGCATGCCTTCGCATTGTGCTGTTGTACAATGCACAAAAAATGCAGCAAGAGACTAGGGAATATGATTTTTCAGGTAAATAGTAATCTCACATAGTTAGCATTATGAAATGTTGTCATTCCTTATTAAAATTCCTTCTGCCTTCTGCCACTTCTGCAATACAAGCTAATGCTGCTAATAGATTGAAAATGTCTACAACACACACGATCGTCAGCATGTCAGACCAGTCCTACCGATTGATTGCATGAATCCAATCTTCTTGCATTATTCTAGAAATTTCAGGTATATTTCTATTAGCTGATCCTATTGCAGAAGGAATTCCGATGAGAAATCAGAGAAATAACCAAATTTCAAAAATGAAAACTATGTGAGTGACTATAGTAGGTACTTACTTTTGAATCATAATGTACCATCCGGATTTCTTCATCTTCCGCTGCAGTTTTTGTTCCTTTTTAGAACAGCACAATGTGATGGCATTAGCGAATTGATGAATAGCGGAAAAATACGATTCATATGCCAAAATAATTGTGGAAAACTATTTCGATCACTTGTAAACAAATATGTTTTGCCTCCAGGGTCGGTCATCTGACAGTTCTTGCACGCGACCTATAGAAGAGTGAGGTTGTGTTTCAATATTTTACCTCCAGGGTCGGTCATCGTGCACGCGACCTATAGATTATTTTACCTCCACGGTCGGTTATCTGTCAAATTGTATCAAACATTTACAGTCAAACTTAACGTCACCTTACCTATCACGCTGATGTTCTTCCAATCGAAGTGCTTGACGATCCGCCTGAGATACTGCACGCCGTCCCAGAAGAGATAGTAGCTTTGCCCTTGCGGTATGTGGGAAGAGAAGCCGTGGCCGGGCAGGTCGACGCAGAACACAGACAGACCGCGGCTGCGCAATCGCGGCGCCAGGTTGTCGAAGGTGCCGCAGTTGTCCTGCCACCCGTGGATCGCTATGATCGGTTGGACGTCCTGAGAACCCCACCATTTGCCTGGAATCAACTATAGAATTCCTCAATGTGCTTGACACTTTTGTTTTCACGGTTGTTTTGTGTATTTATGGTGGATTTAAGATTTAGATCTATTTAAGATATACATATATGGGAAGAATGGACCGAGAAATGGAAAAACATATCAAAAATCAATGGCAAAAGATATCACATAATAGAAAACACACCACCAAAACAACTCTGGTACAAAAAAATTGGAGGAATAAATCGTAAGGAAATTGTTACATTTAATAGACTAAGATTATCCCATTGCAGCGTCCCAGAACACCTGTACAGAATAGGAGTCAGCGAAAGCCCCAGATGTAAATGTGGAGGAATAGGAACAATCCAACATGTGCTACTAGAGTGTCCTGAGAATTTACAAAACTGTGACGAGCTGTACCATTCCATAGTCAAGAAAGAACCGTCCCCAATTAACGCAAATAGCATAGTGTGCACACCAACATTTCTCAAAATCGAAGCGATGAGTAAATTTTTGAAAAATAGTAATAATAAAATATAAAAAATTTATAGATAACTACAAACTACCCAAAAAGTAAAAAGAAAGAAAAAAACAGGAAGAGTATGGTGAAAAGCCAGACATGCCACAAGGCAAGCTCTCCCTGAGGAAAATGGAACCAACAAAAAAATTGATGATGGTTGTATCGAGAGACGAAGGCCAGTGAAGAAGGAAGAAGAAGAAGATTCAAGGCGATACCAGATAAAGGCAGTGGCAGTAGCGTCACCCCCACTACTTAATTGGCCAATAGTGTACAAAGATTGGATGACGCAAACATTTGAAGGTCACACTGCTAAAAAGCCGAGGGGTAAATCTCCAGGAGAAATGTGTACACCAGACTTCCAATGAACAGAGACTTCCAAAGACTCCCAAAGACTTACAATGACTTCCGAATACTTCCAAAGACTCCCAAAGACTTCCAACCCTCGTAAAAAGCTTACAATTTAAAGCTTTTTGCAGTGAATATTGGCGTCAATTGAGCTCTTTTCTACCTTGAACGAGAGAGAGGAAAGTTCTCCCCACTTTCATCTTTCTCTTCAGTGCTACCAACGTGGCCTGCTGAATTCAAAAATAGTTCAGTGTCACAAACTAGATGTTAGAGAAACACAGGTTTATCGGACCACTCTATATTTCAATGCGGCTACCTTGGTATCATTGAAGAGAAAGACTGAAGAGGAGAGAACTTTCCTTCCTCTCTCTCGTTCAAGATAGAAAATACCTCAATTGAGCCCTTTCCATAAAATAAGTTCAGAACTCTCCAGTTTATGTCCACACTGTACAGAATGGCGACCAATAAAGTCCAAGTCGTTTTAATTTTCAAATTAAAGCAATTTCTGGAGCTAGTCTGAAAATAGCTGTTGGTAAAGAATATAGCTAACGAATGAAAAACGAATGAAAAAAAAAAGAAGTAAAACTGGTAAACAAAAACATACATAACCACAAATGCACTCGGAGCAGGAATGCAGAGGGTAGTTGGCTTCATTATGTCAGGTTATGGTTTTGTTATTTATGCATTGAAATATCGAATAGAGCTCGAACCTAAACGAAAATATTATTGAATCAATGAATCATTATCGGCTACATTCAATGGTACTGTCCTTAATTTACTGCCATCGGTCAGAACAGAATGAAGCCGACACCCATGGTTTCTTCCTCTTGTGCCTGTCAGTATTTTGAGTGGTGTGGACGTACTCGAAGTATTAGGCGCTGTTGCAAGATATAATCTGCAACTTTCCTAGAATATAGATCCGCGCTTTATTAAGGAACGAATTCATTAGCAAGAAAATAACTGACAAGTTATGAATAACATATTGTAATATAACGATAGTGAAAAATTATAGATACTATCGCAAAATATCATAAGTTATCTTTATTAGTAATCAACTTCATTCAGCCAATAAGGAGGATTGAAGAACCAAGTATATCCCATTGCTGTTATGATATAGTTATTATGCAAAGAACAATTACCAGAAATCTAGACATATTGATGATGTCGGCAACGTCGTACGGCGACTCTGTGGATTGTCAAAAAGTAACATGTAAACGTAAGTCATAGGAATGGTGGAGGAGCCAAGTTAGTCTTTTATTTATTTTTTTCTGAAGTGAAATTTGATCTTATGAAAATAAGAAGAAATACCTATGTATTAGTTTCTTACAAACTTCACAGTGAGATGAAAACCTCAATACAGGAAACTTCACTATTTTCCATTTCTCCAATCCTACATTGCCAAATTTGAATCTTGGAAACCAAGGCTTGGTAGGTAGGTAAGTAAACTATATCCAATATCAATTGCAGAATATCCCGCACTGTGCGGCGTCGGCGTGTTTGAAGTTTTCTTTGAAGTGACTGCAGGTGCGGCACAAGATTCTGCAATTGTTTTTGTATAAACTATACGTATGTATCTTGGACATAAAATATGACTTGGTGAGCTGGAAAAAAATTGACCATTTATCCTGACAGATTTTATGGTGAAATAGATTCAGTACTTCTCTGCAGCACCCTTGAATTGGTCATTTTAATGTAAAAATTTTACATATCAGTACTTCTCTGCAGCCGCCTTGAATTGGTCATTTCAATGTAAACCATTTCACATAAAATCAAGTCCTAAGTGAAAGCAAGTAAATACCCACATTCAATTCTAGGAGACAAAGGTGCTACCATTGAAGTCAATGCAGCAATAATGGTTGCCTAGCTGTGCTACTATAAGCAGATCACCCTGGATCCCAGAGTGATCTGTGCCATAAGTAGATACTATACAGTGTCTTTCAAAAGTATCGGAACGGTCTCATATTTCAGGAACGGCTTGAGAAAAATCCACGAAATTTTCTACAGGGTGATTATTGATGATGTCCGATTCAATGGTGGCATCGGCAATGTTGCCAAGTTTACAGTTTTTCAGATATTAGGAGTAACTTTATTTTTTCAAATGGAATACCCCATTTATTTTCATTGCAATTAATTAAGCGCCTCCTTATAACTTGAGTCCCTGAATATCAGATTCGTAATTGACGTGATTTTCGAAATATGACAACATAGCATTTTCGTTAAGAAGTTCTGGAACGGTCCCATATTTCAGAAACGGGCTCAGAGAAAATTTATGAAAACTTCGACAGGATGGTTGTTGATGATGCCCGATTCAATGGTGATATCGGCAATGTTGCCAAATCAACAGTTTTTCAGATATTTAGGGTAACTCAATATTTTCAAATGAAATACCCTATTTGTTTTCATTGCATACATTCAGCGACGCCTCATTACTTATGTCTTCAAATATCTGAAAAACTGTTGATTTGGCAACATTGCCGATATCACCATTGAATCGGGCATCATCAGAAACCATCTTGTATAAAATTTCATGAATTTTTCTTGAACCGTATTGAAAATATTAGAAGGTTCCCAGACTTTTGAACGAAAAGGCCATGTTGTCATATTTCGAAAACCACTTCATTTTAAAATCTGAAATTTGGAGACATAAATAATGAGGCGTCGCTGAATGTATTGTAAAGAAAACAAATAGGGTATTTCATTTGAAAAAATTGAGTTACCCTAAATATCTGAAAAACCGTTGATTTGGCAACATTGCCGATGCCACCATTGAATCGGACATCATCGATAATCACCCTGTAGAAAATTTCGTGGATTTTTCTCAAGCCGTTACTGAAATATGAGACCGTTCCGATAGTTATGAAAGACACTGTATACAGTTGCCTAATGTGCTTAATTGATAAATAAACTACTCACCTGCAATATGGCCCCAAGGGACAGGTACTTTCACTTCCAAAAATTCTTCCTCCTTACCTAGATTAAAAAATAGTCTTCAGCTTATTTGTAATGTTTTCATTTTGGCTATTTCACAACATGAATATGAATATAAATATCATCCTTCCACAGTATATTATTCCACACATACAAATACAACATATTACAATATTGAGCAAATTAAGAACCCCTTCCTATAATTAGTAAAGAAGGGTTTGGAGAAGAGTTTAAACTGTACCATACCTTCTGGAGCAAGGAATTTCTCATAGTTGTCCCTTGACATTTTCACAAGAATTTGAATTTTTCTTTAAAATATTTCTATCAGATGACAAAACTGATTGAAGTATTCAATATTCATTCAGTTTTTTTTTTCGTTTTTATGAGGTAACAATGCCTAGCCATTTTTCATCAAAAATTGAGTGTAATATAATATTAAGATTCAGTAAATTTCCCTACTAAATTAGAGGTCATCAAATGTAAAAATAATCATCTTATTGAAGGCCTTATTAATTAAAAGTATTTTGATGATTTTTTCTTGAATCCAAAAAATGTAAATATATTCATAGATGTGCCCACCATTAAAATACCTGAATACTTGTTCATGTTGTGCAATTACCTACTAGCTAGGAATAAAATTTAATTCATACATATTTTTTTATCAATACAATTAGGATGTTTATATAAGGTATCAATTGATTACTAACCTGTTTGTCCATTACATTTATTGTGATTGTTCATTTTGTATGCCAAATATAAAGAGTAGGTATTATATTCCTTAGCTCTGAATGTTTCTGGGATTAAAAGAAGCTCAGTGAGGCGACCCTGACTTTATCATTATAAGTATAGTGAGTAACCAATTCACTTCAAGGTAGAACGCTGATTATTTGCACTAATTACACTAGCTTTTTCTGCTAATAATAATTATCCAGACATTCACCTGAGCCTGACCTCACAAGTGAAGTCTGGGTCTGTCTGCCTACCAACCAAAAATACAGTTCCATCGATTTGAGGAAACGATTTCACGGTTCGATAAAAATGGAAATGAGTATGTCTCGTTTTGTCTAATCATCGACATCACAATCATAATGTAAATATTGAATTAGT
Source organism: Phaedon cochleariae (assembly GCA_918026855.4). NCBI lineage: Eukaryota > Metazoa > Arthropoda > Insecta > Coleoptera > Chrysomelidae > Phaedon > Phaedon cochleariae. The sequence goes on along the minus strand of OU896714.1, from coordinate 50,734,143 downwards.
GAACTTCGAACTCAAGTTTGAGTTGCAATTTATCGGGTAATAACTTAATAACATAGTATCCATGCTAGACGAACAAGAATGAACAGTTTTTCAAGTTCTTCTAGACCTCGAAATGGCATTAAAATATGTTTTCAAATAATTCCATATTCAATTCCAGTCTTTTTAATGGACTAATGAGTATAATAATGAACCTTTATTCCTTTATTGTAATGAATCAGAATAATTTTTAATTTAACCATTTTAAGGACTAAAGAAAAACTCTTCTTCTTCTGTTTTTTGGTTTTCTCAAGTCTCGGTATACTAAACAATGCTAATGGCCTTCTATAGCAGTGTTCTTTGAATGTAACTACTCTCGGACAAGACCAGGGATGGACTGGCCTTATTATTGAATAAGTAGGTGAGATATGAAGCCCGAGGAATTTATTTGATTTACTAGTTCTTGCAAGTGAAAATTCACAGGTACTAGGCAAAACTACCAGTTATAACAATATCCTACTTGATGAATCAATTTATTGACATTCATTACTTTCAAAATGAATATAACAGTTGCTAATGAAGAGATCAATGAAATGTAATGTTAGTCTTGCTTTTACAGAGCCTTCACTTTGAGTTGCTTCATTTTGGGACCTTTCCTCTTGGCCTGTCTCTTTTCTTCCTTGATTTCCCATCGCCTTTGCTTCTCAGGATCCTCTTCGGCCATTACTTTTTCCTTTTCTTGCCGTCTTTTTTCTTCGCGTTTCGCCGCCGCTGCTTCTGCTCTCGCTTGATGGGTCGACTTCAAAAATATTTCTTCCACTCTTTGGCGATTCTTATCAGCTTTGGCTTTGGCTAAAATATTCAAACAATATGTCATTTGCGAATTTGTCTCATAGATTACGATAATGAGCAAATTTTCATTACTCTGTATAGTTTATGAGAACTCATAGCAGTTATTTCTTTTTTCGTGTGATCAAATTTGAGAAAAACATCGTGAAGATATAGTTTCTGCTCCTCCACCATTTTCATGACCAGGATGACGTAGGTACTTCTCAGAAAAACCGTTTTATGCCAGTGCAGCGTTACAAGTTCTATACCTACATCTATGTTACAAGATTTATCAATTGAATAATTTGGGAAATTTCGCTCTAACATCATAGTTAGCAATATGGTATCTGAAAATTTCATATTGAAAAAATAGTATGGGTGGAAAATAGATTATTTCTCAAAATCATATACCAAATACCTGATGAAATGGGAATTATACAAGGTGATTCTAAAATAGGTGGTCAAACTTTGAGAGCATATAGAGTGGGTGAAATAGTTACGAAAACCTCCGTAACATTTTTTTCTGAAGTGACCCCCAAGAAAGATACAGCCCCTCAAAGGGGGGAATCGGAGAATGATTTTGCATTATTATCTCCAACACCTTGTATAATGAAAATCTGAAATTTTGTCCATCCACTTACTATTCAGTTCCGGTTCGAATGGAGTTAAAATCACCTCAAAATTAAATACAGGAGTGTGTCAAAATTGGGAGGTAGGGGGTAAAAATAACCCCAACTTTTTTGTTCATCGCAATTTCAGTTATTTGACATGAAATTATGGAATCTCAGAGCTATTTACATAGCAAAGGTGCTCTTGTTGCATCTCGATAAAATGAACTATTAGCGAATGAAATATAAAAAAAAGCTTGTTTTTAACAATATTTTTTATTTTAGTATTTTCAATAGGATCAAACTATAATCACGAAACTCTTCATATATTTTTAATTCATGAATTCCGACAACGAATTCAAAATTTCCAACCCCAAAAACCCTTACAAACCAATTCTGAATCGAATCGGACCATAATCACAAATCTGGTCAGCCGCATTGGAGCCGCCATATTTTTCAAGTCCACAACGCCGGTCAACTGTCATCTGCCAGATTCCAAGTTGATCAGACGACTAGAAGTAGGTAAAAATTCAGTTGCAAGATCTGAACTAGATAATTAAACTTAAGTGCATACCAAAATTGCAATTTAAATGAAATCTTGGAAAAATAAATTTTGCGATAAACTGAATATCGAGATTCAACATGTTAATAGCCCTGAGATTTCATAAGTTTGTGTGAAAAAGCTGAAATTGCGATGAACAAAATAGTTGGGGTTATTTTTACCTCCAACCTCCCTATTTTGACACACCCCTGTATTTAATTTTGAGGTGATTTAAACTCCATTGGAACCGGCACTGAATAGTTGGTGAATAAACAAAATTTTAGATTATCATCATACAAGGTGTTGGAGATAATAATACAAAATCATTCTCCGAGGCCCCCCTCTGAGGGGCTGTATCTTTCTTGGGGGGCACTTCAGAAAAAAATGTTACCGAGGTTTTCGTAAGTATTTCACTCACTCTATATACTCCCAAAGTTTGACCACCTATTTTAGAATCACCTTGTATATAGACATAACATATAAATATTAGAATAGCATAATAATGATTATAAATTGATGGGTAACTAGAAAATAATTCTGGTTTGAATTTCTGTTGAAAGGTTGGAGAGATATTCAATTCCACCAAGAAATTGACAACTCAAGTCTGCAACAGTGGTTGTAAACCTGATTCACAGTATAATTGCATTTTTCAACTAGGTTTTGCGCCATTGTGATATTTAGAGAATAATTGCGCTTTTTCTTCTTCTGAATACTATTACAAGTATATATTGCGTAGGTAACGCTGTTGGATTACATATAAGTTTATAATGTAAAAAATCAATGATAAGTTTCACAAATCTCAGACTTGTGTGCAAAAACCGGCAGTAAACTAGTTTCATGAACAAAATTTGAAATCTGGAAAAGCCAGATTTCAAAGCATTTGCCATTGCCACTTACAAGGACCTGTCATATATCTTACTCGCTCTAACTAATGATTCTGAACAGCAAGATACATGAGTCAATGTCATATGAAGGACAGTTTGGGGAACAATTTGGATGACATTCTCGGGTTGCTGATGGATGATATTATGATAACTAACGGTCTAGATTATAGTTTTGCCAGTGGAATTCATCTGTCAGATAATGCGCATGCGCAAATTTGATTGTTGTGCTTTTTTATTAGATATTGTGCTTTTGTGTTGGCAGCATTGTGCTTTTTCCTTTTTGAACAGCGGACCGGAAACACTGCTTATCATAGACAAATACCCTCAAATGTCACTAGATCTAGGTAGTAGGACATAGCTGGTCTTTGGGGTCTATTCAGTGATGAATAAGGATATCATTAGGTCAACAATATATTGGCCAACAAGAATGATAAAAATCCTAGAAGCTGATCCAGTATCCATGTCATTACAGAAAACAGAATGTTGATGTTCTATGGCTGAAAATGCATGAAGCGTTTGACTATTCTTAGTTTTAGGTTCTTTTGGTACTATGTTCCAGAAAACAAGAAAATAATATTCCCCCACTATTTTTTCCCACCTATACATTTGGCAAAGTAGCACATCTCATCTGGTAACTATTATATTAACTGGAATGGGTTGTTACCATGAACATATAAACAAGATCAGAAGAACAGTAGATCACTTGTAGGTATCCTTGCTGACTTTCTTGTTGCCTAAAGTCAGTGTGTATACTTTTATTTTTTTTCTATTCAAAGATCTATTACAATAGTGTTATTCTGGAATGATACTTCAAAAATTTAATCACATGAAGGCATGTAAATATACTAGAAATAATGAAGAATTTACCTGTGTACTATATTATCTTTTCTCCAACTAGTTCCACTAGTGGTAACCCTGGTAATTTGTTATTATTTTAATAATGAGCAAAACAATAACAACATAAATGACAAATATGAATCCTTAAGGATTGTGATTTGCTAATGATGTAGTTAAGCCTTACAAAATTGCCCCCATAGTCTGCATCATTAATAATGTCTGAATCACTGTATTTGGGAAATTAAAATTATTTGAATAGTCATTTTGATTGATTGATTGTCTTTATTACCCCAAGAAACATTTCTGTTTATGATAGGGATACATAAATACATATAAAAAAAATAATAAAGGGTTAACTATAATGAATTCCACTCAGTGGAAATGAATTAATATTGTGTCTTATAAGATTAAAGTTATATTTCATTCCTAAGTAATCAAATCATGCCACATATTTTTCATTCAAATTGTCCTGAGCAAGTATTTTTTAAGATTGATTTTAAACCTTCTTGCATCATGTATATTTTTCAACTCATTTGGTAATGAATTGTATAAAATTATTCCATTGTGAAAAACAGATCTTTTGCCAATGTTTGACTTGAATGTATTTGCTATCAAGTAATTCAATTGTCTAGTCCCATAATTATGGACTGTATTGACTTCATTGAAAGTTAAATTTGATATTTTTTAATTTATTCTTGGCAAAATGAATGAAGCAACATATTTTAAGTTTATATAACAAAATCAGGTTCAGAAAATGTTTTGGTTTATATAAATTTATCTTTGGTTCTAGAAAATGTAGATGAAAAATGCACTTAATTGATTTGTTTTGTAATTTCATTAGTGGTATCAGACGTGAAATATTTGTACTCCCCCAAATAGAAATTAAATATTGCAAATTTGAATAAATGAGGCAAAAGTAAATACATTTCAAGTATTTTATGGGAATAATATTTTAGACATCAGAAAGCTGATACTAATGGTAGTTGTATGATAATTTGTTCCAGGAAAACTTCCTCATTGTTGCACTGTATGCAGGTGATAATCTACTTTATACTGAAGGTAGCCACATTACTTTTAACTTAACTAGCTTAACCTGGATGCAATGATATTCAATTGCCTACCTTCTCTGGAGAGTCTGAATCTCTTTATTTTATCCACACAATAAAACACCATATTCATCAAAGGAGACAGTTTTGCACAAGCCTCCTCAAGCACCATTCCTTTTGTTTGTATATTGAAACTAAACATGAGTACCTGAAAATTATTTTTTCACACAATAAATCCTAATAATAACTAGCTGAAAAGCTACTAACCTTTTCAGTGTCAGGTAATTTCAAGGCCCCATTGTCTTCACTTTGTTTGGGACCAGAAAATTGGTCAGAAAAATGAATATAATCAATATATTCAGAATACTTATTGATAACAGTGGTAACCTTACTATCTAATATAACTGGAATTGCCTCTGACAATTCACTCATGACATTGAAACCCAAAGGTAAATTGTGTTTGTCTCCTGGCTTGCGCTCTGGACAGTAAACACTCAGGTCTGCCATGTCTTTTACAAGCTGCTGGGCAGTTTTCTTGGCAGCCACACAAAAAACAAAACTATCCATGTCTTCTTTGTTCATTTTTATTGTTATGTGAATCTGGTCCAGAGTGGGTCTCATCATGCTTGACAAGATAGCTAACAAATCTTGGCGCTGCAACAATTTTCTCTAAGCACTTACCCAAGGAACTAAATATTTCAATACTACACTTACTTTTATCAGCTTCAATTCTACAAGCATTCCCTCACAACATGTTCTTCCACTACACCACAATGTGAAAATATTTTCACTCTCTTTCACAAGGCTCACATTTTCATATCTATCTAAAGAGCCATCATCTCCAACTAATGAAAAATTGTCTTCCAATAGCTGTCTGTGAGTATTGAACCATGTACTTGCTATTTTACTATTCTTATTCTTCCCAATAGCAAAATTCATGAAATAAACTATGAGCCCAGACATCATTAAAATTTCCAAATAGTAGCTGTCCCAATTCTGTCTGAAATTCAAAGGAACTTTGGCAATAGTGATCTTTGGTTCTGAAGTAGGATTCTCTTCCTTGACTTCAAAACCTTCAAATTCTTCAACATCCTGGAAGTGCTCAAATTCAGAATCATCATCATCTACAGTTAATTCATCATTGTCGTTGTCTATTTCATCATTTGGAATGAATGAATTTGTGTTCACTGATGCTGGTTGTTCTTCATTCACATAAAATTCCTCCTCAGCCTCCTCAAAGTCTTCAAATTCGGCAAATTCGTTATCAGATAGGTCTCTATATTGTTCAGCAAGGCCTCGTTGGAAAAAAAGTGTGATAAGTAACAATAGGTACCCCAAACCTTGACCTATTTTCATCTTCATGGATTGTTCTGATCTGCTGATGTGAATATGGAAACTGAAATAAGTATTGGTTCTTGAATATTTCCAGGTTTTAGTAGAATTACTTAGGGTTACCTTATGAAAACCTAAATCACTTTACATTCGACATGAAATGAGTAAAAAAAACAAAACTGAACTGAAGAGTGAAGACTCTGAAGAGATCCAAAAATTCCGAAATTACAGATGTGATTTTATTGTTGATTGATGTGACTGATGTGAAGATGATTTGAGGGTTCTCTTGGGAAGTTTGATAACACGTGACACGTTGACATGACAAATGGCAATTATCGACTGATCGGTGACACTGTCAAGTTAGAACTGTTCGGCGTAGTCGTTCTGCACCGGTTCCCATTTCATTGTTCGCGTCTTGCACTGAGTTCTAAGTTCAAACACGATTACCATTCATAGTATCAGCGTGTTTTTCATTCCATCGAAAGAAGTGGGCACTGATAGATGCGCTGTTTTGTCGTGACGTCACCAATTGTTCAAGTTCTGATGTATACTGGAGTGGCTGGTAAACATAGATGCGCTGTTTTGTCGTGACGTCACCAATTGTTCAAGTTCTGATGTATACTGGAGTGGCTGGTACCATGGAACTGAGATGTTTATCTTTTTACAAGTCTTTAGGCTCTTTAGATGGAACAATGGATTAAACAACTCATTGATGGAAATACACATTTCGTTGTGTCTCAGTCGTCATGTATCTTCATAATCAGAAGAGGCTGATACGATTTTATTGATTAACACCCATTACTCCATCTTCTGTAATCTCTCAAGAATCTCAAAATTCTAAAATGTCTCAATACGTTTAATAAATATACTTAGAATGTATCAATTGTCAAGTCAATCTCCTACAATCAAACCGCTGAGTTCTCGCAATGCGATTTGAAAGTGCGTATTTTATTACAACAGTTTGATGGATTTTCATCGACGTTCCAGCTTCCAGCGGAATTTTGCAACAGTTCGATGGTTCCTTCAATTCATGCAAATCATGCGCATGACAAAATGTTGGAGTGAAAAACGCACCCATCGAAGTCAACTTTAACGAATTTATCAGTCAAAATCATATTTGCGCCATAGAAATTATATAATTTGGGCAGATGTCATAGAGGCTCGTCTTCAACAAAGTTCTAGTACATTTTATTCTGAAAAATAATTGTTCTTCGCAATGTTGGTAGAACTGATGATGATCAAATCAGTTCTACCAACCTTGTCCTTGATTGCTAATGACATCTATATCTAATTACTTCAACTTGAATGTTGTTTAAAATTCCAGAAGTTTTCATTCTTTGAAAAATACGAATTTGCGATTCGTGGAAACACGAAAAATACTCAGTTCCATTTGTTTAGTTTTTTAGATTTAAATAGTTGTTTTCATAGATCGAAAAAATGAGTGGCATATTGAAGCTAAATTCATTTTTAGCTAGGAAAATTTTCACAGCAGGAAAGGTAAGAATATTTTATTATAACTATAGGTAACCTACAATGTTACATAACTTTTTTTTTTCGAAAATATTTTGCTTCGATTCGAATTCTGGATTTTGTGATATCACCAATATTTAATGAATGTTTGGGGTAGTATATGCTTTATAATTAGGTATACATCTAGTCATCAATGATAATATTTTCATCAGGTAGGTAGATACTAGAGCTCTGTAGATACCTAGGTACCTACCTACCAGAATCAGAAATGCAGATAAGAACTGTTTGATGTTTCCTAATATTCCATATGTAGATAGATACATATCTACCATTCAGAGAAATACCTTCATATGTCTAATAGACCAAGATGATCAAGAAATATCTAGGTAAACCATCTCATTACTTCTCTAACAGATGATCTACCTTGTACCTGAGTGTAAACTTATTATGATACAAGGTTTTCTGTCGTCAATAGGAACCTACCATCTTAGCTTATTGTCATGATTACATCACCTATGATAGCAATAGCTGAATATTCCATCTGGTAGATTATGAAGAACTGTTTTTGTCTAGACCAGAGGAAGTTACAAATTGAGGCTGTGGGCCCCCTTGCTGTGCTACAAATTTCAAAATGTCCGTGGGACAACTCCCCTTTTATTTTTTTCTTGTGTTTCTTGTATTATAAACATGATTATGTGAACTATTTATTCAAAAGTGAATGGTTGAATAGATATTTTGAAATGAAAAAATGTCTACAAAAAACTCAAAATATACTTCATGAAGAATTTACTTTGGTTCAAATATGCCTTCAGATAATCTGTTTTTCATTGATGATACTTTACATATCAGTGCCTAATTAGGATGATTGTCTTGTTATTTTCCAATGATTATAGTAAATCCCAGTTGAATCATGTTTTAAAAAGAAACCACAAAACCATATTATTTGAGACAATGAATAATACATGAGAATATTGATTGTTGTATCACATTTTATGTAGTTGTAGTATTGATTCATATTTCCATTTTAAGTAGGTAAGTAGAGTCCTATGTTTTTGAACCAGTGGATAGCTTTGTTTACTATGTTGATTTTATGACACTGATTTCTTGTATTTCTTGTCTACTTAAGTAAACATTATTTTTATATTAAGGCTTGGAAATTTCCAAATGAAGATTATTGTGATGTTCACTTTTGAAGTCACTGGATGTCAGTACATGATATTGAAAGTCATTTTAAATCATTGAAAGTCAATTAAAGTTGAGTTTTTGTTTAAGCCCCTTAGCCTTTGTTCCATACTGAAAGCTGCTGAATTTCTGAAATTCAGTGAAAACCTAACCTGACAAGTATTTGGAATCTGGAAGGTCTCAATTTTTTGGATGTTATTTGATGTATTTTTTTATCTCTTGGAGCGCACCAAAGAGAATCCCTACAATTTCCTGAAGAACATCAAGTGTACCCAAGAAGGATAGGGAGAGACTGTAGGTATTGGATTTTTTTGAACTGTTGGAGGTTATAAGTTCTTGACATCATATGTTACTAAGTAAAGTTACTTAGTTATTGAAAGTTACTAAATTCTTACAAGTCCAAGTCTAAAAATCAACGAGTTTTTAGAAGTCACTTAGCCACTGGAAATTATCAATAATTACCTACTGGATTATTTTGGATTCCTAGAGATGTCTTCATTGAAAGTCACTTGATTGATTAGTTTTTGGAAGTCACTGAGTCTTTAGAAGTCTCCCAGTTTTTTGGAACTCACTAGGAGCAACAAGTGTTTTGTACAAGATTTTGGAACTATTGACAGCAATCAAATGTCACTGACAGTTCAAGTTACTAGGAATAATTCAAGGTTACAAAGCCTTTTGAAATCACTAGAAGTCAATAAGTCTCTTGAAGTCACTAAAAGTCTGGTAACTGGATGTATGTTAGTCACTGGAAGTAAATTTACAGAGTCAAGTTCTTGGAAGTTACTTAGTTTAAGTCCCAAGTCTTTTGGACAAAATGAATTTTGGACGTCTTCCTAAGTTCCAGTCTTTTGAAGTCTATACCTACTGGAAATCAGTGAATGTTATTGCAAGTTACTGGGTATCTTCAGAAGTTACTATGTCTTCAAAAATCACTATAGGTGCCACTAAGTCTCTCGAAGTAACTGAAAGTCTAGCCACTAAGTCCTTAGTACTTGGAAATCCCTAAGCCCAGAAGCCTTTGAAAGTGTCTGGAAATTATTCAAAGTTACTAAGCCTTTGGAATTAACTAAAGACCACTGATTCTCTAACTGAAAGTCTAGATACTACTGACAGCCATTGAAAGTATTTTAAAGAAATCAAGTCTATGAAAGTCACTGAGTCTCTGATTGTCTTTGGATGTCACTAGGTCTTTAGACGTCATGAAGTTTTTGAATGTAACCAGGTCTTAAGGTGTCATGAAGTTTTTGGATGTTGCTAGGTCATTGGACGTTACGAAGTTTTTGGATGTCACTGAGTCCTTGGACGTCACTAAGTCTTTTTAAAATCCGCTGAGTCATTGAAGGTCCGTGACAATTTTGGATGTGATTGATTGACAGACATTCTAAGTCTTTAGAAGCCCTTAATTCTTTGAAAGTTACTGAATGTATGCTGTAGTCCCTGGAATTCATTTTACCATATTTTACTAAGTCAAGTTCTTGAAGGTTACAAGGAATTCAGAAGTCCTAAGTCTTTTTAAATCAATGAGTTTTCAGAAGTCTCTGGAAGTCTCTGAGTAGTTTGTAGGCTGAGATGGAAATAGTGATTATTATAGAAATTTACTGGATATCTTTAGAGTTCATAATTCTATGGAACTCAGTATAGAAACCACTCTTTTGAAGTCACTAGATGCCACTATGTCCCTCAAAGTCACTGACAGTCTGGATACCACTGACAGACATTGGAAGTATTTTAAAGACATCAAGTCTTTGGAAGTCACTGATTCTCTGAATGTTTTTATGAGTCGCTGCCGTCTTTAGATGTCACTAAGTCTTTGGATGTCATTAAGTTTTTGTACGTCAGTAAGTCGTTGGATGTCACTTAGTTTTTGGATGTCACTAAGTCTCTGGATGCCACTATTGTCTGTCAAATTGTTCAAGGTCAGCCTACCTCTGCCGACTGTTTCGCGAGCGCTGCACATCCACGTGGACAGAAAGAACGCCAACGTTTCGGATGCCGTTTCCAAGGTGTATCCGGTGGTCGATCACACGTTCGACGCCATCGTGGTGGGGGCGGGCGGGGCGGGACTGAGGGCGGCCGTCGGCCTATGCCAGGAGGGCTTCGAGACGGCCGTCATCACGAAGCTGTTTCCTACTAGGTCGCACACGGTGGCCGCGCAGGGAGGGATCAACGCTTCGCTAGGTGAGTGTTTTTGGGGTACAAGGGGTGAGGTGGGCAACGTTGCCAATATCCTAAGATATCGGATTTCTAACACTCGCTATAGGCAAGAAAACTGATTTCTAAAAGAATACTATGACAACCCAGGCAACCAGATGACGTTTCAGTGACGTCTTTTTACGTCAGTTGAAGGTCCAAGGTGACGTCAGGAGTTGACGTCGTATGACGTGATAAATGACGTGAATAAGTCACAGCCCAATGACGTCATTTTACTCACGTTTATTGACGTCATTTCCCCACTGACCTCTGATGACATATAATATTGATATTGATTATGTATTGTTGAGTCTGCATGGTGGTTCCTCCGGTGTCATGTTCATTCAATCATCTATTCAGCACCGCTTTCCCTCAGTATGCATCTTCATCAGAGTAAAATCAGTAACTCGTATTTGTATCAAAAATTATGTAGTTTGTGTCGGCGAGATGTAAGCAAATCAAAAATAGTTTGATAGCAATGGAAAGTATGTTGGCGAAGTTAGCTTCACTTTGTTGAGAAACGTATATTCATTTATTATTTGTCATCCAACAAAAATCTAAAAAACAAATTATTGAAAAATTTTCTGAATGACGAAGCTCACCAAATTGGTACGTCACACCGATGTGATTTTTAGACGTCATAGATACGTCACTGCAACGTCATTAAAGTGACGGTTTCAATATAAGTACACCTATATTATCATTTGTATATATACATATTTAGCTTGATTGGTTTCCAAGATATACAGGGTGTCAAAAGTTTGAAAAAAGTTTCCTCTTACTTTTTTAATTTACCGTCGACAGGACGTCCCTGCAACGTCATGACACTGACGTCTTCTTTTATCCATCTAAGTGACGTTCACTCGACGTCGAGATGATGACGTGATTCTCACGTCGTCATAAATTGGTGTGTGACGTCTCTGACGAAAAATCACCAATTAGGGACGTCACAGTGACGTGATCATTCGTCATATGGTTGCCTGGGAATTAGCATGATGCGAAAAGGCACAAGTAATTTTTTTTGAGCGGTATTGACGTCACAAGTACTATATTGGTAGTCGAGAAAGATCGATTTTTCCTCGGATATTTGCCTATTCAGTGAGATGAACAGCGTTGCTGACTCAACCAATTTTTTAGCTTGTTTGGATATTTCAACATTATTGCTCTCAAGATTTAACTGATTTCTAGTATGTAATCGTATGTAATGGATGAAATATGCAAGACAGATTAAAACTCACTTGTTCTTGTTTTCTTATAAACAGGATTGTGACATGAATAAATTCATGTATATTATGAATGAAAATAAGCGTATCCACTACTTTATGAAATCATTGAATGAAATAATGGACACACTGTATACAAAGCCTATGTGTTATATATTTTTTCGACAACTTCTACAAAAAATCACATTTCACGTTCTAATTTCCGAACGAAAAACCGACTATTTCCGAAAGGAAGTACTTTTCGTCCGCTGCAGGAATGCCAGTTCAACTGAATTTTTAGTAGATAAATATCCTGATTTGCATATTAAATCTACTGATCTACAGAAAAATTTCATAATGTACTGAAAAATATTTTGACACTCATTCATTATTATAATTACCTATATTGTTATGAATCTTTAGTTGGTCACATACACTTATAAATTGCATATTTCGGCACGCTTTGTTTGAACTAATTTTACAAAAATGTAAATATAGTAACTAATGATATGTATAAACCAAAAAAGGACAATACTTTATCTGATTCAGATCAAATTCAATTTTTTTATTTGTTTTGTATTTTTGTTGTTCATTTTTACTATTTGTTCCTGTTTGTTATATACTCAAATATTATGATGTATTTTGTGATATTTGTGAGTATTTTTTAATTGGGAATCAGTGCCGGATTTAGGGGGGGGCTGTGGGACTATCAGCCCCCGGCGGTGAATTTCAAGAGGCGGTACAGAAAAAGAGAAAAGAGGAAAAGCAAGCAGCAATTCAGTCTTCGACTGGTTGAGATACTGTTTTTGTGAAAATCATAACATGCACTAATCTAGCGTCAGCTGTGTCTTGGCGTTACCAACGATAATCTCGATGGTAACGGTCTTGGACGCTACAATACAAAAGCGGCGGCGGTACATACTTTTATTTGATGATGAGAAGAAAAACCGCATTTTACTCGTCTAACTCAATAACAAAAAAACAAAATCAGAGTGGTTGTCCTTGGTATTATTGGTAATGGTACTAATAATAAATAAATATTAAAACTTGAATTTAAAAAAATGAGTAAAAAAGGTGGTGCATTCTGGAAACGGCAGAAGATTAATAAACAGAATTAGTTTGACGAATTTGTCAAGAAATGCCCTGAAATACATTCATTTTTTATAAATTCAAATGAGACAGTATCAGAACCGATAGAACCGTCTCCGGGAACGATCTCAAGACAGGAATGGTAAGTTTCATATATTTTTAAATTCAATACGCGAAAAAGAAGAGTTAGAATCTCAAAAATAGATGATCAGAATATGAACATGACTAAGCGTTGTTTTAGGGATAATCACAACAAATTCATTGAATATTGGCAATTACTGAGAATTTTTGTACTATCCCTGATGATTCGTAATGCCAGTGGTGAAATGTCATTCTAAACAGAGTGAAAAACTACCTTAGGAATTCCATGGTAGAGGATATGTTGAATATCTTATCAATTTTAAGTATTAACAGTGAGATGTTATCAAATCTGAATTTTGATGCCATTGACGACTTTGCATCAAGAAAATTATTGTACCTAAGTAGTATTCATCTGAAAAAAATATGTGTTGTTTGTTGTTATGTTTAACGTGTGTAGAAAATATAATTTGATTCGTTGTACATAATGATTTCATGTTATTGTTATATACTGTAAAAAAAGCAGTGAAAGGATTATTTGAATTTTGAAACTGACAATTGAAAATTAAATATTTGGCGGCGGCGCGGCGGCTTCGTGAAAGTTAGCCCCCGGCGTAAGGGAGTATAAATTCGGCACTGTTGGGAATTATGAATATGATTATTTTTGTATAATGTTCATTTTGTTTGTTTCTATTTTGTTGGAAATAGGTATAGGTATATTGTAGCCAAGCGGCGTCCATTTAATGAAAAAACCAAGGCCAATTAGATCCCATTCAAAGGCTGAAAAATCCAGCGATTTTTTTTACAAAAAAAAACGTCTTGCCAGTCTTGCCACCACTGAAATTCGTCTAAAATAGATATGTACCAAGTTTCATGAAAAAATATCCAACATTAACGAATCTACAGTGTGTCTCATTTCAAACGGCGGCCCAGTGGTCGAGAGCGCGAAGGCGTTGAGTTCGTATGGGGACTCCCACCGAGGCATGGGTTCGAATCCCAGTTAGGCCATGGATGTTTGTAAATGTATGCTTTCCTAACCCCGCACAACTTTCGACTTATGGGGTGTTGGATCCAGTGCTGGGTCCAACGAGGAAATGCAATTGAAAATAAAAAAAAACTCCCCCCTCTATATCTCAGCTAATAGACGTGCGATCTTAACCAAATACATCATTTTGGACACTGCCGTGCGTTTTTATCAAAATGAAAAGAGGGTCAAGGTTTTATGAAATCATATTAGTTATGTTCTACTGGGGAATTGACCTTATTATATTGTTCTTCTTGGTTTCAAACCCTTTTATGTGAATTTTCATATCCCTAAGAAGGGCACATCTGAACAGCATTTTTGCGAACATAATAATTATTTACTCAGAGTTCAATATAAAATAATATTTCTTGTCTTTTCTTTCAAAACACGATACCTTGTATTACGGTAACCTGTCTCTTTAACACTCGTGTTGTTTAATGTATGAATTTGTTTTTATCCAATGATTGGACTACTAGAGATCTTTTTTTTTATCTAAACAGGCAAAAAAGTGAAGACAGAACTTCATTGTTTCATGTTATGTGAAATATCGCTAAATTTGGCGTGTTTTTTTTTTCTTCAAAAGGACTGAATTTGTTTTTGTGAATTGATTATTGTTGGAAAGATTTGTGTCGAATGAGAATATATAATTTCAATTTTGTATCATTTGACTTCCTAATCCTGTGAGAATAAAAAAGATATTTCACTTTTGAGTCGATGAAAAAATCAATAATTATTTTTAAATAATAATTGATTGCAACATTATCCTTTTTCCTAAATGAATATTTATATTTAATCACGTATACTCTTGAATTAAAGCAAAAAACAAGAAAATATTTCAAGCAATGTGAGCATTTCCGATTAGCCAACATAAGATAGAAAGAGATAGGTATTTCGCTTCACTCGTCGTTTATATTGAGTTCATTGATAAAAATACAATAATTTCGACAGTAGCACCACTTTCATTCATATTTGACATATGACACCTTTGCAGTTAACCTCTCAATATGAAATGTCTTGCCATTGAAAATACATAACACTAGGGTCCCTTGATGTAAATTGACGTATTTGTCATCTTAACAGGGTACGGACAGATCCTCGTCTCCTCTCACTCTAAAGTGTTTGTGAAACGGTTATATAGTTCCATCTTTATTCATTGACCATTCCAGAACACGTGATTTTGACATGGTTTCTTCAGGGGCACACAAACTATCTGTTATATAGGTTACCTTTGATGAGCATAGCCCTGGCCATATCTGCCACATCCACAATATAATAACAGTTTCACCAAACAAAACTATGAAATTCTTCTGGTTCCAACTCGGGTTCCGAGGAAAACGATTCCACTAATTCTGGTTTCATATGACGAATCTTGACAAAATACAATGTTTGCCCCTCAGCAACCTGTCAAATGTCGTAATTCTGGAATGATTAATTTCTGGGGATCAACACTAGATTTCTGACATTTGTTGTTTTTTAGGTTATATTGAAGACATTGACGTATCACACGTAATTTGCACATGTAATTTCTCATTCAACTCTACATATTATATCTAAATGATGATGATAATTTTCGAGTTTAATACGTTTTACCAAATGGGACTGTTCTTAGGCAGTAGGTACCTATCAATACATTAATTTTGATTTCAGAATAAGCCTTATGGTCGAGAAGTGGTGAAAAATTGTTTTTCTACAAACGTCAAAAAATGACAAGGTTCGCGCATTGATAACAAATTGCGAAGTGACACTTTTTTCAGTTTCCTACGTTACTCCATGATAACTTGCACAAAACAATGCGCGAAGTAAAACAGTGCGCGAAGTACCTACTTCGCGCATTGTTATGTAAAATATAAGAGATATTTATATTTCAACTTTATGGTCGTCAATCGAGCAAACATCTACAAAATCATTAATTTCTGAATGTTCAACAATAACTTTGTTTCATCTCGTGGAGCGCACGAGAGGAAATTCCTATCATGTTCGTGGAACATCGTGCGTTCCTAGGGAGGACAGGGAGAGGCCTTTCAAGTCAGTTCAACACTATTTTTTTTATCAAGCTGAGCATATTTTTACTTTAGAACTATATTTCTTGACGTTTGTAGAAAAAATGTTGTTTGCAGCTCGAGCGCGAAATACTTTGGTCATCTCGACTATTTTTTTAACTCGACTACGCCTCGTCAAAAAAATCAGATCTCGATCACCAAAGTAGCATTTCGCACTCTAGATACAAAAATAACTAATGTAGGTATCCAAACTAATGTGCTCATATGTCATGTGCGCTGTATATATTCATGTTGTGAATAATTTTTGCAGTTTTTCACGAACACTTGATATTTTCTGAATGTAGGTATAATGTTTCAAATGTAGGCATATGCCTCTTCTTTTCGTTTTAATCAAAACTGTTTCTACTAGAATGCTCTCAAAAACTCATGGAGTGGAAAATTATAGGCACAATGAGAGAGTATAATATGTGATTTCTTATTATTTTCACCTCGAATATTTTGCTGATGTATTTACCAATTTTCCCCATTCGGTCACTTTCTTTCCATGTTCTAAGTTCATTTGAATTTTATGGAAAGCTGACAAATTCAAATTTGCCATCCAACTGATCGATACAGCCTAACGCAGCAAATGTTACCATCCTTCCAGAACAGAATTGAATAATGCCGTTTTAAGATCAAGTATGAAATTGAAATTTTGTAAGATCTCTTTTAACGCCTATGAATCTGACGTGACAACAATGTCATGTCAGGGACGCCAATACACGAAACCAAAGTCACTAGATGATTAAAATAGAAAGGAGCTATGATCTGTCCGTACCCTGTTAGATGACAAATACATCAGTTTGCATCAAGGGACCCTACAGAACATGGTGGAAATATACAGGGTGTTTGAAAAAAACTGACCCCCTTACTAGGATAGGTAGAACACTGCAAAATAAGTTGGGTTTATTTAGTAAAAAAATGTCCTTACGGCATCCGTTATCAAGATAAAAGGTGTTGACAAAATGATTTTTTTACACATTTTTCAAGATTGTGTCGAAACAACTGGCATCATTGTAATGAAATTTTGTATGGATGTTGCTTGAAATCTGACACATCATCATCACTAGTAACACGGTTCGTATCGAGTAGTTTTGAACACTATTTTTTTGAGGTTAGATTTTTCATTCTAATTTGATGTGAACTTGAACATCATTCAATTTCACATCAAAAAGATACTCTTGGTAAAACTCGATAATGTGTTCCCTTTTCGGAATATTTCGATTTGAAAATGATGAAGTGATAACTGTTGATGGTATAAAGCTATGTATTAGAGTGAGTAATATGAAAAAATATCACCTATTTATTGAATACCGAAAACAACAATACATTTCTGATGCTGAACTTATTGATTTAACAATGAATCACAAGAATACATAACATCGAAACAGATTTGACTAAGAACATGGATTACATAGTTTTGTTGTATCTTGAGCAGAAAGTCTATGCTACATAGGTAAATTCACGTCAAGAGTTGTAAGACATAATTGAACATCACTTAAATGATCTAACAGCTGATCCTCAACTGTTTAGAAGCATAATACATTCTTAAGAAAAGACTATAGAATCGTGTATTCGTCGAAACGTAGGACATTTTGAACACTTACTCTAACTGATTCAATATTTCATGTTTCTAGTCAAATATCTCTTAATTTTCTTCTTTTGATTCTTTGTTCTATCAATAACTTCAGCACAAGAATAATTAAGGCAATTGAATAAAATAGGTAATTGAACTCAATAAAATTCATTTTATACCAGTATCAGCTATTACTCCATTATTTTCATATCGAAATATTCCGAAAACGGAACATAGTATCGAGTTTCAACTGAATGATGTTCAAGTTCATATCATATTTGGATTGAAAAATTTAACTTCAAAAAAGTTATGTTCTAAACTACTCGGTACGAACTGTGTAACTAGCGCCCTCTATGAGAATCAGATATAAAAACAAATTCATGCGATGTGTCAGATTTCAAGAAACATCCATATAAAATTCCATTACAATGTGCCAGTAGTTTCGACATAATCGTGAAAAATGTGTAAAAAAATCATTTTTTCAACACCTTGTGTCATGAAAACGAATGGCGTTACGACATTTTCTCACTGAGAAAACAAAACTTATTTTGCAGTGTTCTACCTACCCTAGCAAGGGGGTCAGTTTTTTTTAAACACCCTGTATATGGTGAGCTACTCAGGTATCTTGAATTCGTATTTTCTGCGCATAACGTCATTGCGAGTCTATACTCCCACCAAAATGATCACGGCGACTCGGGCGAACTGATAACAGACTGCTAGCAATTGTTTTACTCGCAGTGACGTATACGAAGATGCGTCGTAGCACACCATACTAATTCCACCATGCATAAGACCAATTCGAGAATAATTGAATCATCCACCAGCCAACATGGAGGCGGACACGTGGCAATACCACATGTACGACACGGTGAAGGGCAGCGATTGGCTGGGCGACCAGGACGCCATCCACTACATGACGCGCGAGGCGCCCAACGCCGTCATCGAGCTGGAGAACGCCGGCATGCCCTTCTCCAGAACCACCGACGGCAAGATATACCAGAGGGCGTTCGGTGGGCAGTCGCTCAAGTTCGGCAAGGGCGGACAGGCTCACAGGTCGGTCTTTATTAGGGTAAACTAAGAGTTCCTAAATGTACTTGACACTGCTGTATTGACGTTTCTTGTATATTAGAGTACGGACATTATTCGCGAAAATCACGAACCAATAGGTCGCGTGCAAGAACTGTCAGATGACCGACCCTGGAGGCAAAACATATTTGTTTACAAGTGATCGAAATAGTTTTCCACAATTATTTTGGCATATGAATCGTATTTTTCCGCTATTCATCAATTCGCTTATGCCATCACATTGTGCTGTTGTAAAATGCACAAAAACTGCAGCGGAAGATGAAGAAATCCGGATGGTACATTATGATTCAAAAGTAAGTACCTACTATAGTCACTCACATAGTTTTCATTTTTGAAATTTGGTTATTTCTCTGATTTCTCATCGGAATTCCTTCTGCAATGAGAGCTAATAGAAATATACCTGAAATTTCTAGAATAATGCAAGAAGATTGGATTCATGCAATCAATCGGGAGGACTGGTCTGACATGCTGACGATCGTGTGTGTTGTAGACATTTTCAATCTATTAGCAGTATTAGCTTGTATTGCAGAAGTGGCAGAAGGCAGAAGGAATTTTATTAAGGAATGACAACATTTCATAATGCTAACTATGTGAGATTACTATTTATCTGAAAAATCATATTCCCTAGTCTCTTGCTGCATTTTTTGTGCATTGTACAACAGCACAATGCGAAGGCATGCTTGAATTAATGAATAACGCAAGAAACACGATTCGTATGCCAAAATATTGTGAAAAACTATTTCAACCTTTTGATTCCTCTGTAAACAAATGAAAAAGTGAGGTTGTGTTTCAATAATTCACAGAAGAATGAGGTTGTGTTTCAATATTTTGCCTCCAGGGTCGGTCTTCGTGCACGCGACCTATAGATGACGCTATTAAACGTCAAATCAACGTCAAGTTTGAAACTGAGTATGAACAACAAAAACATTGCCGTATGTATCCATTGCAAATTGGTTATTTCGAAATCATTTTGCAAAATAGTAAATAATAGGTTGACTTCGTGAAATCTTCATAATTGATGTGCAAGGTTTCCAGTATGGAAAAAAGAACTTTTTGTGCAGAGAAATTGTCATTTTGATGTGGACAATGGTGGTATTCATCATTGATATCACATTACAATTCCACTATTTTCAAACATAAGGAATGGTCGGAATGGTCCACTCAACACTTGCCTGGATTGGAATGGAACCATAAGAAATCAGCTATTACAACAATATGGTATATGTATTAAAACATAATTGAATCCATCAAGAAATATCATTGGCTGTTATGAAGGAGATGAAATTCTAGTGAAGGGGTTGGGAAAAGAAGATATGGTTGGAGAGACTGAGAAGAATGAACTATATCATCGATTTACATAAACAAGGATCCCTAGCAATTAAGTACTTGAAGTTATTTTCAAGATCGAATCATTGCAACCAATATTTATATAATGATGTGTAATAATTGTGCCTTAGAAAATGTATATTATTCAAGGTAGGTACTGGTTTCTTCATTGTAAACAATAAAAGTTAATGCAATAATTCGAGTTTTATATAAGGGAAAAATGAGGTTCTGGAATATGCACTTCAACAAATAAATAATTTTCAAATGAAACACATAATCATGAAACTCAAAACAATGGTCGCCATATTTGTTGTCATTGTTGTTCATACTTGCAAGACTTGTAGGGTTAGCCACCAGAGGCCGCACACTTCGCGATTCTCGTGAATGGCAAGCGCTGACAATCAGACATAACCACAAATAAATTGATGGAAAAAGCGGGAACTGACAGTACACGGACGTGCATAACATAAATTTCAAAGGTTTGATAAATTGAGAGAATTAAGAAAAAGATGCAAGTTTGTGCCGTTTCCAACTGTGAGAACACGGAAAATCAATTCACCTTATTTGAATTTCCATCGGATAACGTAATTCTACAAAAATGGAATATGATGCGGCCGGCATGGAATATAGGTTCAGGCCACAAAATTTTCGAGGTTTTAAAATTTCTTGGTAGGATATATAATATTTTTCAACTCATTTTCATCAGGTAAACTTCAGAACGGAAGTTTTGATGTTGAAGAATAGGATCGTATTGGGAGAAAGAGCCGAACCCTCAATTTATAAACTGAGCGAGTTTCGAAAAGAACCTTATTCCAATTTAGAACCAACAAGAAACGAAAAACTTGCAGATGATGAAATTCTTTTCGAACATATTTTGAAAGAAAAAGACTTGAGAATCGAATTTTTAGAGCATTCAAAAATCCAAGGTTTACGAGTGGAAGATAGTGAGGAATTCAGGAAACAAATAGAAGAAAAAAATAGAGTTGGAACATAAGTAAAAGCAAAAATATTTAGATACAAAAGTCAGAGTTAGCAAAATTCAAAACTATGACCTAATAATTATTCCAGATTTTAAACAAAATCAGCAAATATCTTCAGAGAAATACAAGAAAATTGAACAAGCAAATTCAATGAACAATACTATGAAAAACTTTTGCATTTGAAAAACCGAATGGCAGATTTGAATAACAAATTGAATAATATCAGTAAAAATGTTGCCTCACATGAGCATGATTCCTCTCAAATATGACAATTTAATGGGAACAGATGGGATGCAAAAAGTTTGGAAAAAACTTTGGTGATCAAATTCACGTGTGGTTCATCTGAACCACTTCTTGGGTACCAAGATACGAGCACAGAACAGGAATGCTTGAAGAGTGCACCATTTATGTTAGGTATTGAAAATGATCTTTCGATGGCCGTGAGTCGAGCGCTGAAGTCCATTATACCTACTTCCGTATGTCTTGGAGAACTTTTATTATTTATCCTAACTGAAATCAAGTGTTATTGTTGTCATATCATTTGTTTATTTATTAATTACTTATTACCTACCACTCTTGTACAAGTGAAATTGTTTCATACGAAATAAAAGTATGTTCCATTGGTTGAAATTCATGTTTTTACCCCATTCTAAACTTTGGTGATGAAAAAATATTCAACTGAACGTATCTACACATATAAGAGAGTTATTTCATAGGAATAGTATATGTATTTCGTTGGTATATATGTACATAATAATAAGATATCGACTTTCATTGAGGTCCTTCAGCCTTATCATTCAATATTTCCAGAAGAAATAATTCACTAATCAATTTATCATACCCTTTTACCCACTCGAGGAGACGCTATGCACTTTCATACCAAAATCAAAAACAGAGAAAGATATATGAATGTACTCTTCCCAGAGGAAGGAGGATGCGAGGATCCTTTATCTAAGTGAAAAACATATTCTTGTCCTTGGCAAAACATATAGGTCGCGTGCACGATGACCGACCCTGGAGGCAAAATATTGAAACACAACCTCATTCTTCTGTAAATTATTGAAACACAACCTCACTTTTTTATTTGGTTACAGAGGAATCAAAGGATTGAAATAGTTTTTCACAATATTTTGGCATATGAATCGTGTTTTTTGCGCTATTCATTAATTCAAGCATGCCTTCGCATTGTGCTATTGTACAATGCACAAAAAATGCAGCAAGAGACTAAGGAATATGATTTTTCAGGTAAATAGTAATCTCACATAGTTATCATTATGAAATGTTGTCATTCCTTATTAAAATTCCTTCTGCCTTCTGCCACTCCTGCAATACAAGCTAATACTGCTAATAGATTGAAAATGTCTACAACACACACGATCGTCAGCATGTCAGACCAGTCCTCCCGATTGATTGCATGAATCCAATCTTCTTGCATTATTTTAGAAATTTCAGGTGTATTTCTATTAGCTCCTATCGCAGAAGGAATTCCGATGAGAAATAAGAGAAATTACCAAATTTCAAAAATGAAAACTATAGGTGAGTGACTATTAGTAGGTACTTACTTTTAAATCATAATGTACCATCCGGTTTCCTTCTTCTTCCGCTGCAGTTTTTGTGCATTTTACAACAGCACAATGTGATGGCATGAGCGAATTGATGAAAAGCGGAAAAATACGATTCGTATGCCAAAATAATTGTGGAAACTATTTCGATCACTTGTAAACAAATAAGAAAAGTGACATTGTGTTTCAATATTTTGCCTCCAGTGTCGGTCATCTGACAGTTCTTGCACGCAACCCATGATTTGCATAAAAATCGTTTGTGGTTATGTTTGCCTAGTGTCCGTCCTCTAATATACAAAAAACGTCAAAACAGCAGTGTCAAGTACATTTAGGAACTCTATATAGTTGCCACCAGGATGATGATAAATTCATAATCAGAAATTATGTCAATTCGAGAATGTCAGTGGTGACAAGTGTGTCCTCCATGTGTCTTCACTCTCATAGTGGAAGGAGAAGATGGTGTGCTCAACAGAATGCTCAAACTCGTCTTGTTCTGCGCATGACGTCAGCTGGGATATAACTGTCATTGCTATATTTCATCAATATTGCTATTATTTGTTTTCGTGATTGATGTCTCGAACTTCAGATATTATATAAGTACTGAAATTGTATGATATGATTTCGAAATGCCCACTTGTTTCGTTTCTGATTATGGAAATTCCAACTAACATACAAAAGGCACAGATTTTAAATTTTTCTGCTTTTCCAAGAATGGAGATCTAATGAAACGATGGGAGCTTGCTGCCGACAGAATATAAACTCAAATAATGGTACCTACCTTATATTCCTTATATCCTCATTCCAAAGTATTCTCCTATCATATTATTATCACATTCATATTACAGCACGTTTTTCTTCAAAACATTTTCATGGAAAATGTTCCCAAACAGCTACGAAAGTACGGTTCTTGATAAAAAATCACAAATATTTGAAACAAGATGCCATTCCTACAGAACATCTTCCGTCGAATATCAAGTCAGAAAAAACTGAAAATGAATTCCAAACTCTTAATTTCTCACAAAATATAAATTGCAGCAAAGATTTGAATAACAAAACGGCAAAAATTGATACTCCTGTTGTCGATGTCGGAGCAGAAGCAATGTCAACGTCGTTAACTGCTGAATTTGAATCTGTCAGAATCGACACAGTAGTGGATCATTCAGATGGGATTGGCAATGCATGATAATTCGTAGGTTTTTGCGATTGCGAATTACCTCAACGTCACAATCTCCAGAATCAATGAAATAGTAAAATCGAAGGAATATGTACCTGTTTATATAAATTGACTTTTTTCTAAACAGATCGAGAAACTCGTAGAAATTTCAATAAACGTGATTGAATCCATTGCGCACGCCCATGGCAACGGTAATGTCTGTGACTAGCAGCTGATATGGGTATCCCAGATGACGTCACATAATATGCGCGTAGGCACACCATCTTCTCCTTCCACTATGCTTCAATCTCTAAAAAGCATTAAACGTCAGATCTGCTAGGCACTCTAGGACTTCATAACGTATGAGCATTTTTGTCGGCTATTTTTCGCTAAACGAAGATCTCTCTCCGTGAATACAGGGCGTGCTGCGTGGCAGACAGGACCGGTCACAGCTTGCTGCACACCCTGTACGGCCAGACCTTGCAGTACGACAATTGCAAGTACTTCGTGGAGTACTTCGCATTGGATCTGCTGTACGAGGACGGCGAATGTCGTGGGGTGATAGCTTTGTGTTTGGAGGACGGGACTTTGCACAGATTCCGCGCCAAAAATACGGTGAGTCCGAATAAGCAAATTCCCAATATTGAAATTTTCAAACCTCTGTATATTTCATGAGAATTCATTGAACATATATTTTTAATTCTTTTCCTGTGATCAAATTTCAGTTCAAAAATAGTATATTATACACCTAGGGTGAGAAGTGAGGTATACAGTCTGTCCAAGATAAGGTTGAACAGCATGGGGATCTCGGAAACGGTAGGAGATACGAAGTCGTTCAAATGGGGAAAAAGTTGCGCATTCGGAGGCTCATATCAAGAGCCTTCGAAAATTTTCAAAATTATTTTTAGTTTTTTAGTTATATCAAAAAAAGTGAATTTTTGGAATATCTATTTTTTTCTCCGTTATTATTAGGGATACAGAAAAACTGAAAAAACTTTTCCATAGCAACTTTTGATGACGTATAACGTGGTGATACGAATTTTTTTATGCGACGTTTCGTATTCGTAGAACCATCATCAACTTTTGTTTTTTGAATACGGTCCTGATAATTTTTTCACAGATTCTGAAAGGTTTTTTTATTCTGAATTCAACTATGTATTATACAAGGTGGTTCATGTGAGTTTCGACCTATTTTTAACCATCATCAATGTTTTTTCGAAATTCCAAAGGAAAAATGCCATCAGTTCCACTTATTTTGAAGGAAAATCAGTCAACACACTAATACCTCATCAACTGGTTTCAATCGACAACCTATTTCATTTTGCGGAAACAAAAATTCCATCCATACAAATTCAAAATATGTCAAGCGCTTAAACCAGGCGATGACGAAATGCGCAGGACATTCTGTGAGTGGTATACCAGGAAATGTGAAAATTTTGCAAATTTCCCGCGAACAATCATCTATACTGATGAAAGCATGGTCACTAATCATGGTATCTTCGATAGAAAAAATACACATTGTTCACGAGAAAATGAACATTTATGCATTACAGCGAGACACCAACACCGTTTAATATGTGAGTTGCAGTATTTGGTACACGAATTATTGGTCCTTTTATTCACCATGAAATAGAGACTTCCTAACGTTATAAAAATTTGCTTGAAAATCATCTTGAGGAAGCTCTGGATGATTTACCGATTGCGGAAGTTCAGAACTGTTGGTTTCAACAAGATGGCGCTCCGGTACATAATTCCAGAGAAGTTCGTGCGTTTTCATCCAGAAAAATGGATTGGTACTCATTCTGCAGTCCCTTGGCCGGCGCGGTCACCTGATTCGACACAACTGGATTTTTTTAAGGGGATTTATCAAAAACTTTGTACACGCAGATAGCTTTGATGATGAAGATGAACTGAGGGACAGTGTCATCGAAGCATTCAATAGAATAACCCCAGAAATGCTTAGTATTGTCTTAGAAGCAACTGTGAGAAGGGGATATCTTTGTTCAGAAACTGATGGTTATTATTTTGAACAATTCTTATGAATGTTTCTGTAGTTATTGTCAAAGTCAAGTTGTTAAAGTAATTCGTGTAAGAATTCATCAACAATTTTAAGCGCTGCATTGAATGATGTAGTGAAATATTTTTTATTCACTTTTCAGTATCGAATAACTAATCCATCAATGTTTGACACTAAATGATCAGAAATAAATGGAACTGATGGCACTTTTCCTTTGGAAGTTCGAAAAAACATTGATGATGGATGGAAATAGGTCGAAACACATTCGAATCACCTTGTATAATACATGGTTGAATTCAGAATAAAAAAACCTTTCAGAATCTGTGAAAAAATTATCAGGACCGTATTTAGAAAACACATAAAATAGGAATAGGAAGGAATAGGCTATTTTCTATCTGAAGCCGATGACAACTAAAAGCTTGTTATCAATAGAAACGAAGTGAACAAAATTTCGATCAATATGAGTGTTGATGTTAATATCAATATTGTCAAGTTGTCATGAATACTACAGAATGTTTGTTATAAATTCCTACATCCTACATGGTCCTTCGAGCCGGACCATTCAACGACAGCTCGCCCGCTGACAGTTTGAAAACGGACTTCACCGCCCCTTTTCCCCTCTCTTCGACAGATTCTGGCCACTGGCGGCTACGGCAGGGCCTACTTCTCGTGCACGTCGGCGCACACGTGCACCGGCGACGGCTCCGCCATGGTGTCCAGGATCGGGCTGGCCCTCGAGGACCAGGAGTTCGTGCAGTTCCACCCGACGGGCATCTACGGGGCGGGCTGTCTCATCACGGAGGGGTGCCGCGGGGAGGGCGGGTACCTCATCAATTCGGAGGGGGAGCGGTTCATGGAGCGGTACGCGCCCGTCGCGAAGGATTTGGCTGGCAGGGATGTAGTGTGCAGAAGCATGACGCTGGAGATTTTGGAAGGTTGGTATACAGGGTGTCCCATAATTAGCCTGCCAAACTTCACCAGCGGCTTCTACGATCAAAAATAGGAAGGAAAGTTTCAATGATTATGAGACGAGGAATGTCTCATGAGGGAGCTACGGCCCCCTGAAAGGGGGCTCCTGAAGATGATGTTTGTTGAGAATTTCCGAAACTCCATTAATACCAATAAAACTGAATATATAATATTCCATCAAAAAAATAAACAGAATATTAGTCTCAATCTCCAAATTAAAAATAAAGTATTGAAAAGAACTATACAAATAAAGTATCTTGGTATGTGGATTGATGAAAAATTGAAATGGGACAAGCATATAGAGGTTCTGATACAAAAAATATCTCCAATCATTGGAGCTTTGCGAAGATGTCCTAAACTTGACAAAAAATTCATAAACATAGTACTTCATTCTCATATACTCAGTCGTATTACCTATATGATAAACGTTTGGGGATCTTGTTCAAAAAATTATTTCAGTAAAATATCTGCACTTTATAAGAAAGCACTGAAAGTATTGTATCGCCTCTCATTTGATATCCCAACAAATGATCTGTATGCCATAACAGAAAAATGTTCATTGGATGAATTATATAAAATAGATTCTCTTAAAGTTTCATATAATATAATAAACAATAATCTGAAATCCAATTTTATTTTGATAAGAAACTCAGAAATTCATGATCATCACACGAGACAATCAAACTTATTTCATCTTGATTCTGCTACTTCTATAATTGGCCAAAAAAAATTTACTCACGATGCTCTAGCTGAATTTAATAAATTACCACATAATATAAAAAATTGCAGACATATTTCAAAATTTAAAGTTGAATTAAAAAAACACATGATTTCATTACGAAATAGATAAAATTTATACTTTGCAATCTACTGATTAGTCCCTGTGGCTATTTTTATGACTTGATCGATTTAGCATTTTTAAATTTCTCTTGATTTTGTTGTTGTTGTTGTCACCTTATATTATTTTATTATTGTTGTTTGTAATCAACTTCCTCATACCAGAATTTTATTTCTGACTGGAAGCTAGTTTTTGAATAAACAATAAATTTCAAAATTTCACTCAGGAGTGTATCAGTGTCTCTAGGTCCCATTGTTTCTAAGTTTTCTTGCCGTATACTTTTCAATGATTTACGAATAAATCGCGGTGTCTACATATTGCTATTTAGTTTGAGATTATTCCCTTCATTCGCGATTTTATTCATTTATTCGTGTTTGGCGTTTGAGATCGTTGGCATATTATATTTTTTCGAATGAATTGAGGTGTCTATCTATTGCTATTTACTATCGAACATTCGTTGATTGATGATTAGGTCGAGGTGTGGGGCCAGAAAAAGACCACGTGTACCTGCAGCTGCACCACTTGCCCATCGAGCAACTCCAGATGCGGCTGCCCGGAATCAGTGAATCGGCGATGATCTTCGCTGGCGTGGACGTGTCCAGGGAGCCCATTCCGGTCATACCGACCGTGCACTACAACATGGGCGGCGTGCCGACCAACTACAAAGGACAAGTGAGTAGCGCGAGTTCGACCAATTAGAACGATTGTAGCGACGGCGGTCAATTCGAATAGGTCGCGTGCAAGAACTGTCAGATGACCGACCCTGGAGGCAAAACATATTTGTTTACAAGTGATCGAAATAGTTTTCCACAATTATTTTGGCATATGAATCGTATTTTTCCGCTATTCATCAATTCGCTAATGCCATCACATTGTGCTGTTGTAAAATGCACAAAAACTGCAGCGGAAGAGGAAGAAATCCGGATGGTACATTATGATTCAAAAGTAAGTACCTACTATAGTCCCTCACATAGTTTTCATTTTTGAAATTTGGTTATTTCTCTGATTTCTCATCGGAATTCCTTCTGCAATAGGATCAGCTAATAGAAATATACCTGGAATTTCTAGAATAATGCAAGAAGATTGGATTCATGCTATCAATCGGTAGGACTGGTCTGACATGCTGACGATCGTGTGCGTTGTAGACATTTTCAATCTATTAGCAGCATTAGCTTGTATTGCAAAAGTGGCAGAAGGCAGAAGGAATTTTAATAAGGAATGACAACATTTCATAATGCTAACTATGTGAGATTACTATTTACCTGAGAAATCATATTCCCTAGTCTCTTGCTGCATTTTTTGTGCATTGTACAACAGCACAATGCGAAGGCATGCTTGAATTAATGAATAACGCAAGAAACACGATTTGTATGCCAAAATATTGTGAAAAACTATTTCAACCTTTTGATTCCTCTGTAACCAAGTAAAAAAGTGAGGTTGTGTTTCAATAATTCACAGAAGAATGAGGTTGTGTTTCAATATTTTGCCTCCAGGGTCGGTCTTCGTGCACGCGACCTATGAGATTCGGATATCTGTAACATTTCACGAAAAAAAAAAAATTGTGTGCCTAGAGGACCACACGTCGGAAGTTATAACCCCCACCACCGGCCGTCGATGGTTCGTTGATCATGACGCTTGTTTGCCGTTCTACTCCCATCTCAGAAAGATAGATTCCTGCATTCTTTTGATTTCTTTCCTCTTCAGATTTCTTCCTTTTTTGGTTTCCTTCCTTCTTTAGTTTCCCTACTTCTTTGAATTCCCCCCTCCTTTGGTTCCTTTATTTCTTTGGTTTCCTACCTTTTTTGGTTTTATTCCTTCTTTGGTTTCTTTACGCGGTGACCCGAGAGCTCCTACCAGATCAGTAAATCAATATGCAAATAAGTAGATCAATTGGCAACCCTGGGTACGATGACCGTGTTATCATTGATCAATTGGCAACCCTGGGTACGGTGACCGTGTTATCATATATCATTGAACTCATCTTTCTGAGCTCTATCCATGGATGAAATGAAATTCAGGGACTTTAATTCGAAAATTTCGAAAATATGATCGATTTGCAGAATACGTCATCACTTTTAGCAAATTCAAAATTTAAAATTTCTAAATATTGACGAAATATCCAGATAACATATAGAATTAATTTATTACTAGAACTGCGCTTCAAAAAGTTGATACTCAACGTTTCAATAGGTTTTCAAATTTGGTTATTTATTGAAGAAGATCATAGATAAGTCCGAAACGGGTAATCTCAGATCTAGAGTGAGTAGATTAAATAGAGTCACGACAGTAGATCTCCAAATAGCTGCCGTTTCCGGAAGGTCATTCGTCGAGTCACTGAATTGCTAAAAATCTGAAGGGTATCTCCCATGCAGTAATGAATTTGCGACTTCAAAGTGCCCACCTGATGTTAGGCTTAGACATTTGATATTTTTATTTCATCATCTAAATAATCTGAGAACTCCAAAAGACGGATTCTAATAGTCAATATCCAAGGTTATGACGTATAGAGTTTCATGTCTGATTGTTGAACGTTTTGTGGCCAAAGCAAAAAACAGAGACAAAGCATTAACAAAGTGAAATAGAATGCGTAGAACTGAATGGAGAGAACAAGAGATGGATGCACCTCCATATTAGAGGTCTAACCAATCCAAAAGTGTACCACTATTTTCGTTACTCTATTTATAAAGTTACTCTACTCAGACCCATGTCATCATATATCATTGAACTCACATATTATGGTATATTTGGTATGTCACAGGCATATGGATCTTTCTGTATAGTTGATATCTATAAAAAAGAAAGTTCATATGACTATAAGCAACTTAAATGCTCAATTTTTTTGCATCTATTCTAGTTTAGCAGATAAAGTGGTGGCCCATGTTATGACTTGCGTCTGCGGAGTCTGCGTCATAAAATGGAATAGTGGTGGGGACTTCGTGTACCGTGTCAGTCATATCAATGTTGCCGGATTGTGCTGATTTTCTTCAACTTGAGGAAGAAAGTACTGCAATGATCTTGAACTGATGGGATAACCCAAAAAGAAAAGAGACTATTTTGAAACACCATCAAACCTTTACTCTCGAAAATTGTTTTGTCAAAACTTTATCTCATCATTAAATGCCACTACAGTACTTTTTTCAGGGAGGAAGGAAAATATCCCTCTGCATGAAAAAGGACTCTACTTTTTAAAACCATCTAACCTTACTCGGCCTAAATGAACCTTCTTCCTAAAAAGACAGTAGCTACTTTTTTCAGGGAGAAAGGAAAATATCCATCTGCATGAAAAAGGACACTACTTTTTTAAAACCATCTTACCTTACTCAACCTAAATGAACCTTCTTCCTAAGGGGTACTTTCTACAGGGAGGAAGGAAAATATCCATCCTGCATAAAAAAGACACTACTTTTTTCAAACCATCTAACCTTAGCATTCTGACTGCCATGTCAGTCAATTTTGGCCGACAGCTTGATCTCGTGCTGACCCAATGCATTTTCATTGGTTCGAACGCGTCAGGCCACGCGAAGTTTTCAGAGTAGGGGGCATCTGAGTGATCAGCATATTGCTGCTCAGACATTGTAATGTCGTTCTGTTATACAGAAGTGCATAAAAGGACGTCAGCTAAAATCGACCGACGCGGCCTGACAAGACGATTTTTCTCAATGTATTTATAAGTGAAAGTGCGTGATATACTCCTATTAGTTATTAATTTATCGATATACTCCTATTAGTTATTAATTTATCGATAAACTCACAGGGCTTGGAACATTTGCTATAACAGCAGAAGGATAAAACACCGAAAGCCAGAAAATGTTTTCAATTTGTTACAGAAAGGAGGTTAAAAATGAGTTGAAGAGAGTGCAGACGCATTGAGAAGGCTGCCAAGAGATGCCTTCTATGTGCATTGAATGTCATGTGAAAACCCATTGCAACAATAATTAGATTCAGATATGTTCATGAGTTTTTTCACATTTTATACAATAAACATTTTCGTGGCATTATTGTAGCTATAAATTACATAGTGAGCGCCACAAAAAAATCCACATACGTTCATTTGAGCGCCGCGAATTCAGATCTAATGGAGATTTGAATGCATCGTCGGTTGTTTTTGAATGACACGGCTGGAACTGAAACTTTTGCTGTAGGTTAAAAATCACTGCCAAGCGCCGTTTTTTATAAATCACCGTCGGTCACATATGACTGACAAAGCCTGTAATAGAGAGAGAAAAACAGCTACCGGCAGCCAAAGTGTTAATCGGCATAAATGAACCTTCCTAAAAATTATATTTTTCGGATAATTACTTGGGAAAACAGAACTAATACAAAGAGCCGACCGTCGCAGGCATTGAACCCGGGTCGCCGACGTGAGATTCAAACGCAGTCAACTACTCCACGAGTCGTAGTAACTGCGGTAGTATCAGGAAGCATTTAGTTGCTGTACCCGCACTTGCCGCGCTGATTATATTTGTTATCCTTATGTCTAGTATTCGAACAAAGAGGCGATTACTAGCAACGCTGCCCTCCCCCCACAATTCTAAAATTTATAGCAAGTATACTCCCCAGACGCTACTCATGTTATGTGTATACAATGATGTTGGCATTATTATTTTCTCGTTCAGGTGTTGAAAACTGTAGATGGCGTCGACGAAATCGTCAACGGTTTGTACGCGTGCGGCGAAGTGGCTTGCACTTCGGTGCACGGCGCCAATCGCTTGGGAGCCAACTCGCTGCTGGACATCGTCGTTTTCGGCCGCGCCTGCGCCATCACCATAGCCGAGGAACACAAACCGGGCGAGTCGATCGGCAGTCTTAGAGAGGTGAGTGTTGGTGTACTGGATCTGCTTCCTTTGTACAGGGTGTTTCTCAAGTACGTGTAGAAAATTCAGGAGCATGTTGCTGACGTCAAAATATATGTCCGAAAGTTCTTCGTGTCTGAGATACAGAATGCAATAAATACTGGACACTTTCTCTTGCTTTCCCTTTCAATGATTTTTGTAATCTGCACATATTTTCTCGTTTGGAAAACTCACATGTTTCTGTAGTTTCCTGAAAATACATTATGAAGCTTAGCCACTCCATAGGATCTCCACTAAATGAAGGTAATTCTTTAGATGCCGATGACTGTCTGAATAAAATTTTCTGCATATCCAAAGTATTATTTCCAGGATTCGCTGTTTTTCCTACTATCTGTTTTTCATCTAAATTTGCTGGAATATCATCTATCCATTTCTGTATATCTGCTGATGTTTGTGAATAATGAGACTAGCCTTCTTCATTCACTTCAGAAATTGCACATTCACTATCAATCTTCAGCAGACTCAATTTCTTTTGTATGATTTCCTGTTCTAACTTCAGTTTATCTTGTTCTAGTTGAAGATTTATTTCAAGTAATTCGAGTTCAATTCTTGCTTTTTCTTTCTTACTACTCCTGCTCGATTTGGACACGCAATCTATGCACTTTGACTGACTTGATTCCTTCGAAATTGATGCTGCTATTTCTTCTAAACCTTTACGAGTTTCCTGATTTTTCGAATCCTCTGAAATCACTCACAGACGGCGATTTCTTAGATTTATTATCCGTCTTTTTGTATATTTCCTTCCGACACAATTACAGAAATTGATGTCAAAATAATTATTTTGGTTTTTATTATTCCCCGCTGTTCCCTGGTTTCCGCACCGATGTTTGGCTTATAACAGGTTGATAAGTGGCTAATAGAATTAGACTGAATTAAAGAAAAGCTCATAAACGAAAAACTGTATTGCAGATGAAAATATTACAATACATCTTATTGATAATATTCATTACTGTCTCTCTTGTCACTAAACTTCTTGATCCCAAAGCAAAAACAAAATACAGGGTGATAATATCTGTAACAGTGTATGAAAATTTATCAGAAACAAATAAATTTCGGACATATATTTATACGAACTTTTCTTCTTATTTTGACGTCAGCAACATGCTCCTGAATTTTCATGCCTTATTAAATCTGAGTTATTGAAATAAACAACAGATAAAAAAATAATAATAGTAAAAAAAATCTCAAAAGTTCACTATCACATAATGAAATGAATTAGTGAATGAGAAATCATTCACTCAGGTTTGATTTTCTCCTTTCATGATTTTAATTCGAATTGATATTTGTGCAACTTTTGATATCATGAGGTAATTTTTTGAATTTGGAGATGTCCCGTGAGTAAACTTTTTTGGCCAAGTGTAGAATTAGCAGCATCAAGATGAAACAAGTCATATTTTCTAGTATGATTTTCATGGATTTGGGAATTCCTTACCAATATGAAGTTAGATTTGAGGTGTTTGTTGATATATCATAAAAAAATTTAAGGGTATTGATCAGACACTGCTCTTCTAAAGAGAATGTATTTGTTTCTTCATATAGTTGATTTGATGGTTATAACTCGGAATCAACGTTAATGCAACATTAATTTGCATAACAAGTGGGAGAATTCCACATGAATTAGGTAATTTTGAACTAGAACTCAATATCAATGTTAATGTGTTGATTCCTTATTACCACTAGATTAACTACAACATTATGTTTTACAATTATTTTGTGCTAGAACTCAATATCAATGTTGATGCGTTAACTCCTTGTTAACGCCCTAGATTAACGTCGATATCATTATTTAAATCGACATCAACGTTAATAAAACGTAACAATTCGAGATTTAACGTTGATATAACGTTTCTTGTCTCAGTTTGAAACAAGTTGATGTTGAAACATGAATTAGCCTTACCTAAACTGAATGGACATCGATTAACATTAATTGCATGTTTCAACGTGAAAGGATTCAAGTTTGGCATGAATTTAACATTTTCAGGTCAGTTTCATGTTATTACTTCAGATCAATCATGTGCCAATTCATCATAAATATTATGTTTGTTAATATAACCTTATTTCATGTTGGAACTTGAAACTGACGTGAATTCATTGTTGAAACCCAAAGTGAATAAGTTGACTGCATGTGAAACTTCAATTATTGTAACAGTAATGTGACAGTGTCACGTATAAACGTATGAACATTCACTATTTTTTTATATCCACAAGTTTTTTAAAACAAGAATTTACTTGACAAAATTTTTTTATTTAACAACAGCCAGCCAAATTATTATTGTACTAAGTTACGACTGTTACAACTGAAACAATATCGAATAAATGATGTCTTTAGCTTGATATACATGGAAAATAAAAAGAAAAACAGGTTTAAACTCCGAATTAACGTCAGTACAATGTTCATTTCAAGGTAAAACTCAAAATCAACGATAATGTAACGTTAGTTCCATGTTAGCAATGTCAACGTCTGTAGAACATCAATTTTATATCACAACTCGAAATTAACCTTATTATGTCTTTTCATGTTTATTATAATTTTAACTTCATTTTACAACTAGGCATCAGCGTCATCAGAACGCCAGTTTCATGTTTCAACTTGGAATTGACGTTATTATAATGTAAATTCCATGTTACGACTCCAAATTAACGTCATGAAAACGTTAATGTCATGTTTAACTTGAAATTAACGTCAATACGATGTAATTTTCATGTTAAAACTCAAAATCGAATGACTAAAACGCTTGCAGAACGCCGGAGAGTCCTCGGTGGCCAACCTAGACTGGTGCAGGTTCGCGCAAGGCGCCACCCCCTCCTCGGTGCTGCGTCTGCAAATGCAAAAGGTGATGCAACGCGACGCCGCCGTCTTCCGCACAGCCGACTCTCTGAAGGACGGCGTCCGCAAGATGACCGACATCTACGGCAAACTGCACGACCTCAGGGTGAACGACACCAGCCTGATTTGGAACTCGGATTTGGTGGAGGCGCTCGAGTTGCAGAATCTGCTGTTGAACGCGCTGCAAACGGTGGCGGCAGCCGAGAACCGCAAGGAAAGTAGAGGGGCGCACGCCAGAGAGGATTACAAGGTGCGAGTGGACGAGTACGATTATACGAAGCCGCTGGAGGGGCAGCAGAAGGTAAGAGGAAACGGCAGAGTGTTTGATAATTTTCGCAATTTTAACCCTGCGTCGCCCAGGTGGGGTCTCAGATGAACAGACAAATTTTAAATGACTGGCATTTCAATTTGAATGCACGTACGTTTCATTGGTTGCCTTTAGCTTCCCAAAAACAATTCATTCTGTGATATTCTGGCGAGAATTCAGTCTTTAGTTGGCTACCAAGATAGTAACAGTGCAACCAACGAAGATCAAAATAAACGTACATCCGACTTTGCAATACAGAGAATCATTACATAACTTGGCACCATGAAGATAGATACGTAAGTACTTACAAAATTATCTCTAGAAGACGCAGGGGATGAACCATAGTGAGTGCTGGCTGATCAGATTCAAACTGTCCCCTTGCCTTATCGACTGTTCGATATTTATTTAGAATATTTTGACATAGTCAGCGTTTTACTCCATATGCGAGTATTTCATTCCGGTTGACTGAGCTGCCAACGTGAGTGAAACATTATGCGCGTTTCCTTTAATCAAATGTTATACGATGAAAAAATGAATAATGAACTTTGTAGGAATATAAACCCTCTATACAAGATATTGTGTCATGGTGATAATAATAATATCTAGTATTGATTGTACTTATGAAACTTGAAGTAGTAATAAAACTAAGGAGGAATTATTCCAAGAGTTATTATCAATATTGTTACAAACTTTACTAATGAAAACTGTTCTTGAATCGATATAATTTCGAATATAGTAGCTATGATAAAATATTTTTGGTTCCTATCGTGAAAATATGTCGGCGTCAATTAGTGAAATCCGTCATTCCCTGAAATGCCTAGCCATTTCAAGTATTGTATATTTTTTAAAAAGTTTTCAGAGATATTATGTTTTTTCCCGTGACAATCATAATTATGAAGTAAATACATCTAAAAAAAAAAAAAAAACTAAAAACTCATTTCACATACAAATCTGGAAAAATTCCTAATGTTTTTTTTTCTCATGTTTCTAATTATGGGGTACCTCAGACCCCACCTGGGTGATGATGTACAGATTTTCCACCTAGGTGACGCTGGGTTAAATATGAATGATCAGCTATTTATGTCAACACAATGATAATTTCAAGTAACAGTTCAGTAAAATTTATTT
Organism: Phaedon cochleariae; assembly: GCA_918026855.4. NCBI lineage: Eukaryota > Metazoa > Arthropoda > Insecta > Coleoptera > Chrysomelidae > Phaedon > Phaedon cochleariae. The sequence continues at coordinate 50,697,195 of OU896714.1, read as the reverse complement.
GTAACGTTGATTTACTGTAGCACCAACGTTAGTTTCTTGTTTCTTCTTGTAATATATCCAAGTTCTGAATCAATAATGATCAATAGTGATGAAAATCATGCTTGTAGCTTTTCTTGTGGATAGACAAATAAGTTCATATTGTGTAAGATTTACAGGGCTGTTGTGAGGATCAAGATTTTGAATACACAATAATTGTTCCACCATATGCAATATCACGTGAAGGTCACTTCTTGACCTTCATCTGTAGTTGAAGTTCTGAATAATCAAAAATACAGTTTATTTCTTTTATCACCTTCAGCAAATCATTGTCTTATGGAGACTGGAAAAGAATTACTTCATATTTAATTTCATGCTTGAATTTTCATTAAAATAACGGTGAGTTCGTATCAACACTCAATTCAGTCAAGATTCATCTCAGGGTCAATTAAGATGAATTCAACAGTATAATTTCGTGCTACAACTCTAGATTAACGTCAATACAGCGTCAATTCCACGTAACCACTCGATATTAACGTTAATTGCGTGTTCTAACTGGAATTTAATGTACTAAACAGGTTAACTGTTGGTGACTTAACTGTTGAATCATGACGGTGCCCCACCAAAGGCCGATGACTCAATAGCTTGGCCATGTGCAATCTGAACAAAGTTGATTTCTGGGTTTATTCCAGGGCCTCTTTTTGTGAAAACATACCTCAGAGGCCAGTCATTCAACCATAGGCCTGTTCGTTTGTGCTTGGTCTGCCTGCTAAACTTGATTTTTTTCTATGACTTTCTCTGTTTACATCATGCTATGGGAAAAAATCAACCTTAGCAAGTTTAGCAACACAAACGAACAGGCCTCTAGAGTCATACTAGTTTCAGGTATAATGGCACAAAACCATCAATAACCAACACAACACTAATGACTGTGTTTTTCACAAATTCAATTAAAAAATGCTTGACATTCAGCAAGTTCCAACATCTGATGCAGGCAGTTGTGTCAATGTTAATAACAGGTGGATTTGATGTTGATTTACGTCCTTTTTCTGTTTCTGAACGATAGTATAACGTTTCTTTCATGTTACATATTGGAATTGATGTTGAAATACAAAAATTCTGAGTTTTTAACATGGAATCAATCAAATATTACATTGTGATTTTGAACTATTATCTGATCAACATTATTCTAGTGCTGAAATACGTTGATATAATTAACTTGAAAGTCTATTTTATTCAGATTAACGTTGATTTTATTTTTCAAAACGATAGTTTGGGGTTAGTTTCGTGTTATAACTAGAAATTAACGTTAATATGACATTAAATCAATGTAAATATTACATTATGGTGTTTCAACTCATAATACACGTTTGAATCATGTTACAATTTGGAAAATCTTTCATTATTCAGAAACCAATGTCCGAACACTGGAGAAAACACACCTTGACGACGATCGACGAAAAGACTGGAAAAGTTTCGATAACCTACCGGCCCGTCATCGACGAAACTCTCGACGAAAAGGAGGCGGCGACGATTCCACCATCGATCAGGTATTACTAAGAATGTTGTTCGATCGGGTGATTCGATGACACCGATTTCATTTGTACGATATAATAAATAACTCATTGATTGAACCTGATAGATTAATAATTGCTAGGTGCCACTACTTCTTGTCTGTGTAAATACATCTTGAATTGTGAATGATTGAGCAGTTCATTTTTGCAGTTTCTAGTCCCCATTGGACGGTCTTATAATACAATTTATTAAATGTTCGGTTTGTATTTCATTTCGGAAAATCGTCGAGAGCTTCATTTTGTTTGTTTTAAGTGTATTGTCAAACCACCGAATCGAATCATCAAGGTCTAAATTTTTGAGGTGGAAATTATCTAAAAAAAGTATTGCTTACTTAAGTAACTTATTATTCTGAAACTAGATTTAGTAATATTTTGTGTTATATCGATATCCAGGTATTTTATTGTAGGATTAATTATATTTGTATTTTATAGTTACCCAATTTTATTTTAAATAAATTATGTTCAGCAGTATTTGTTGCAAATAGAAAATTTTTTCGTCTTGTAGTTTGGAGAAGTTGAATTGGGTAAATTTGAAATAAATTATAGTACAAAAATATTTGAAATAATTATATTTAATATTGAAAGAAAATCCAACATTATTTCTATGGCAAACACTTCCCTGAACAATGAGTTGCATGAAAACGATGAAATTTCAAGGAAAATTATTGTCATTGTCATTTTTTTTCTGAAAATATCAAAACTAGGCGTGGAGACTTCAAGAAGTATTATATTTCACCACAGTTCTTTCAAGGGTGTGTTGAGTTTCCAAAGTTGGCTGTGGTTTGCCGTACCGTATGTACTGGTCAAATCAATTACCAGCTGAAAACTGGTTAATTACGGAACACGGTTCCTGACACAACAATAATTTGGGTTGAAAAATATGGATGTACGTATGAAATAGGTAAATAATAATTCTCTGATAAAAAAATCGTCCATCCTCACAAAAATCTGAAACTTTTTTTTTGACGAATGACAAAACACCTGCGTCATAGCCTGCGTTCCGTATATAAACCGGATTATTCAGTCATACCTGTCAACCACCGATTACCACTCTGCCATTTTCGGTGAATCATTCGGTTAACCAACTAGGGAAATGGAACATCGTCCAAGTTTTGCGATCAATAGGAGCGTTTTTTTGGTTTCCTACTGGTGGCAGTAGAAGTGACGACCAATAAAACGATGTGATGCATAATTGAAAGTTGTGACATTCAGCTGATCTTTTTTAGGATAATTTTTGGATTTTGCTGTTCATCAAGTAATACCGCAAATGTATTTTTCAACATTCAGAAGTAATTTCAGGATGAGTCCAGAAGTTTTTGAAAGTATTCTGGGTAGAATTGAGAATAATTCCAAAATATTTCCTGAGGCGAGTTCACTTTACGGCAATTTTAGATCAGATTTTGAGGTTAGATAGAATACCACCATTTCCGCCATTTCATATACTCCCTCCACAATCGTCTTCCTGTCACTCCGTATGAGAAGACGGAATGAAAAGTTGAAACCAGTTTCAGAATTTCGTTCAATAAAACGACATGAATTGTCATTCCGGTGTAAGAATCTTACCAATAAACGCACCTAATGTCATGCAAAAGAACGATATTACCATTTGTTTCTGGGAAAAAATAATACTTGACGTCGCGAGGCCTGCTGTCGGGGGCCGAAAATAAAATAGATTTTCAATAAAAAATTGCTTTCCTTCGAAACCGTTCCGAAAGTACCTACCCACTTACCGGAAGATATTTTTCTTTGAGAAAGAAGCTCTTGTTCATCCTAGTCCAGGAAGTACGTTGTACGCTTGTTTATTCTAAGCAGTATGATGATTCATATTAATATAAACAAGAATTAGAATAATCCAGATACATGTAAATATCACAAAGAAACGTGCTTTATTGATTATTCCTCACAGTTGCCGAAAAATCACTACTCAAAACGCCTGGAATAGTATATTGTTTAACGAGCACGGAACAATAGTGATTTCCCACGTGAATGAAGTTTGCAGCATGAGCTGTAGGCGAATACTGCTGATGCTTAGAAAAAATTTACCCATTGTTAAACGTCGTCGCGGCGTCAGATGATAAACTTGAAATCCGTCAATAAATATAGAGGGAGCTAGAGAATGATAAAGAGGAAAAGACGTACCTCCTCGACTCGGCTGGTAAAGTATTACTTTCGAAAGAAAAATGTTGATTGGGCCTGAAATTATCGTACGTTCTGTATAGTAACAGTCGAGGAAAACTCTATCGTTTCCAGAACTTTTTACCATTAATGAATAATTATTCAGGACATGTATTGAACTGACATGAGTTCATCTTCAGCATTTATTTATTATTTATTAACTACATCAAGCTCCATGAAACTTTGTTGTGGAGACAAATCGAACAAAATAGAAATTAGTTGTAGAGATTCCGAGTTTTCATCAATAATTGATGAATGAAAATGACAAAAACACCCGTTTCAAATCGATCAGACATCGATCAGAATGCCCCTATTGATCCTCTATTGATCCAATGCTTTTCCGGCACGTCAGAGCGGAAAGTGATGTACATGACGAAATTACCACTGACATAAATACTATCTAGACCGCTTTATGTCATAACTCAGCGAACTGCCGTTCCTGACATCGAGTCATGTGTCTTGGTGTTTGATAACATGAGTGAGAGTTAGTAAGATATATGAGTTCGATCATGTTCACTTGAACTGCTTGTTGCTACTTGTGAAAGCTCCAGCTCCTTAGCACTCACTGTTATTCGAGGTAGTCTTGAATGCTGCTCTGTATTCTTTCTGAAGAACTTGGCAGTCTTGAAGGTTTCATATTTGAATAGATCCGGCTCGAAGGACCAATATGTTGGATGATTGATAGATAGTGGACTGTATTTGTAATGATATATGGTAATTTAAATAGGATTTATATTAGAATTGCAATTCGTATTGCAATCCTTCTGTATTTATTGATTTTTATTGATAAATCTTGTTTTAACAACACCTCATCATGTTAACAAAAAATGAAAAACTCTTATACTATATGGGGTAATACAAGTACCAAACTATTATATAGGGTCGTATAAGTACTAAACAGATCTCCTGAGTGGAATAGCTTCTTTCTAATGGCATTAGCGGTCTAAATGGTAGTTTATGTCAGTGTCCGCGAGTTTGAAATGAACAGACGTTTCAAATTTATCATACATGCACAAATATTATATTTCAGTATAAAAATAAAAAAAATCTTACTCATAAAATATACAAATCAATCGTCCAACTGGCACAGCCCGGCCACTCCCCTATTGATCCAGTGCTTTTCCGGCACGTCGGAGCTGAAAGTGGTGTACATCACGAAATTCGTAGAGTGGCCAGTGGTGGACAGAACACCCCGTCTAGCGGTCGTTTTGTACACCGGACAATTGTAACAGGGCTGCGGGACGTAGTCGGCGATGGCGCCCGGCTTCAGCCACATAATGGGGATGGGGTCGAACAGGATTTTCGGCAGGGATTCGTTCAGTTTTCTCAGTTTTCTGTCCCATCTGGCGCCTTCAAGGAAAAGACCCTGCGAGAAAATTGTCATATTATGTAATACCATATACACACACTGGCATAATTAGGGAAACGGGTAAAATTTACACTAAGTTTGACATCAATTTTCTCTCGAACCGATCACTCGATTCAGATTTGTTTTTCACGAATTGTAGCTTCATTCTACACGAATACATCTGAGAAATAACCACCTCCAAACGATTCGTCTTTATATCATATACAGGGGTGTAAAGAAAGTACGGATTTTTCGGTATTCTTTGAGACATCGTGTGGAGTGAACCACTGATAATTGAAACGATTTTCCAACACCAAATTATAGCCCAATCCATCCCGAATATTTTCGTTTTTCATTCATCTTGATATCCCAATTATCCAAGAAAATATAGAGTTTCAAAGAAGATGTGGATATTGGTATTAATTTTACCACCTCGAAACTCGAACTGGGGAGAACGTGTCGTTTTTCAACTTGTTTCTGTGAGGATTGTTACTTCATAATGAGAATTTTTCACAGTTTTACCTATCGGTTTTCTGTTCAAAGACACATATACGAATACTCTCATGAATATGCAGGGGTGATAAAAATTGCTCCAATGTTCTTTTGGTGAAATGCTATTTTCGTTTATCAACGTTGGCTCTTTTGTTAATGTCATTAATTATTGTCAAAGTCAAGCGATTCACCATTCATAAATTTGATTAATGAAAATTCAACGTGAGAGATTTGACTCCTACTGATGTGGCGAGGGCTGTAGCATTAATTGAAAATGACCATGCAGTGGGCCAATGTTCTTTTGACATATGAGAGCCGCATCTGCACCAATTCAATAGATGGCAGGAAAAGACTATATCGCCGAGGTGAACAAAATGAACAATTTGATTTTACTGCTTCTGTGTCCTATGGCAGAGGTTTAGTCATGGTTAGGTTAGGTTAGTCAAGAAAGGACACATTTTCAGATCCAATTTGAATTTTGAGGTGTTAAATTGATACCAATATCCACCTTTCCTTTGAAACTCTGTATTTTCTTGAATAATTGGGATATCAAGATGAATAAAAAACGAAAATATTCGGAATAGATTGGGCTCCAATTTGGTGTTGAGAAATCGTTTCAATTATCAGTGGTTCAGTCCACAGGATGTCTCAAAAAATACCGAAAAATCCGTACTTTCTTTACACCCCTGTATATGATAGAAAGACTAATCGTTCGAAAGTAATTATCTCTCAGATGTATTCGTGAAGAATAAAGCTACAATTCGTGAAGAAAAAAATTCGAATCGAGCGATCGTATGTGTATATTTATCACTGTTTATAATGTTTATAATGAAATATTATTCTCAGTTTTCATCATCATAACAACTACAATAATAGTCATGGAGTAATTTCGAAATTGAACGATCAATAACAAATATATCTTCAAGAGGAATGTGGAGGAATGGGAATCCGGACGTGTATGAAATGCAGGCGATGATGATTTTCGGAGCTACCTGTTCACCATGTATTGCCCAATATGTTAAGAATTCAAATGCTGCAGAGTACAAACATGAATTTCCTGAGGTATATGATGCAATTTTGAATAAACACTATGTAGATGATTATGAGAGTAGAGAGAAGCGATAGAGGAGGTTTAGGAGAGTAGTAGAGAAAGCGATAGCGCAGATTAGGAGAGTAGAGAGAGACGATAGAGCAGATATCGGAGAGTAGAGAGAAACGTTAGAAAGATAGGTGAAAAGCAAGGTTGGTAGAACTGATTATAATTTGTATAGGAAGGTTGCCTCGATCGGTAGTGCGGCAAGGGGGGAAACGGTCACTCGTGACGTCACAGGCAGTAAGACGACAAGTTGTCAACCTTAAAGCGACATGTCATGAAATGTTTACCAAATAGAGTATACAAACATGATACAAACTTTTTGGTCTGCTCAGCATATTTATATTGATTTATTGTATATAATTATAAGTGAGTACCATTAAAAAATATGGTTATTTACATATACTTCTGTATAATACCTTCAATCTTCGAAATGAGAAGGCAATTTTGGATGGATCAGTAGTACAGAGAGGAATACCTATCTGAAATTTTGTTCCAGGGGCTATTTACCAGGTCGTGGTACCAGGTATGTGTGTTTTGAGGTATGGAGCATAATTATGGAGCTAGTGATTACTTATGCATTGATTATGAACCTACTCATCCTATAAATATCCTGCAAATCAGATAATGTGAACAAAAAACTACAGAAAATATAAGAATAATCAACTGATGATCCAGAAGTAGTAGCAGTGGACCAATATTTGTACACAACAGATCACTTATTTTATCAATATAACTGTATTCTGAAAAATTGACAAACTTTCCTAGATACCTATAGAAAATACAAGAGGAAATAGTATTTCATTGTTTGATTATATTGTAGTCAAAAACAGAGCAATTGATCGAAGTATTTGAGCATTTAAAAATAACAAAATATGATTCTGAACAAAATTAATGAAAAATAACACTACTATTATAAGTGAACCTATAATGAAGGATAGTTCAAGGAATCTCTCAAATAAACATAGCTCCTCTTCGTTGGGTAACGTACTCTTGCTCAAAAATCTCAACTTGAAAACACGTGTGATATCTTCTGATGTCCATTTTACCCGTTCAGCAAGAATCTCAATATTCACAACTGGTCTGGTTCTGATCATTTTTCCAAACTTGAATTCTTGGTGTTTCTCTTGTTGTATTTGGTATTATTGATGGGATTCCTACCTTGAGTTTTCATCTCTTTGGTGTGTGATTTAGCAATTCTGCTTGTGCCGTTCAAAATCCTCGGCATCGAAATGGGCAGAACATATTCGCCAAGTTTTGGTATTAAATGAATTAAAATTACGTCCACAAAATTGAATCCATTTCTCACGAATAGACTCATCTTGTGGAAATTAATGGAAACACAAACTGCATTCACTAGTCTTATTACACTTGTACGAATTTTAACAAAAAGTGACCGAACAAATTATCATTTTTACATTTTTAAGTTCAAAATGGTTCAAATATTCGAAAATACTGACAACTGTCAACTCAATACATGCGCCGGCCGATCGCCGGCGTACATATCATACACGAAGTGTACGAGAGTGCTACACTTTTCGTGCAAAAGAAGGGCCTATTACGTCATGAGTTACTCAAGGTCACTCGCGGGGTGCGATCGAGGCAACCTTCCTCTACAAAATAGTCATCAGTTCTACCAACCTTGGTGAAAAGAGATTGGTGAGTTAAGAGAGGTGACAGAAGAGAGATTGGAGAGTCGAGGAGATAGTAGAGAAGGCGAGAGAGCAGATATAGGATAGTAGAGACAGGCGATAGAGAGATACGAGAAAGAGGCGAGAGATGTTAAAGAAGAGATTCAAGAGGCGAGAGTAAAGAGGGAGATAGGAAAGTAGAGAAAAGATAGGAGGTAGGAGATAGGGTAGTAGAAAAGGAGATAGGAGAGGAGAGAAGATAGTATAGAGAGAGAAGAGGAATAGAGAGAGATGAGATGGAGGTTGTTTATTCGAGAATTTTCTTTTCTTTTTATATTATTTTAAAAGTCGTAGGTATTTATTCAACTCATCTTGACGGATGCAACCCATTGGATAATTCTAGGCAACCTCAGGTAGATTGCCATCTACATCTGTGACTAAAACGTTGTGATTTAATTATTGTGACCAAAGCTGCGTTTCATTTGCTTCAAGAAAAAAGTTCTCTTACTTTGCAGTATACTCCGAACGAGCAGATCGAGTCTGTATCGGTTTCGAAATCTGTGACGCTAAACTCGAATTGTATGAGATCGATCGGCAAGTTTTGGCTCCTCGAAAAATTTTGCAAAACTCCCGTCAAAAACGACTGAGTGAAGTAGAAACCTGACAGCCAAAATACATTCGGTGCTCCGCTGTCGATCCAATCTTGAAAAAATTTCAATCTGGAAAGAAGAAACGGATTTTCAACTTTGTCACTTGAGAGAATCAACTCCTCTTCATAAAAAAGCGATAGCAATAACAAAAGAAATATGAAATCCATTTTACCTTGCAATTAAATCATTCACGTATGATCCAAGCGGTTTCAAACTTGGATAGCTTTTGCTGGCCCAAGCGACTGGAACTTTTCCCACCACAAGGGCATTGAAGGTCTCTTCTAATTCGGCCGACATCACTACGAGACCCTTAACAGCTTTTATCATATCTTGTAGGGTCCTTTTCACCACCACTATCAGCCTGTTGAACCTAATAAGTTCCTGTGGAATTTTGACAAGATCAATCTTTTTGCTGTGGGCGTTTTATATCTTTGTGGTCGATGAAATTTCCATGAAAGAGGGGCAAAAGAAGAACGTGTTATTTGTGAGATTTATTTGACGATAACCCGCTCGATCGTTCGTGGGCAGCGTGCCTTCCGTTGAAGGTTCGATATCGCTACTCGTGGCCAAATTCCCGATCGAAATCGAATTCTCGTGTAGATTAATGCAGTTCAGGGTACCGGAAATATGTACACGATTAGAAAAAGGCTTCATAATACAGTTACTAACCCAGAAAACATCATCGAGAAGTACAGTCACTTTTGCAAATCAGGCCTTGATCTTCCAAAATTCTCAACAGAGTATTAGCACATAACAGAATTCCTAATTTTTTATAATTTCATTAAAAGCTAGCTTTCTAAATCTCATATGTACCTCCCTATATCTAAAATTGGCAAGAACAATTATTTCTAGAAAAAATACTATAAACGATGAAGAAAGGTGCAGAGAATTTTTTAAAACATATTATTTATTTATTTATTTCATTTATTGTGTTACATTTTTCTCCACTAATACATTTTATACAAATAACATATAAAGTATAATCAATTTTCTAGTACGAATGACATGAATGATCAGACAGTAATTCCTGGTATACAATCATTCATGAAGTATTATCGACTATTGGTATAATTGTAATCACAAATAGTAAACGAAACTTAGATATCATTAAGGTATTTCGAAATAACAGTACTCATATAGCAAATAAGTACTCTTGAAACACGAACATTCACATCGGTACTGACGTCACAAGTGCTACAACTTGCCGACCGTCTATTGGTAGTTATACCAGAAAGTAGGAACTTTGATATTTCAAATGAAGCACCCTGTATTTCATTGCATTTTTAGATTTTCCATGAAAATATGATTTCATCGATGTCTCACACTTGGGGTCTAGGGGGAATGATTACAGAGATATAAGTTGTTCAAAATCGAGATTTGGTATATGATAGTAAATCTGAAGTTGAAATCGGGACATGAAAGCCGTTTTGACCGATAATGAATAGTTTCGTCACAAAATAACCCTAAAGTTGAAAAATCTCGATTTTGAACACCCTATATCTCTGTAATCGTTCCCGCTAGACCCTATAAGTGTGATACACATTGATGAAATCAGCTCTTTAGGGAGATTCTAAAAATGCAATGAAATACAAGGAGTTCCATCTGAAATGCCAAAGTTGCTACTACTTTCTGGCATAAGCGGCAAAATGCTGCATTGCTGAAAATATTTCAGATCGACAGACCAAGAGCAACTACTTGAGTAACCAAATTTTCAGAACGATCTTATGTCCCGCTCTCCGTAAACGTCTAAGGTAACATTGACCATGACCCACCCTGTATAATATGCACATCTATACTAATATTATAAAGAGGAAAGATTTTGGAATTTGGAAATTCAAGATGGCGGACGAGTTTTCTAATTATAATCCGATTATTTTCAAAATAGGTATCTAGGGGTTTTCGTGATCGGGGATTATGATTCCTTCGTCAAAATTAAGAAATTCAAGATGGTAGATCTAAAATGGCAGATTTTGTAATTAGGACCCGATTTAATTCAAATTTGATATCTAGTGGTTCACGGGGTCGGAGATTATGATTTTTTCGTCAAAACTAGGAAATTCATGATGGCGGACCCAATATGGCGGACGAGTATTGTAATTATGATCCGACTCTCTTCAAAATTGTTTTCGGGGTCGGATATTATGATTCTTTTGTCAAAATTTGGGAAGGGCGGGATTTGGAAGTTCAAGACGGTGGAACCAATATACCGGACGAGTTTTGTAATTAATTATATACCGATTCTTCTCAAATTTTGTAAGTGGGCGTTTTCGGGATCAAAAATTATGATTCCTTCGTCGAAATTAGGGAATTCAAGATGGTAGATCCAATATTGCGGATAAGTTTTGTAATTATGTTCCGATTCTGTTCAAAATTTTCATCTGGGGTTTTCGGAGCCGGATATTATAATTCTTTCGTCAAAATTGGAAAATTCAAGTGAACTAAAAAGGAGTTCAAATAAATGGTAGTTTGAAGAACTAAAGAAACACGCTTTTGAAGATAGCGAAACTAAAAAGAAGTAGAAAATAAAATAATAGTATCTTGATGAATATTGAACTGAACAAATATATATATAGAAATAATGTATATAGCAAAACAACGTTTGCGAGGTCTGCTAATTTACAACAAATTTACGCATTTTTGTGTTCTTGCATATTACCTGTCTCAGCACTGTGTTCATCGAGTTGCTGTACATGACGGGATACTTCTTACTGACTGCTCTGATGTCAAAAACATCAGGAACCTTCCCCAAAATATCTTTGGCCAATTCTATTATCATCTCGTGCGTATCTTCACCGCCACCGCCAGCTGTGATTTGCGTTTGCGTCAGCAAAACGCCATGCAGCAACTGGAAGAATGTTTTGACTAGAAGTAGTAGGTCAAGTGATAAGTCATTTGGAAGGGCTCAAAATCATATCTATTCACCATGATTCAACGGTATAAAAAAACTGAAATTGAGTCAGTTAGAGAACTAGCGTCTGGAGAAAGGAGGATGTAAATGACCAACGTAGCGGGAGAACCCCGCCAAGCGCGATAGTGTAGTTTGTTTATGGCGGGCACAAATCACCTAGCGACGTGAGGGAAGAACGTAGGAGCGAAACAATATTATAATATTATTATTGGTAGGTAAATAGCCAATACCCTTAATTGGCGCCGAATTATGTATCAAGGGAAGGAGTGTATAGTCCGTTGACATTCAACTGTTTTCAGAATATCTACTCATTTATTCTTAGTTATAGTTTGGTCTGCCAGCGTTGCACACATATAAAAATAAAAATGAAATCAAACTGCTGTTGTGCACAGTGTACAAAAACGTTCAGCTCTTTTCATCATCTCAGAAGGCATTGTTTGAAGTCTCAACCAAATAAAATAGCCCCATCTTTTGAAAATGGGGGAAAGTGTATAAATTTTCCAATGAAAGATCTGGATACAAGTTCAACAATGAGAAACATTTCAGACCTCACAAAAAAAAATTCCAATTTACCTATCATCATCTGATTGTTCATTGTGCAGTGAAAACATTTTGAGTGATCAATTCGAGAATCATTTAGAGAATTCGCATGACTTAACGTTGGTTAAGGAACATCTTGAAATTCCATCTTATGAACGATTTATCGAATGGAAAAACTATACGTAGAAGTGAAAGATAGAACTCATTTCGTCAAGAATTATTCCGGAACGAAAAGATCGTCCAGATTAGAGATACAATATTTTTATTGTCATCGCTCGGGATATTTTCACTCAAAGAGCACTGGAAAGAGGCAAGTTAAAATACAGGACAGGTGTTTTTATTTTTCAAATATACATACAGGGTGTTTCACAGGTAAAGGGAAATATTTCAATGGTAGATAGGGGTCACCAAGGTGGTTCTGAAAATACCATATTTGATAGGTCTTGGAGTTTTCATAACGGAGATACAGGGCGATTTATCGATTTCGAATAATTATTCATTCGTCTATAAGTATTGAACTACCCAGTATATTTTTCTAAAATTTGGTATGGAGCTTAAACTTGGAACGTTGAATTCATTCACCTATCGTGCGGAGAGAAAATCCAGGTTCGGCTTCAGGAAAAATTCACATTTATTCGAAATATTGAAATAACACACTGTATGTAATAATTGACAGAGTTCATCATAAGAATCGTAAAGAGGAGGAAAAACTGAACTGGATTTGATGCTTTTTGTTTTCCCGCCACCAATTCTCATCGTAACAATCTTAAACAGAAAGGTGAAAGTATGTCAATTTGATGAGTATTGAAATTATGAAACCAGTGTCAATTATGATTATTCGATATATTTTAGTCAAAAAATCGCTCGAAAGAACTTACTAAGTCTCACAGTTTTTATAACGGAGATACAAGGTGAATTATCGGTTTTGAATAATTATTCACTCGTCCATAAGTATAAAACTACCCAGTAACATTTTCTCAAATATGGTAAGTAGCTTACTTGGGACGATGGATTCATTAACCTATCAGGCGGAATTATAATTCGATAATTTACCCTGTATCTCTGTTATAAAGACTATGAGACTTTTCCTAAAGCTGAACCTGTATTTCCATTCTGCCTGATAGGTCAATGAATCCATCGTCCCAAGTAAGCTCAATACCAAATTTGAGAAAATATTACTGCGATGGGTAGTTTAATACTTATGGACGAGTGATAATTCACCCTGTATCTCTGTTATAAAGACTGTTAGACTAAGTAAGTTCTTTCGAACGATCATTTAACAAGAATATATCAAATAATCATAATTGAAAGTGGTTTCATAATTTTAATACTCTTGAAATTGACATACTTTTAGCTTCCTGTTTATGATTGTTACTATGAGAATTGGTGGCGGGAAAACAAAAAGCATCAAATCTAGTTCAGTTTTTCCTCCTCTTCACGATTCCTTTGATGAACTTTGTCAATTATTACATACAGTGTGTTATTTTGATATTTCGAATAAATGTAAATTCTTCCTGAAGCCGAACCTGGATTTTCACTTCGCCCGATAGGTGAATGCATTCAACGTTTCAAGTTAAAGCTCCATACCAAATTTTAGAAAAATATACTGGGTAGTTCAATACTTATAGACGAATGAATAATTATTCGAAATCGATAAATCGCCCTGTATCTCCGTTATGAAAACTCTAAGACCTATCAAATATGGTATTTTCAGAACCACCTTGGTGACTCCTATCTACCATTGAAATATTTCCCTTTACCTGTGAAACACCCTGTATATGTACTATTCTGTGTATTTTTTGCCGTTTTCGGAGATATAGGTATACAGAACTTCACATTCACAAGTTATCTTCGTTGTTACAAAATAAAATAAAAACCCGAAGTTGGATACGTCGATATTATTTTTGCAAGGAGACGGGGAACTTTTGTGGAATCATCATGCTCGAAAGTTCAACCCGTATAGGGCGAAAATGATATCTACCAATTTTGGATTTACAAATGGAATACACTGTACATTATTCTATGACTGATTATGGGTTGCCATTACTATACCACAAATATACTAACAATAATATATCAACTTACTTGCCATTTTCACTATATAGTCTTATTATTAGTAATTAATTTAATAATAAATTTATTCAGTTTCTTTCATGATGTATAAACTTGAATGCTGAAATAAGTTATTTAGGTTTTTCTAAATGATATTGTATTTTATGAATACCTATATATATCCTAATTTCATTTCCTTTTATGGCCTCAACCTCCAAATCCTCATATCAGTATTCAAAGTGTCAGTTTTGTGTTATCAGTATCTACGATTCAAAGACAAAATAACATGCAATAACATGTACAGGGTGTAAATTTGAAAACTTTCAATGCGAATATCTCGCGAAATAAAACCTGTCACCCTGTCAGCGCGACACACTCCATCTTTGAAATGTCAAATGGCACTACCTCTTTTGTGATACCTCAAATGAACGGTTTCAGTCAGTAGTATTCACCTGTACAAGACTTTTTTTCCACCCACTACAGGGTGTACGAAAAACAAAGTCGAGGGTCTAAATTTGAAAACTTTCAATGCGAATATCTTGCTAAATAAAAAAGTTAGGAAAACGCCGTTTGGCACAAATGCTACAGAGTTAGGGGGAACTAGAACCACCATACTTCAGTAAAGGGATGAGTCACCCCGTCGGCGCGACACACTCCATCTTTGAAATATCATATGGCACTATCTCTTTTGTGATACCTCAAATGAACGGTCTCAGTCAGTAGTATTCACCTGTACAAGACTTATTTTCCACCCACTACAGGGTGAACGGAAAACATAAAGTCGAATAAAATAAAATGCAGAATGCCGATATATTCCAAGAGATGTGTTCCAAAATGTCAGAATGGCATTTGAACATCGATTATACTATTGCTTACAACAGAATGAAATGCATTTTGAACATCTGATCAAATAAATTATCTTTTTAACACAATTCATTTTATTTTATTCGACTTTATATTTTTCGTACACCCTGTAGTGGGAGGAGAAAAAGTCTTGTACAGGTGAATACTACTGACTGAGGCTGTTCATTTGAGGCATCACAAAAGAGGTAGTGCCATTTGACATTTCAAAGTTGGGGTGTGTCGCGCCGACGGGGTGACTCATCCCTTGACCGAAATATGGTGGTTCTAGTTCCCTTTAACTCTTTAGCATTTGTGCCAAATGGCGTTTTTCTAACTTTTTTCTTTCGCGAGATATTCGCATTGGAAGTTTTCAAATTTACACCCTGTATAATCAGCCGCGCGTCGCTAGGTGATGAGCACAGGTGATCTTTGCTCGCGCTTGCCGCTGTTCTCCCGCTACGTTGGTCATTTACATCCTCCTGCCTCCAGACGCTAGTAGTTAGAGAGAAACTTCGAGTCAAAGAAAGCCTCAATGAACTGGAGTATTAACTTATTTTTTAATCTAGATTTCGAATACTAACGATTTGTGTTTCTTGGTTATCTTTGGTGATATCGGCATTCGCGTGTAAACCGAACACTTCCGGTTGCGGAATAATAGGCAACGACTTGATGTAGTCGACACAACCGTCGTGGGTCGTGCTTTCGGGCACATGGTACAAACCGCTGGCCGAAAAAGTATATCTGGAAAATAATAAGGATGAATGAAGTAACGGAAACAGATCGATTTGGGTACACACTTGGGTTTTTTCAAAACTTCGGGGTTATAAAACGTCGACAATAGGGAGTTCAGAAGTCTTCTGTCTTTGTCGTCTGTCACTCTACCACCGTAGTTGCATTCTCCTGTCAAATAAGTTAGAGCGTCGTATGGTACATCCACATATTCGGTGAGAAACATCTGAAAAACATCATCAGAACAAATCGAATATATTTTTTTTTCTATAACAATAATTATTTCAGATCATATTTTTTCAATAATGAGAAGATAATGCCATGAATAATAATAAAACATAAATGAATGATGTATAAATGACTGGTTTCTGTAAGACGAAAGACAAAAAGACGAACCGATGGGCAAGTTTCCCAGTGTTTTTTAAACGGAAATTCACGCCATAGAAATGTGCATTCATTTCAACTTCGACAGGAAATACCGGAACAAGGAGATCGATATCCTTTCCGATAGCCAAGCAGCCATCAAAGCGTTGAGCTCCTTTAACATCAACTCAAAGATAATAATAATAATAATCGTTTATTGTCTGCCAATGAATAAAATAACAAATTTCATGTTTGAACAATTATATTAGTACAAAAAAAAGGTATAGGTGGCAAACAAAAGGTGAAGTGATAGGTCAGAGGACCGATTCTTCCACACTCCCTTAGAGACAAAAACAAAACAAAAAATAAGTTATGTCTTTCAAGTAAATAAATATCGAGGCGATGTTATTTTCAAAAGAAAAACTATCATACTAATATATTATAAATCAACTATCATTGTTTCAATTTTTTTCTTCGTTTTTTCGTATTACTGCTGTGAAAGGATTTTTTTCTTAAATTTGTTTTCAAATGAATTCAATGATGGGTAGAAATTCGGGACATCCAAAGAATAGCTCACAGTCGCAATTTGATAGGAAAAAGATGACATAGATTTCTTTGTTATGCGAAGGTATGTTGATACCATGCTTTCTTCCCAGGTTTAAATTGTGACTAACAGTCCTATACGTGATTTTTCTGAAGAGATACTCTGGCTGTTTAGTTTTCAGTACTTTATTGATAAGGTGATACGAGTGAAGTCTACGACGATTGTTCATACTCAACCAACCCATTTCCTTGAGTTTATGAGATGTACGATATCTTTTCCTTATTCCATGGATAAAAAGCAGACATGAATTTTGGAATTTTCTGTATGCGATATGCATCTGATTTACGTAAAAAAGGTCCATAGAATCGCATAACATTTTCTTTGTAAGTGTATTCATATGTTATGTCTATGAGGATACAAAAGTTTGAGAGAAACATATTAAGCTGTTCTAATTTTCATTGTAACATGTTTCTCAAACCTCAACTTTGAGTCTGGATTCAGACCAAGGTTTTTGACTTGTTCACTGAAGTCAATTAATCATTTCCAATGGAAATTTGCAACTGGCTCTTTGCCGCTATTTTCTGACTCTCACTACCAAACAAAACAGCACAGGACTTCGAGGTATTTATATTCAAGAGATGTTTTACAGATAATGATCCAAGTTCTGATAGATCATGATTGATCCTCAAATTTGCATTCTGAATATCTTTCAATTCGAAAGAAAAATAAACCTGCGTATCATCGGCATATAAATGGTAGTTACAATGACAAGAATGACGATGAAAGTTAGATGTATAAAGAGTATATAAAAGAGGGTTAGGGAATGCCTAGACAAACTCAACAATCTTAGGAAGGAAAAATAAGGCTATCCTCCTCTGGGTGCCGAGGCACATCGGAGTGGAGGGAAATGAACAAGCAGACATTCTGGCACGAAAAAGAGCATCAACGGCACTGATCGGACCAGAATCATTCTGCGTCCTTGGAAATTGTTATTTCCAAGAAGAACTTAATGAAGCTGAAGAAGCAATGAGAGTAACACACTGGCGAAGACTTCCAGGCCTGCGGCAGGCCAAAGATCTCCTCGGCAATTTCAACCGATCTAGATCGAAGACACTGACTAACCTCAGCAAAAGAAGTCTCAAAGCAATAACGGGATTCATAACGGGGCATTGCAGACTCAAAGAACACCTAAGGAAGCTAGGCTTACAGGAGGACGGCACCTGCAGATTCTGTGAGGATGAACCAGAAACACCCCATCACATACTGATGGAGTGTGACGCTGTACATCACAAAAGATTGAACATACTGGGAACACACCAGCTGATTGTGGAAGAAATACCACAACTAGAACCCTTCAAAGTCCTCAAATCCCTGAAGGAATTGAATCTCGAGGGGCTGCTATGAACAAGAAATCCTTGATATAGCAGAAGCAGATGGGGCACAATAGATCTGATTAGGTCGCAGCGCATCCAACCTACCAATACCAATACCGACCTCCGCTCCGCGTCCTTGCAATCTTCTACTCGTAGAAGCGGATGTCCATTCAAAATTGATTTCGAAAGTACGGTAACAATTCCAAACCCTGAATACGGATGGTAGGGATAACTCTTCGGAATCATTGCTAGAGAATGGAAATTCTTCATGGATATACACACACTAGCACAATTAGGGGAACGGGCAAAATTTACACTAAGTTTGACATCAATTTTCTTTCGAACCGATCGCTCGATTCAAATTTTTTTCTTCACAAAATGTAGCTTCATTCTTCACGAATACATCTGCGAAATAACCACCTCCAAATTATTCGTCTTTATATCATATACAGGGGTGTAAAGAAAGTACGGATTTTTCGGTATTCTTTAAGACATCCTGTGGAGTGAACCACTGATAATTGAAACGATTTCTCAACACCAAATTGGAGCCCAATCTATTCCGAATATTTTCGTTTTTTATTTATCTTGATATCTCAATTATTCAAGAAAATACAGAGTTTCAAAGGAATGGTGGATATTGGTATCAATTTCACACCCTCAAAACTCAAATTGGATCTGAAAATGTGTCGTTTCTTGAATAACCTAACCTAACCATGACTAAACCTCTGCCATAGGAGACAGAAGCAGTAAAATCAAATTGTTCATTTTGTTCACCTCGGCGATATAGTCTTTCCCTGCCATCTATTGAATTGGTGCAGATGCGGCTCTCATATGTTAAAAGAACATTGGCCCACTGGTCATTTTCAATTAATGCTACAGCTCTCGCCACATCAGTAGGAGTCAAATCTCTCACGTTGAATTTTCATTAATCAAATTTATGAATTGTGAATCGCTTGACTTTGACAATAATTGATGACATTAACAAAATAGCCAACGTTGATTAACAAAAATAGCATTTCACCAAAAGAACATTGGAGCAACTCTTATCACCCCTGCATATTCATGAGAGTATTCGTATAATATGTGTCTTTGACAGTAAACCGATAGGTAAAACTGTGAACAATTCTCATCTTGAAGTAAAAATCCTCACAGAAACAAGTTGAAAAATGACACGTTCTCCCCAGTTCGAGTTTCGAGGTGGTAAAATGAATACCAATATCCACCTCTTCTTTGAAACTCTATATTTTCTTGGATAATTGGGATATCAAGATGAATAAAAAACTAAAATATTCGGGAAAGATTGGGCTATAATTTGGTGTTGGAAAATCGTTTCAATTATCAGTGGTTCACTCCACAGGATGTCTTAAAGAATACCGAAAAATCCGTACTTTCTTTACACCCCTGTATATGATATAAAGACGAATCATTTGGAGGTGGTTATTTCTCAGATGTATTTGTGAAGAATGGAGCTACAATTCATGAAAAACAAATTGGAATCGAGTGATTGGTTCGAGAGAAAATTGATGTCAAACTTAGTGTAAATTTTACCCGTTCCCCTAATTGTGCCAGTGTGTGTATTTTATATATCTAAAAATTCGGGAGGTGACCAACGCCATCTTCAGCGGCGCGCTGATGGAGCAGGAGGAGATCTGCACCGAGCAGATCGAGCAGTGTCAAGCTGGTGCAGGGAAAGCTTAGTTTCAAAGCAATAACGGGATTTCTAACGGGGCATTGTAGACTCAAAGAAGACCTAAAGAAGCTTGGCTTAGAGGAGGACAGCACTTGAAGATTCTGCGGGGAACATCCAGAAACACCCCACCACATCTTGCTGGAGTGTTTTGCTGTACACCACAAAAGATCGAACATACTGGAAGCATACCAGCTGACCGTGGAAATACCACAAACAGTTACCCTCAAAATCCTCAGCTTCCTGAAAGAATTGAAGCTTGAGGGGCTGCTATAAACAAGAAAACCTCGAGAGAGCAGAAGAAGATGGGACACAATAGATCTAATAATCTGACAGATCTGTCACCATCCACACTTAGCAATACCATAGTGGAAGGAGAAGATGGTGTGCTCAACAGAAAGCT
The DNA here is from genome assembly GCA_918026855.4 of Phaedon cochleariae. NCBI lineage: Eukaryota > Metazoa > Arthropoda > Insecta > Coleoptera > Chrysomelidae > Phaedon > Phaedon cochleariae. Next base: position 50,676,814 of record OU896714.1, on the reverse strand, counting down.
CAAACTCGTCTTGTTCTGCGCATGACGTCAGCTGGGATATAACTGTCATGTTCAATTTTTGGACAGAAATAATAGTACCATCTGAAAACGGACCCTCTTATGACGTAGAAACCTCATCTCGCCATAGTTGGAAGAAAATACAAAATGCCCGACGGAGGCTGAGGCAACTGATATATTAATTCTTTCAACTGTGATCTCGCGCTAATTCACTCTGTAAGAAATCATGTATCATTCATCTCTGTCTGGAATAGTCTTGTTTCAGTATTAGGGTTTTGACGTCACATCATCGCCTCGTTTTCAGAGGTCCGAAAAATCGGGGATTTCAATAATTTTTTATAAAACCTAGGGAGCTCACAGCGATAAACGGTTTGCTGTGGTGAGCTAGTTTGGGTGAGTTCTATCGAATTATGGAATAAAATTTTTTTGTGATATAAGCCCATTGAAAATGAATTCGAAACTCTCAATTTCTCACAAAATATAAATTGCAGCAAAGATTTGAATAACAAAACGGCAAAAATTGATACTCCTGTTGTCGATGTCGGAGCAGAAGCAACGTCAACGTCGTTAACTGCTGAATTTTAATCTGTCAGAATCGACACAGTAGTGGATCATTCAGATGGGATTGGCGACCTTTCACTTTTCTATCGATACTTCCACGGGAAATGTTCTTCGGAAATCTCTGCTATCATCCCTTCACTAGCAATACCAATCAGACGAACTAGACAAGCCCAGTCAGCACATCCTTTCGTTGTCAACCTCGAAAGATGTCGAACAGCACTTTATCAAAACTCCTTCATCCATAGAACGGCTAGGCTCTGGAATTCATTGCTTGTGGAAGTATTTCCAACAACATATAATCTCCAAAAGTTCAAAAAAAATTCCAATACCTACCTCCTGTCCCTATCCTCCCTAGGAACGCACGATGTTCTTTGAACATTATAGGGATTCCCTTTCGTGCGCTCCAAGCGATAAAAAAAAATTCGTATGCATTTGCTATTTGCCATTGCGAATTACCTCAAGATCACAATTTCCATAATCAATAAAATAGTAAAATCGAAGGAATAGGTACCTGTTGATATAAATTGAATTATATCTAAACAGATCGAGAAACTTATAGAAATTTCAATGAGCATGATTGAATTCATTGCGCACGCCCATGGCAACGGTATCTGTCTGTGACTAGCAGCTGATATTGGTATCCCAGATGACGTCACATAATATGCGCGTAGGCACACCATCTTCTCCTTCCACTATGAGCAATACCAAGACAAAATATGTATTAGTGACGTGTTTTACCTGCAATTGAAGAACGCAGATCCTGAGATCAGATTCGTTGAATTCGTACGGTATGTTCCAGCCCAACGGGCCGAATTTTCTTCTTTCTTGGATGAGGGCGTGGAAGAAGCAAAGCGTAAACAGAAGCGGACGGAAAGCTTTCCAGTTGGGACAGGAGTTGTAGAATTCCGGATCGGATATGGGGTCAGACATGTAGGATCTCAGGAGATTTTGTCTCAGTCCCTTCGGTGCTTCGTTTGTCATCTTCACACCTAGAATAGAAAGTTAAAAAAATCAGACAATGGTAATTTTTTTCAGCTTCAACCTTCATCCAACAAGGGTTAGTGATTTTTTTCCTCCGTGTGATGTTGTACTTTTGGGATGTATTGCGAAAGGCTATAGTACTTTGGCATATCTGTTGAGGAAGAATTGAACGCCTATTTTGATAGTCTTTTTTGTGAGGATGTTCAATTGTTGTGACAAAGTCGAACTGTTGAATCGTATATAGTAGAAGAAATGTAAAGCGAACGAAGTGCTGTTGTTACGAAATTGTATAACAAGATCGAGATTTAGTCTGACCTCGAGAATAACAACTTGTTTTATTGAGCTAGAGAGTTAAGCTTTCCCGTGAATAATAACTAGGGTATTATCCTCCTAGACAGATGGACATCGAAGAGATCAATGTTGGAAATCTATAGTTGGCATATCGTAACGTGGTAAGTATATAGAAAAAAGCCATTGTTTGTTATAATGTATTTTCTGAATACCAATTTCATCATGTCTTCATTATGGCTCAATATATTTATTCTACCTCGCAGAACTTATGCAATGCGAGAGGTGACATCCAGGCACAGTGTGCAGTGACGGAGTGTAGCAGGTACAAGAAAAACACTAAGCAGTGTAGCGACTCCAAAAAAGTGCTTAGTGCCAAAAGATTATGAATGGGCAGTGTTTGGATGCATCTCCTATTATTCTCGCTAGTACCTTCAGTTTTACATTAGTATATAAGCAGTGTGTGTGACTCAATCCTCATGCACCAGGAGGAAGAACTAGAAACCAAAATCAATCAATCAACAGAAGCTGAAGCAACCTGTAAGTCCTTCAGGCATTGCCGAAATCTTCACATTCATAATTTTTCTTCTAAATAAATAAAAATTACAGTTTACGTCAAATGAAATGGCAACAAAGAGTGAGAAACTCAATGTCATTACAACAATAGTTTATAAAATGAATGAAAGATGGTAGATAACGAGAGACAAAAAACATTTTCCTTGCTACATGCCACGCAGAACATAAAATTACATCCATCCAAAATCAACGCAACGATTAAATGCTGGAATGTGTTGACGTTGGGTCAGGTTCGCACCAGATTGCGGTCATGAATGCCAAAACATAGTTACCGTTCTGCAGTATAGCTACAGGAAAGGCTCTACTCGGGTAACTTGTGAGCCACAATCTGAAATTAGGGTTGGCACTCTCTGGCACTATTACTTCATCGCAAATCCTGTCCAACTCTCTCATCCAACTTTCTGCCAAATGGCAGTTTTGTAATACGGCCCACTGGCCGGTTTCTAGACCGATGTTTATCATGTTCGCTGCTATCGGCCCCTGAAAAATTCAATAAAATCAGCCATCCAATGTATTTTTATACCAGTATTTATTGATGACGAGTTTAAAAGAAGCGTTTTTCACATTGCATCAAGTCTGTGTTATAAAGTTGATTGATTGATTGATTGATTGATTGATTGATATATTCTACAGACAGTATATAAAATAATAGGATTTTCATTTTCATATCAAAGTACAGTTTTGTGCATAAACAAGTCGTACAAGGTTCGTATGGGTTATACCTGCCTATGATGATCCATATTTCATTAAATTTCATCATTTGCGCGTTACTGGAAAATATAGTTTGAATTCTGACACTACTTGTCAAAAGTATCTCCACAACTTTTATTGAAATGATCAAAGATTAAAGGTACATGTTTCGGGCTTATATAAAACCCATCATCAGCCGATAATTAGTTCAATTCAATTTGCTGGTTATTTCCGATGCCACATCATACTTTTAATAGTTTGATATTTTCCAGGGCAATTGCCACTTTTCGGTGATTTAAGGGCACGTAGGCCCTTAGAAAATATAAACCCGACCCTCTGACAATTATTCATAAAAAATATGAACTTTTTATAAAAAACACAAATTTTATATGAACTATCATGATGCATTTGCCTTTGTTTGCTCTGTTATTGTCTACTTTTGAATTTGTACTGTACCGTATCGTCTGCATAGTATATTTACTTCCTATTGCCATTTTGGTGATATTTTGAATTTACAGGGTGATTCAGAATTCGGAGTAAATATTCCGTGGACATATTTTTGGGATGAGAATAAGACTTTTTCTTCATATAAACATGAACCTCCAACGCACCCAAAACTGGGGCATGCCAATTTTCAGAATATTCAAACCGATATTTTAATCACAATTTTAGATAATCTTGTTTTTCTTTACCTTACTTACTGCGGCTACAGATCGAAGAGTGTGCATTTTCGGACGCATGTTTATATGACGAAAAAGTATTATTTTGATTCCAACAATATGTCCCAACAATATGTCCCAAAAATAAGATTGGTTCTAAAACACATCCTTGAGAAACACCGTTAGTCATCAGTTGTCATTACACTCTGGGTTGGTAGATTATAGATGTCTAAAATACTAGCATTGTGATAGTTGAGGTATATAAACAACATCATTACTCTATTTCCAAGGCAACAATGATGGATTGTTTTTCATGATATAATCATATATTATATTTCAGAAGATGTACCAGCTTATTTGTTAGATTACATGATTATTGAGATTATATGTTTTTGTGCCATTTTAGAGTGAAAATTATCCTAATTATGGTTCATTTAAATTCTTTTTAGATAAAAAACCTTTGTGCTTCCGTGTTCGACAACCTTGACAAAATAAAATTTGCGTTTCATACTAACAGCTGTCTCATATAAAAGGCAAAATTGTAGCTTCTCGACAATCAAGTGTAGGGTACCACAAGGATCAGTTCCGGGGCCACACTCAATTCTCACATTCATAAATTCAAAGAACGGCAAAACTTGAAACAGAGTATCGCTCGTAAGTCATTCTCACCTGTCCTTGTCCTAGCGAGATCGTCATTAGGCTCGTTTTTTCGATACCTTTGTCGGCAGCGAACCTGACCAGACCGGCCATAGGATCGGAACCGGGCGACAGGATGAATATCAGCGGGGAACAGCAGTTGCTGTCGTTGTACGACTCCTCCAAGTTGAATTGCGGCGGCTCCAAATAGGAAGAGCCCATTTCTTCCACGACGTACGTCTAGAATGATGTGGATGTCAAACTACACTGTTTTACATTCACCGCTGAGCAAACCGATGCTTTTAACGCCTCGACACGTGATTAACTTCACCTGAAGATGCTAATCGAAACACGTGTCGAGTCGTTTAAAAATCGGTTTGGTTAGGAGTAAAACAATGTATTGTGATTATCGTGCCAAAGGTTCCAGCCTTCGATATAAAATGAGTGTGTACAAAATATAATAATTATGCAAGCTTTATCCTGGCTAGCAGAGCGGTTTACTTCTGTAGCTCATGACCTTTGACATCCTACTAGACGGCAACTAGATGGCGTTAATATATTTAAGATAGATAGATTTAAAAAAAGTTGTTCTATCCGTCATTCGGTTGCCCCCTTACGAGCAACCCTCAGAAGTCTCCGAGAGTCTTGTGCGAGCAAGGAATGACGGGGGCCTCATGTTTTAACGTGTGATCCCAAACACTTTCTTGGGCCATCAGAAAAATTTCTGTAGTCGATGGGAATCTAACCCATGACCGGCAAGCATATGCGGATTACAATATAGACACAATGTCCGCACGGCTACCTGGCCCCTGAATTGAAGATGTTGAGGTACATTGAGTACATTGATAAGATAACTTAATTAACAGTTCATTAACCGAGTTAATGTCTCAAGTTGAAAATAAATCAATTTTTTATGGCCATTGTAGTTCTAAATGAAGACCTGGTAGGCGACGTATGATATTATCTGTTCACTGACCTAAAATATGTCTGCCTGCTAATAGCGCTGGTTTACTTTAAAATGTCAATAGCTCATTGGTCATGGACAATTTTAGGTGGATGTTTTCATCTGCTATTTTTTTATAATTATTGTACAGGTTGATTCACCATAATGACCCCAGAATTTGAAGAATCATTTGAAATAATTTTTGATATATTTTTTTCTGCTACATCAGAAGAAAACAGGATGCTCGGAATAAACGATCCACAGGGTACTAGTGGATTTTTTTTAAATGGAACACCCTGTATTTCATACCATTTTAAGATTCTCCCTGAAGAGCTGATTTCATCAATAAATCACACTTGGAGTCGAGCGGGAATGATCACAGAGATATAGGGTGTTCAAAATCAAGATTCTTCAACTTTCGAATTTTTTTGAGTATTGCTCCAATTAAATGTCAGTAGATAGTAAATCGAAAGTTGAGATACGGAAAAATTAGGTGAGTCGTTTTGTCCAATAATGAATAGTTTAGACACAAAAAAATCCTAAAGTTGAAAAATCTCGATTTTGAACACCCTATATCTCTGTAATCATCCCCGCTAGACCCCAAGTATGATGCATTGATGAAATCAGCTCTTCAGGGAGAAACAAAAATGCAATGAAACACAGGGTATCCCATTTGAAAAAATCAACTAGTACCCTGTAGATCGTTTGTTCCGAGCACTCTGAATTTTCTGATGTAGCGGGAAAAAAATCTGTTAAATCATTCAGGATGATTTTTCAAATTTTGAAGTCGGTTCGAAAATAAGTGAGCTAGAGGAAAGGACATTTATGGTGAATCACCCTGTACCTATACCCAGAAAAGGCACATTTTGATTTAATCATGTACAGATAGTTATTTATTATACAAGGGAAAAAATTAGTGGATAGCTCCATGTTGTGTTGTGACGCGTAGCGGAGGGAGACAAAAAACCGTGAGTTGAAATCTAATATTTTTCCCGTGTATAATACACTATTTTTTCTGTGACAGAAGAAAGTACGAATCAATATTGAGAAGATATTACATTATTTTGAAATCTGAAAATTATCGACGTGAAATTCTAAGTTTTTAACAGTAGGGACACCTGCGTTGTAGGCATCTTTATCATTCTTTTGAAGTAATCAAATATCTGATGTCACTTCTGTCAGTCTAATTTTGTGATTCGATTTCAAAAAATTTAGTGGTTGTTTAGTGATATACGTAACCGCGAAGTCGAATGGAAGATAAAAGGACATGCAGTTCTTTCTCGGAGACGGTATTATTGACTCATTTCTCGGAACTATAGCATAACAAAAGCCATCAACAGTGTAAATATATTTGATATATATCCGAGAAAAAAGTACTAATTTTCTTCCCATGGGAAAAAAGTAATTCATGAAAAGTGACATTTTATAACCTGTCAACAGAGATGAAATGCCATACTTTTTTCCCATCACAGAAAAAAGATATTTTTCTGACTGGTTGAACTGAAACGGACTGATACTTGAAAACTTACCTGTACAGCAGGAACAACCTTATCTGGTCTAAGGCATCGTAAAATAACAAGCCTAAATAAGCCATGAACTTCATGAAACGGTGGAGGACAAGGAATTTCATTGGGATTGGAGACGTCATAGAAGTTTTCCCAATCAGCATTATTGATTTCTATAGATGATTTGAAGTTTTCTAACCTAAAAAAAGAACAGCAAGAATAGTCAAAAACCATGATTACAAGTTGAACAATTTTTATGGAAATTTCATTGAATATTAATGCCAAAATAAACTATTGAATAAAATACGTCAACACCTCCAGAACTAACAAAATCTAACAGCTATACTTCTTTGTGAATATTCACGAATTAATAGTGAAACGTCGACTTACCCTTTCAATGAGCTAGCCTTCACAATCTCTGACCAAGATTTATCAGTCAGCCATTCCGGAGAGGGGTTTGGATGAGGGTTCTCTAGTCCAACTCCTCCTGTCAGAAGAAAATTCCACATTTCTTCATCGATTTTTCCCTAAAATGAAAACAGAAACTGACCATTCTACCTTACTCTTTTACCCCAAACTTTTTGGTATCAAAGGAAATGCTTGATTCATAAAATGAACAAAAAAAAAACGGTAATCTAGGCGAATTCTATTCCTTTTTTGTACGTTTACGAAAATAATAAAGTTGCCTATATGCTTCTGATTTTTGATGAGTGTCGCCAAAGTGCAACAGCAGCTAGCATTTCGTTTGCACACCGAAAGATGTTCGTTGAGAAATCATCTAAAACCGCGAAACCCTCAATTTTGTGCAAAGGTGTCATGATAAATGATGTTTGAAGAATCAAAGAGGAGAAAATGTGGGAAAGCATGTACCAAGGATTATTAACTCAAGAGGATGGTCCATCCGGCCGTAACCAATCAATGACAGTTGTAGTTTTGTCAAGAATTCTCACATCAAAATTCGTTTTGAAATTTCAAGAAATAATTTCCTATTTTAATTTATTGAAATGAATGCGCAGTTATTCAGGGGTTATGAAGATATTTCAGAAAATTAGATATTGGTTTGACTGCTACACTTGGAGGGAACCAGTCTAGAGTGGTTGGATACATATATTTTTTCACGAATTCCATTTGCCAAAAGAAGATTTCTTCCTGTTAGAACTGTTGCTAAAATTTCAAACGGTAAAAATATCTAAGATACACTGCCAAAAGTATACCCAACAGTATATTTCCCACTGACACTGTACGTATATACTCACATAACATTAAAAAAATTGCTGCTTTTAATTATGTTGTTGAAGATTCAAATAGAATTCTAGAATAATTAGGAATAATCCGCCAAAAAAATTTAAATCAGTTCGAAGACATAACGTCAAATAATGAATAGAATGAAATTCAAGATATCTGTCAATATGTCATTGTCAATCATTGAATTGTATACATGCACCAATCAGCGAGGATATGACGTCAAATTTGTGTCATATATTGATGTATAGGAAATTAATTATCCATCCTGTTGAGTTAACAATTCTTGGTCCTGTACCACCTGGAATGGGGAAGATACCAGGATCGTAAAAACCTTTATAGCTCGATAGGAAGTGCAATCATAGTGCCAAACGGACTGAAAAGAGCAGTGATATTACTCACCCTTGCTCTCAAAATCCCAACAGTCAAAACGAAAGAGAAAATAAGCTTGTCTTTCTCAAACAGCGACCTACAAACGTTCCTGTATATGCTGTTGGTGAAATGATCGTTCAAAAAGTGCAGCCTCTCTTCCAACATCGATGATTTCCTGCTGTTAGTGATCGATTGACTGTAGAGATTGATGGACCACGTCAGAGAGTACTGATACATCGGATCGACATTGGCCAAATCGGAGATGCAAAAAAACAGAAGGGAAGTGTTTGGAGACAAGGATCGATAAGAAGTGCAATTATAGTGCCAAACTTACTAAAATAAGCAGTGATCTTACTCACCATCGCTCTCAAAATCCCAACAGTCAAAACGAAAGAGAAAATAAGCTTGTCTTTCTCAAACAGCGACCTACAAACGTTTCTGTATATGCTGTTGGTGAAATGGTCGTTCAAAAAGTGCAGCCTCTCTTCCAACATCGATGATTTCCTGCTGTCAGTGATTGATTGATAGTAAAGATTGATGAATCACGTCAGAGTAGTGATACATCGGATCGACAATGGCCAAATCGGAGATGCAGAAAAACAGAAGGGAAGTGTTTGGAGACAAGGATCGATAAGAAGTGCAATTATAGTGCGAAACAGATTGAAATAAGCAGTGAACTTACTCACCCCCGCTCTCAGAATCCCAACAGTCAAAACGAAAGAGAAAATAAGCTTGTCTTTCTCAAACAGCGACCTACAAACATTTCTGTATATGCTGTTGGTGAAATGATCGTTCAAAAAGTGCAGCCTCTCTTCCAACATCGAAGATTTCCTAGAGAATGATGGACCACGTCAGAGAGTACTGATACATCGGATCGACATGGGCCAAATCGCAGATGAAGAAAAACAGAAGGGAAGTGTTTGGAGACAAGGATCGATAAGAAGTGCAAACATAGTGCGAAAAAGATTGAAATAAGCAGTGAACATACTCACCCCCGCTCTCAAAATCCCAACAGTCAAAACGAAAGAGAAAATAAGCTTGTCTTTCTCAAACAGCGACCTACAAACGTTCCTGTATATGCTGTTGGTGAAATGATCGTTCAAAAAGTGCAGCCTCTCTTCCAACATCGAAGATTTCCTGCTGTCAGTGATCGATTGATTGTAGAGAATGATGGACCACGTCAGAGAGTACTGATACATCGGATCGACATGGGCCAAATCGCAGATGAAGAAAAACAGAAGGGAAGTGTTTGGAGACAAGGATCGATAAGAAGTGCAAACATAGTGCGAAAAAGATTGAAATAAGCAGTGAACATACTCACCCCCGCTCTCAAAATCCCAACAGTCAAAACGAAAGAGAAAATAAGCTTGTCTTTCTCAAACAGCGACCTACAAACGTTCCTGTATATGCTGTTGGTGAAATGATCGTTCAAAAAGTGCAGCCTCTCTTCCAACATCGATGATTTCCTGCTGTTAGTGATCGATTGATTGTAGAGATTGATGAACCACGTCAGAGAGTACTGATACATCGGATCGACATTCGCCAAATCGGAGATGCAGAAAAACAGAAGGAAAGTGTTTGGAGACAAGGATCGATAAGAAGTGAAATTATAGGACGAAACAGATTGAAATAAGCAGTGAACATACTCACCCCCGCTCTCAGAATCCCAACAGTCAAAACGAAAGAGAAAATAAGCTTGTCTTTCTCAAACAGCGACCTACAAACGTTCCTGTATATGCTGTTGGTGAAATGATCGTTCAAAAAGTGCAGCCTCTCTTCCAACATCGAAGATTTCCTGCTGTCAGTGATCGATTGATTGTAGAGAATGATGGACCACGTCAGAGAGTACTGATACATCGGATCGACATGGGCCAAATCGCAGATGAAGAAAAACAGAAGGGAAGTGTTTGGAGACAAGGATCGATAAGAAGTGCAAACATAGTGCGAAAAAGATTGAAATAAGCAGTGAACATACTCACCCCCGCTCTCAAAATCCCAACAGTCAAAACGAAAGAGAAAATAAGCTTGTCTTTCTCAAACAGCGACCTACAAACGTTCCTGTATATGCTGTTGGTGAAATGATCGTTCAAAAAGTGCAGCCTCTCTTCCAACATCGATGATTTCCTGCTGTTAGTGATCGATTGATTGTAGAGATTGATGAACCACGTCAGAGAGTACTGATACATCGGATCGACATTCGCCAAATCGGAGATGCAGAAAAACAGAAGGAAAGTGTTTGGAGACAAGGATCGATAAGAAGTGAAATTATAGGACGAAACAGATTGAAATAAGCAGTGAACTTACTCACCCCCGCTCTCAGAATCCCAACAGTCAAAACGAAAGAGAAAATAAGCTTGTCTTTCTCAAACAGCGACCTACAAACGTTCCTGTATATGCTGTTGGTGAAATGATCGTTCAAAAAGTGCAGCCTCTCTTCCAACATCGAAGATTTCCTGCTGTCAGTGATCGATTGATTGTAGAGAATGATGGACCACGTCAGAGAGTACTGATACATCGGATCGACATGGGCCAAATCGCAGATGAAGAAAAACAGAAGGGAAGTGTTTGGAGACAAGGATCGATAAGAAGTGCAAACATAGTGCGAAAAAGATTGAAATAAGCAGTGAACATACTCACCCCCGCTCTCAAAATCCCAACAGTCAAAACGAAAGAGAAAATAAGCTTGTCTTTCTCAAACAGCGACCTACAAACGTTCCTGTATATGCTGTTGGTGAAATGATCGTTCAAAAAGTGCAGCCTCTCTTCCAACATCGGAGATTTCCTGCTGTCAGTGATCGATTGATTGTAGAGAATGATGGACCACGTCAGAGAGTACTGATACATCGGATCGACATGGGCCAAATCGCAGATGAAGAAAAACAGAAGGGAAGTGTTTGGAGACAAGGATCGATAAGAAGTGCAAACATAGTGCGAAAAAGATTGAAATAAGCAGTGAACATACTCACCCCCGCTCTCAAAATCCCAACAATCAAAACGAAAGAGAAAATAAGCTTGTCTTTCTCAAACAGCGACCTACAAACGTTCCTGTATATGCTGTTGGTGAAATGATCGTTCAAAAAGTGCAGCCTCTCTTCCAACATCGATGATTTCCTGCTGTTAGTGATCGATTGATTGTAGAGATTGATGAACCACGTCAGAGAGTACTGATACATCGGATCGACATTCGCCAAATCGGAGATGCAGAAAAACAGAAGGAAAGTGTTTGGAGACAAGGATCGATAAGAAGTGAAATTATAGGACGAAACAGATTGAAATAAGCAGTGAACATACTCACCCCCGCTCTCAAAATCCCAACAGTCAAAACGAAAGAGAAAATAAGCTTGTCTTTCTCAAACAGCGACCTACAAACGTTCCTGTATATGCTGTTGGTGAAATGATCGTTCAAAAAGTGCAGCCTCTCTTCCAACATCGAAGATTTCCTGCTGTCAGTGATCGATTGATTGTAGAGAATGATGGACCACGTCAGAGAGTACTGATACATCGGATCGACATGGGCCAAATCGCAGATGAAGAAAAACAGAAGGGAAGTGTTTGGAGACAAGGATCGATAAGAAGTGCAAACATAGTGCGAAAAAGATTGAAATAAGCAGTGAACATACTCACCCCCGCTCTCAAAATCCCAACAGTCAAAACGAAAGAGAAAATAAGCTTGTCTTTCTCAAACAGCGACCTACAAACGTTCCTGTATATGCTGTTGGTGAAATGATCGTTCAAAAAGTGCAGCCTCTCTTCCAACATCGATGATTTCCTGCTGTTAGTGATCGATTGATTGTAGAGATTGATGAACCACGTCAGAGAGTACTGATACATCGGATCGACATTCGCCAAATCGGAGATGCAGAAAAACAGAAGGAAAGTGTTTGGAGACAAGGATCGATAAGAAGTGAAATTATAGGACGAAACAGATTGAAATAAGCAGTGAACTTACTCACCCCCGCTCTCAGAATCCCAACAGTCAAAACGAAAGAGAAAATAAGCTTGTCTTTCTCAAACAGCGACCTACAAACGTTCCTGTATATGCTGTTGGTGAAATGATCGTTCAAAAAGTGCAGCCTCTCTTCCAACATCGAAGATTTCCTGCTGTCAGTGATCGATTGATTGTAGAGAATGATGGACCACGTCAGAGAGTACTGATACATCGGATCGACATGGGCCAAATCGCAGATGAAGAAAAACAGAAGGGAAGTGTTTGGAGACAAGGATCGATAAGAAGTGCAAACATAGTGCGAAAAAGATTGAAATAAGCAGTGAACATACTCACCCCCGCTCTCAAAATCCCAACAGTCAAAACGAAAGAGAAAATAAGCTTGTCTTTCTCAAACAGCGACCTACAAACGTTCCTGTATATGCTGTTGGTGAAATGATCGTTCAAAAAGTGCAGCCTCTCTTCCAACATCGATGATTTCCTGCTGTTAGTGATCGATTGATTGTAGAGATTGATGAACCACGTCAGAGAGTACTGATACATCGGATCGACATTCGCCAAATCGGAGATGCAGAAAAACAGAAGGAAAGTGTTTGGAGACAAGGATCGATAAGAAGTGAAATTATAGGACGAAACAGATTGAAATAAGCAGTGAACTTACTCACCCCCGCTCTCAGAATCCCAACAGTCAAAACGAAAGAGAAAATAAGCTTGTCTTTCTCAAACAGCGACCTACAAACGTTCCTGTATATGCTGTTGGTGAAATGATCGTTCAAAAAGTGCAGCCTCTCTTCCAACATCGAAGATTTCCTGCTGTCAGTGATCGATTGATTGTAGAGAATGATGGACCACGTCAGAGAGTACTGATACATCGGATCGACATGGGCCAAATCGCAGATGAAGAAAAACAGAAGGGAAGTGTTTGGAGACAAGGATCGATAAGAAGTGCAAACATAGTGCGAAAAAGATTGAAATAAGCAGTGAACATACTCACCCCCGCTCTCAAAATCCCAACAGTCAAAACGAAAGAGAAAATAAGCTTGTCTTTCTCAAACAGCGACCTACAAACGTTCCTGTATATGCTGTTGGTGAAATGATCGTTCAAAAAGTGCAGCCTCTCTTCCAACATCGATGATTTCCTGCTGTTAGTGATCGATTGATTGTAGAGATTGATGAACCACGTCAGAGAGTACTGATACATCGGATCGACATTCGCCAAATCGGAGATGCAGAAAAACAGAAGGAAAGTGTTTGGAGACAAGGATCGATAAGAAGTGAAATTATAGGACGAAACAGATTGAAATAAGCAGTGAACTTACTCACCCCCGCTCTCAGAATCCCAACAGTCAAAACGAAAGAGAAAATAAGCTTGTCTTTCTCAAACAGCGACCTACAAACGTTCCTGTATATGCTGTTGGTGAAATGATCGTTCAAAAAGTGCAGCCTCTCTTCCAACATCGAAGATTTCCTGCTGTCAGTGATCGATTGATTGTAGAGAATGATGGACCACGTCAGAGAGTACTGATACATCGGATCGACATGGGCCAAATCGCAGATGAAGAAAAACAGAAGGGAAGTGTTTGGAGACAAGGATCGATAAGAAGTGAAATTATAGGACGAAACAGATTGAAATAAGCAGTGAACATACTCACCCCCGCTCTCAAAATCCCAACAGTCAAAACGAAAGAGAAAATAAGCTTGTCTTTCTCAAACAGCGACCTACAAACGTTCCTGTATATGCTGTTGGTGAAATGATCGTTCAAAAAGTGCAGCCTCTCTTCCAACATCGAAGATTTCCTGCTGTCAGTGATCGATTGATTGTAGAGAATGATGGACCACGTCAGAGAGTACTGATACATCGGATCGACATGGGCCAAATCGCAGATGAAGAAAAACAGAAGGGAAGTGTTTGGAGACAAGGATCGATAAGAAGTGCAAACATAGTGCGAAAAAGATTGAAATAAGCAGTGAACATACTCACCCCCGCTCTCAAAATCCCAACAGTCAAAACGAAAGAGAAAATAAGCTTGTCTTTCTCAAACAGCGACCTACAAACGTTCCTGTATATGCTGTTGGTGAAATGATCGTTCAAAAAGTGCAGCCTCTCTTCCAACATCGATGATTTCCTGCTGTTAGTGATCGATTGATTGTAGAGATTGATGAACCACGTCAGAGAGTACTGATACATCGGATCGACATTCGCCAAATCGGAGATGCAGAAAAACAGAAGGAAAGTGTTTGGAGACAAGGATCGATAAGAAGTGAAATTATAGGACGAAACAGATTGAAATAAGCAGTGAACTTACTCACCCCCGCTCTCAGAATCCCAACAGTCAAAACGAAAGAGAAAATAAGCTTGTCTTTCTCAAACAGCGACCTACAAACGTTCCTGTATATGCTGTTGGTGAAATGATCGTTCAAAAAGTGCAGCCTCTCTTCCAACATCGAAGATTTCCTGCTGTCAGTGATCGATTGATTGTAGAGAATGATGGACCACGTCAGAGAGTACTGATACATCGGATCGACATGGGCCAAATCGCAGATGAAGAAAAACAGAAGGGAAGTGTTTGGAGACAAGGATCGATAAGAAGTGCAAACATAGTGCGAAAAAGATTGAAATAAGCAGTGAACATACTCACCCCCGCTCTCAAAATCCCAACAGTCAAAACGAAAGAGAAAATAAGCTTGTCTTTCTCAAACAGCGACCTACAAACGTTCCTGTATATGCTGTTGGTGAAATGATCGTTCAAAAAGTGCAGCCTCTCTTCCAACATCGAAGATTTCCTGCTGTCAGTGATCGATTGATTGTAGAGAATGATGGACCACGTCAGAGAGTACTGATACATCGGATCGACATGGGCCAAATCGCAGATGAAGAAAAACAGAAGGGAAGTGTTTGGAGACAAGGATCGATAAGAAGTGCAAACATAGTGCGAAAAAGATTGAAATAAGCAGTGAACATACTCACCCCCGCTCTCAAAATCCCAACAGTCAAAACGAAAGAGAAAATAAGCTTGTCTTTCTCAAACAGCGACCTACAAACGTTCCTGTATATGCTGTTGGTGAAATGATCGTTCAAAAAGTGCAGCCTCTCTTCCAACATCGATGATTTCCTGCTGTTAGTGATCGATTGATTGTAGAGATTGATGAACCACGTCAGAGAGTACTGATACATCGGATCGACATTCGCCAAATCGGAGATGCAGAAAAACAGAAGGAAAGTGTTTGGAGACAAGGATCGATAAGAAGTGAAATTATAGGACGAAACAGATTGAAATAAGCAGTGAACTTACTCACCCCCGCTCTCAGAATCCCAACAGTCAAAACGAAAGAGAAAATAAGCTTGTCTTTCTCAAACAGCGACCTACAAACGTTCCTGTATATGCTGTTGGTGAAATGATCGTTCAAAAAGTGCAGCCTCTCTTCCAACATCGAAGATTTCCTGCTGTCAGTGATCGATTGATTGTAGAGAATGATGGACCACGTCAGAGAGTACTGATACATCGGATCGACATGGGCCAAATCGCAGATGAAGAAAAACAGAAGGGAAGTGTTTGGAGACAAGGATCGATAAGAAGTGCAAACATAGTGCGAAAAAGATTGAAATAAGCAGTGAACATACTCACCCCCGCTCTCAAAATCCCAACAGTCAAAACGAAAGAGAAAATAAGCTTGTCTTTCTCAAACAGCGACCTACAAACGTTCCTGTATATGCTGTTGGTGAAATGATCGTTCAAAAAGTGCAGCCTCTCTTCCAACATCGAAGATTTCCTGCTGTCAGTGATCGATTGATTGTAGAGAATGATGGACCACGTCAGAGAGTACTGATACATCGGATCGACATGGGCCAAATCGCAGATGAAGAAAAACAGAAGGGAAGTGTTTGGAGACAAGGATCGATAAGAAGTGCAAACATAGTGCGAAAAAGATTGAAATAAGCAGTGAACATACTCACCCCCGCTCTCAAAATCCCAACAGTCAAAACGAAAGAGAAAATAAGCTTGTCTTTCTCAAACAGCGACCTACAAACGTTCCTGTATATGCTGTTGGTGAAATGATCGTTCAAAAAGTGCAGCCTCTCTTCCAACATCGATGATTTCCTGCTGTTAGTGATCGATTGATTGTAGAGATTGATGAACCACGTCAGAGAGTACTGATACATCGGATCGACATTCGCCAAATCGGAGATGCAGAAAAACAGAAGGAAAGTGTTTGGAGACAAGGATCGATAAGAAGTGAAATTATAGGACGAAACAGATTGAAATAAGCAGTGAACTTACTCACCCCCGCTCTCAAAATCCCAACAGTCAAAACGAAAGAGAAAATAAGCTTGTCTTTCTCAAACAGCGACCTACAAACGTTCCTGTATATGCTGTTGGTGAAATGATCGTTCAAAAAGTGCAGCCTCTCTTCCAACATCGATGATTTCCTGCTGTTAGTGATCGATTGATTGTAGAGATTGATGAACCACGTCAGAGAGTACTGATACATCGGATCGACATTCGCCAAATCGGAGATGCAGAAAAACAGAAGGAAAGTGTTTGGAGACAAGGATCGATAAGAAGTGAAATTATAGGACGAAACAGATTGAAATAAGCAGTGAACTTACTCACCCCCGCTCTCAGAATCCCAACAGTCAAAACGAAAGAGAAAATAAGCTTGTCTTTCTCAAACAGCGACCTACAAACGTTCCTGTATATGCTGTTGGTGAAATGATCGTTCAAAAAGTGCAGCCTCTCTTCCAACATCGAAGATTTCCTGCTGTCAGTGATCGATTGATTGTAGAGAATGATGGACCACGTCAGAGAGTATTGATACATCGGATCGACATGGGCCAAATCGCAGATGAAGAAAAACAGAAGGGAAGTGTTTGGAGACAAGGATCGATAAGAAGTGCAAACATAGTGCGAAAAAGATTGAAATAAGCAGTGAACATACTCACCCCCGCTCTCAAAATCCCAACAGTCAAAACGAAAGAGAAAATAAGCTTGTCTTTCTCAAACAGCGACCTACAAACGTTCCTGTATATGCTGTTGGTGAAATGATCGTTCAAAAAGTGCAGCCTCTCTTCCAACATCGAAGATTTCCTGCTGTCAGTGATCGATTGATTGTAGAGAATGATGGACCACGTCAGAGAGTACTGATACATCGGATCGACATGGGCCAAATCGCAGATGAAGAAAAACAGAAGGGAAGTGTTTGGAGACAAGGATCGATAAGAAGTGCAAACATAGTGCGAAAAAGATTGAAATAAGCAGTGAACATACTCACCCCCGCTCTCAAAATCCCAACAGTCAAAACGAAAGAGAAAATAAGCTTGTCTTTCTCAAACAGCGACCTACAAACGTTCCTGTATATGCTGTTGGTGAAATGATCGTTCAAAAAGTGCAGCCTCTCTTCCAACATCGATGATTTCCTGCTGTTAGTGATCGATTGATTGTAGAGATTGATGAACCACGTCAGAGAGTACTGATACATCGGATCGACATTCGCCAAATCGGAGATGCAGAAAAACAGAAGGAAAGTGTTTGGAGACAAGGATCGATAAGAAGTGAAATTATAGGACGAAACAGATTGAAATAAGCAGTGAACTTACTCACCCCCGCTCTCAAAATCCCAACAGTCAAAACGAAAGAGAAAATAAGCTTGTCTTTCTCAAACAGCGACCTACAAACGTTCCTGTATATGCTGTTGGTGAAATGATCGTTCAAAAAGTGCAGCCTCTCTTCCAACATCGATGATTTCCTGCTGTTAGTGATCGATTGATTGTAGAGATTGATGAACCACGTCAGAGAGTACTGATACATCGGATCGACATTCGCCAAATCGGAGATGCAGAAAAACAGAAGGAAAGTGTTTGGAGACAAGGATCGATAAGAAGTGAAATTATAGGACGAAACAGATTGAAATAAGCAGTGAACTTACTCACCCCCGCTCTCAGAATCCCAACAGTCAAAACGAAAGAGAAAATAAGCTTGTCTTTCTCAAACAGCGACCTACAAACGTTCCTGTATATGCTGTTGGTGAAATGATCGTTCAAAAAGTGCAGCCTCTCTTCCAACATCGAAGATTTCCTGCTGTCAGTGATCGATTGATTGTAGAGAATGATGGACCACGTCAGAGAGTATTGATACATCGGATCGACATGGGCCAAATCGCAGATGAAGAAAAACAGAAGGGAAGTGTTTGGAGACAAGGATCGATAAGAAGTGCAAACATAGTGCGAAAAAGATTGAAATAAGCAGTGAACATACTCACCCCCGCTCTCAAAATCCCAACAGTCAAAACGAAAGAGAAAATAAGCTTGTCTTTCTCAAACAGCGACCTACAAACGTTCCTGTATATGCTGTTGGTGAAATGATCGTTCAAAAAGTGCAGCCTCTCTTCCAACATCGAAGATTTCCTGCTGTCAGTGATCGATTGATTGTAGAGAATGATGGACCACGTCAGAGAGTACTGATACATCGGATCGACATGGGCCAAATCGCAGATGAAGAAAAACAGAAGGGAAGTGTTTGGAGACAAGGATCGATAAGAAGTGCAAACATAGTGCGAAAAAGATTGAAATAAGCAGTGAACATACTCACCCCCG
Organism: Phaedon cochleariae; assembly: GCA_918026855.4. Classification (NCBI taxonomy): domain Eukaryota; kingdom Metazoa; phylum Arthropoda; class Insecta; order Coleoptera; family Chrysomelidae; genus Phaedon; species Phaedon cochleariae. The sequence goes on along the minus strand of OU896714.1, from coordinate 50,657,826 downwards.
CTCTCAAAATCCCAACAGTCAAAACGAAAGAGAAAATAAGCTTGTCTTTCTCAAACAGCGACCTACAAACGTTCCTGTATATGCTGTTGGTGAAATGATCGTTCAAAAAGTGCAGCCTCTCTTCCAACATCGATGATTTCCTGCTGTTAGTGATCGATTGATTGTAGAGATTGATGAACCACGTCAGAGAGTACTGATACATCGGATCGACATTCGCCAAATCGGAGATGCAGAAAAACAGAAGGGAAGAATGCTTGGAGACGGGGACGTATCCGTTTCGGGCGTTGTCGATCTCCACTTCGGTCACCACCGCCACTTTCTGTTTCTCTTGGATCTCCTCGGACAGAACTCTGCTGGACGATAGGATCTTGATGGCCGTTTCGTCTTCCAAGATATTTCCTTCAGATGATGACAGCACCTGAAAATACAATTCAACTTCATAGCTGCTTACTGAACTAGATCTCTTAACTAAGAGATATAGGATGAACAGAGTGGACCCAATTGTCAGCAGGAGCGAGACTGTACTGCACTATATTCTTAATTGGATACTTGAATTGATTTTGTTCAATATGATTAGATATCCCTTTTATAAACAAAGATGTTTCTGGGGGTAATTAAACAACAACAACAATAACTGAGAGATCTAGGGTAACAGAAAACTCTGTTCATCCTATACCTCTTATGCTCCTATCTTGCCGACCATCTATGTAACTCAAATATTTATGTAAGGTATGTAGGATACAGACTCTGTAACACACATAATTACAGATTCTGTTAATTTAACAGAGAATGGTATTTTGCCAAACACTCATCCCCTTGTCGGAATTTACGCCTGTCCTCTAACTGAATATTGATAGATGGCTAACTTCATAGCTACTCATTAACCTCACATTTCAGTGCTGGTTTTGATAGATTCTAAAGAAAATGGATATTTCAGAATGGCAATTTGTATATATCAATTGTATCATTGACTAGTTGCCCTTTTTTATGGTTATATAATTCTTAAATTAGACTGATACCATTATTAATGAGTTACAATTTCATTTCTTATACCTTCCAGCTTCTTCTAGAACGATAGATTCTAACATATATGAAGATTTCTTATAACATCCATATTATTACCTACAAATATCTCGAAATCGCACTGGCAGAATACCGATTTTCTTACATTCTATAAATATGGAATTATACATAGCCTACAGAGTCTGTGCTGGTGTGCAAAATAGCAGCATTAGTATCCAGATAGTATAATTTGTTCAACTTGGGCTTTGGGCTGTGACAGACTTCGATTTCGAGTAGTTAGTACCTATCCATTGCCGTTGGGTGAACACATTTAGTTAGTAAGATTGGTGGGATTTCAAAATAGGAAAAATCAGTTCGTTGAGCAGTGAACCATTGTCGTTCTAAATGAGGCGAGGTATAATTGTCTGTTCATTATTGGAACGATGATATTTTTGGTAAACCAGGGACCTCTATTTCAAAATATGATTCCACTCATTTTACTAAACCTACTTTTCAAAGCAACCGATTCTTCACCTCGATTTTTCCACAGAAAAATAGGTCGAGATGATAAAAAAAGAATGACTGTATACACATTCACTTACATACCTTGGGAGAGGAGCAACATACCTTAGAAGATGAGCAATTTGGAACCAACGATTGAAAATACCTCAAAAAATAAAATTTTCAAACCACTCAATTCTTCACCTTGATTTTCCCACAGAAAAATAGGTCAAGATGATAGAAACATAATGACTGTATGCACATTGACTTACATACCTTGGGAGAGGAGCAACATATCTTAAAAGATGTGCAATTTGGAAAAACGATTGAGAATACCTCAAAAACTTAAATTTCCAAACCAACCAACTCCTAACCTCGATACATCGACTAACATACCTTGAAAGAGGCTAGCTACACTAAGGGCGATTTTGGCGATTTTTTTTTTCAATGAACAGGCAATACTATATCTCTCACTTACTCTACTGACTAGATTTTCATTTTCATTCAGAACGAAAATGGTGAAACCAATGCAGCTATGGAACGGCTTCATCACCACAACGTATCAGATGGAATAGTATTTTCCACTATGAAATCTCATTCAATGTGAACAGCTAATCAAAAATGTATACCTCCAAAATCTTGTCCTCGATCTCTTTGAGCATCTTCTTGTTATTGGCACTTTCGACTATCATCGCGTTCTTCTTCTCCTCCAACTCGGGCTTCTCCCTGGCCACGACGATCCCCAACAGCTGGTCCTGCAGCCCTTGCGGCGTGATCATGAAGTTCACCAGGGTCACCTTAATAATAATAATAATAATAATAATAATAACATGTCTTCTTGCACGGTGTATGCAGTCTCGGCCTATATCCATTGACACAATGCGGCATTGTGAGTGCTCTACTACCATTTGAGGCACTCGTATTGAATAGACGAGACCCCAGTGCCTATGCTCCGGGGAATATTGGTTCCTTGTGGAGAATGAGAGGTGCCGAATTTATTGGAACTTCTCATTCCCCACCCTCAGGCAAATACAAACTTACAAGCCTGATGTAGTCCTCGTCGACCACCAAACCAAAGCGATGTTCGTGATCGAGTTTTCGGCGCCAGCCGAACCGAACATCGTTTTGAAGGAGGAGGAGAAACGGACTAAATATCGAAATCTTCTCTTCAAACTCCGCAGGCTTTATCCAGACCATTCTGTAGAATTGGTCATCCTGATAATCGGCTCCCTAGGAGGCACACGACATACGCTGCTCTCGGAAATCCAGAAAATCCCAGCGTGCCGCGATATGGCATACATCCTGGTTGGTGGAATGCAGAAGGCCGTCATACTTGGATCATTGCGTTAACTCCGGTCACACGGTTCTTGGTCCCAGTGATTATTCACCCCACAGGCTGTGGGGAGTAGTCACTGGATTTTTTTCAGCACGACTCTGCGTAGCGTCGGAGATGTATGCATGTATGTATGCAGTACGGCATTGCGAGTGCTTTCCTATCATTTGAGGCACTCGTACGGAATAGACGAGACCACAATGCTGCTCTATGCTCCGGGGGATATTGAGTCCGTTGTGTAGAATGAGAGGTGTAGAATTGGAACTTCTCATTCCCCACCCTCAGGCAAATAAAAGCTAACAAGTCTGATGTAGTCATCCTCGACCATCAAACCAAAGCTGCTGTCGTGATTGGGTTTTCAGCGCCAGCCGACCCGAACATCTTTTCGAATTTCGCAGGCTGTATGCAGACCATTCTGTGGATCTGGTCATACTGATTATCGGCTCCCTAGATGTCAAACGACAAAAGATGCTCTCGGAAATACAAAAAATTAGTTAGCTAGTGAAATGCACAAGGCCGTCATACATGTCTACTGAGAGCACACGGTTATTGGTCCCAGTGATCACTCACTCTGTGGGCTGTGAAGAATGGAACTAGATTTTATCTAGCTCAGAAGACTGAACTAGAACTATGATTGATTATTTACACTAACAAGACGATCCACCTCCACGTAAAATGTTGACGCCAAATTTGAAATTAGTTCTTGGCTAGTTCCGTAGGCTGTGCTAGCTAAACTAAACAAAATATGACCGATTTGTCTATACTCTCGGAATCTGCTCGAGTCCATCTATCTGCAAGTAGCTGAAATGCCTAGAAAGCAGGAAAATCACTTACTTTTATATCTTCACTTTGAAATAATGAAAATATTTCAATCCGGCTGCGATGCGATATTCCTTCATACATTTAAAATCTAAAAATAAACTTCGAATTTATTCTGCATTACCGATCTCTACCCTTTGCTACTCAACAAAAAATAGTTCAAATTATCGCTCATAGATACCGCCCCCTACTGAATAGAATTTCTAGGGTAACATAAAAAACGTAGTTTAATGAAATCTAGTAATTACTTTTGACGTGTCACGTATAAAGTGCGTTTATTTTTCACTTGTCCATTACTGCTTTATAATACCGTGGCTACGGTTGCTATCAACAGACCCATATAGAGTCTGGATTTCTTCGTCAATAAATTAATCGAAGCCATGACTGCATTTTTCATGATATTCTTGGGTACTAGTCGTAGTAGGTGGGGAGGTTGTAGCCAAGCAAGTAGGCCCCGATGGGCCCTTTTTGCTCAGAAGATGTTCATAATTTCGTTTGGTGAAACTGTTATTATATTGTGGATGTTTCAGGTATGGCCAGGGCTATGCTCATCAAAGGTAACTTAACAGATAGTTTGTGTGCCCCTCAAGAAACAATGTCAAAATCACGTGTTCTTGAATGGTTAATATTCCACAAACGTCAAAATATCAACGAATGCCATGCCTACCATGAGCCAATGTTCTACTCGAATGTATTTGCTATCAAGTAATTCAATTGTCTAGTCCCATAACTATGGACTGTATTGACTTCAGTAAAAGCTAATTTTGATGTTTTCAATTTATTCCTAGCAAAATTAATGAAACAACATATTTTAAGTTTATATAACGCAATCAGGTTCAGAAAATGTCTAGGTTTGTATAAATTTATACCGTTGGTTCTGTTTCCTTTGTAATTTCATTAGTGGTTTTAGGCGTGAAAAATTTTTACTCCCCCAAATAGAAATTAAATATTGCAAATTTGAATAAATGAGACAAAAGTAAATACATTTCAAGTATTTTATGAGATATTTCGGATTTTGAATAAAATGACTATGATCGGATTTATTTCATTCCTCAAATGGTCTACATGTTTTTAGTAAATAATAATTCTTGGTCAATATAGAAACCTGAAAATTTTTTCACGTCTGTATATTTAATGAATCTATTGTTGAAAGTTAGCATTATTCGAAATATCAATTAATCTCTTTGAGATATACATATATGAGATTTGTTATAATTCAGAGTCAACTCATGAATTTGCATCCAAGATGATATGTTTTCCAAATCACTTTTGATATCCCGTTCGATATCATTTAATTCTTTCGATATATAAATCAATGTTGTATCATCCTCAAATAATTTCAGCTTTCCTTGCAAGTTCAGAGTTGATATTGAATTAATATAAATCAAAAATAAAATTGGTCCCAGAACCGATCCTTGCGGTACTCCACATGTGATATTCTTCAGTGAGCCACAATAAGTATCATTCACTTCAACATACTGCTTTCTATTTTTTTTTTATACAAACCTTGACGGCTATCTCAGGCAAATAGTGCGGATTCCTCAGCCTCGTCGTTATGAAGAAGCGAAAGTCGAAGGAATACTCCAGAACATTGTCGCCGAGTTTGAGGTACCACACGCCCTGCGACTTGAACACGTTCTTAACGAGCACCGGATCCAAGATGGCGTCGATTTCTTCGTTGATGTTCTCGAGCAGGACGGGAGTGCCGAAAGTGATGGCGTTCTCTAGTACCCTCACGTAGTTCGTGTCCGTTAGTTTGATTATTTGGAGTCGGTTGTACTTCTCCATGTTCTTCACCCATTTGTTTGCTTGGCCTAGGGGTGGCATGTGGAAAATACATTGGTTCAATAAGGAACACAAACATTCGACGTATGCATATTGATTGATTGATTGTCTTTATTACCCCAAGAAACATTATTGTTTATAATAGGGATATATACAACAAAACATACATATAAAACATAATAAATCGAAACAATAATAATTGCACAATTATTGTTTTTCCTAAAAAAAAAAAAGAATTATAATAAAATATAAAATGAAAATATCATAATCCATTACAAGTAATCAAATTGTGAATGATTAGTACTATTAAATAAGTTTACTGAACAGATATTTCTTCAATTTCATTTTAAATTTTTCTGCTTCTTCTATATTTTTCAACTCATTAGGTAAGGAGTTATACAAAATTATTCCATTATGGAATATTGATTGTTTACCAAAATTTGACTTATAATTATTTGCTATCAATAAATTGAATTGCCTTGTTTCATGGGCGTGAATCGTATTAACTTCATTAAAATTCAAATTCGATATTTTCAATTCCTTCCTGACAAAATGAATAAAACAACAAATTTTGAGTTTATATAATGAAACTAGATTCAGCAAGTCTTTAGGTTTGTATAGATTCGCAGTTGATTCTAAAAAAGGTAAATTGAAAATGCACTTTATTGTTTTATTTTGTAATTTCATGAGTGGCTTCAAACGTGAAATATTTGTACTTCCCCAAATAGATATTAGATATTGTATATTTGAATAAAAAAGACAGAAATAAATACTCTTTAGGTATTTAACAGGAATGAAATTTCGAATTTTATATAATACCAGCAATAGGATTCAATTTTTTTCTCAATTGATCTATATGTAGAGTCCACGATAGTTGTTCATCTATATATAGACCTAAAAATTTTGTTACATTTTTATATTCAATGGATTTGTAATTAAAACATATTGGGGTATTATTCAATATATCCGTTTTTCTTTTTGAGATGTACATATACGTAGATTTACTATAATTAAGAGTCAACTTATTGGTCACTAGCCAAGATGATATTTGTTTCAAATCATTTTTAATATCATTATTGATATCGTTGAAATCTTTTGAAGTTTAAATTATTGTTGTATCATCTGCAAATAATTTTAGTTTTCCTTTCAATTTTAAAGTAGATATTGAGTTGATATAGATTAAAAATAAAATTGGCCCCAAAACTGATCCTTGCGGTACACCACATGTAATATTCATCAAGGAACTACAAGTATTATTCACATCAACATACTGTTTCCTATTCTTCAAATAATTTTGGAACCAATCATGAATTTTGCCTCTGACACCTATTGATGATAATTTAGTCGATAAAATATTATGATTTACAGTGTCAAAGGCCTTACAGAGATCCAGAGACAGAATGCCGCATTTGTCATTGTCATCTATTCGTAACTGAATATCTGAAATGACATCCATCACAGCTACCTCTGTGTCTTTTGACCTACGAAATCCATATTGTTCACTAAACAATAGGCCATTATTCTCAAGATAATTTATTAGACGGTTATTCATAATTTTTTCTGAAATTTTGGAAAAGATCGGGAGAACAGAAATTGGTCTATAATTATTTAAATCATCTTTCTTCAACAATGGATATGTTTACTTCGGATTAGTTTACCCTGCTAGCTTTAGTGCTAGTTCAGTTAACGAGAGATGATGTCGCAGCAGAAAACGAATGCCTGTAGACAGCTCCCGAACACTAGCCCAACATTTGGCTGAGACCAATCAGGTCACATGTTGGAGAAGAGGGGATTTGGACCAATCAGACAATTCTATATGACATTCTTGACGCTTGACGATTGAAATTCGAATCAGCCAGCTTTGACAGTTTGAACATTTCAAACAAATATGAGGTTGTTTTGTTATTATTGTTAATAAATATTATAAATTAATAAAGTTGCAATGAAATAAATGATAAGTAAACTGCTAGTCTGCAGAGGTGACACTCATGAAAGGAATTTGGAAAGAGTGCCGCAGAGTTCAGCTATAAAAAAATCTTAACACAAAATTAGTGAAGTATCCTGAATCATGACTTTTTAAAAATTATGGAAGTTTGAAGTTGAATAAGCAGGCACATTCTCGCACAGCAGATAAATAGAGGTGAGATCTGAGAAGAAAATATGTAAATTATCAAAAGTATAATTAGACAACTGAACACATTTTCTCAAATTCTTCAGCACTTCAGCAACAAAAGAAAATGACACAACCTTGAGCTATGTTACTGAAGGAAGATCAAAATAGGGGAATTTCAATGTACTTTTGTGATGAATTACAAATAACTTTTTCTTGAGATGAAAGTTATTACATTTAAATCCTGAGTAATCAAATCATGTAACATTTTCAATAAATAAATAAATAAATACTGTCACTTATTTGTTGAATTGTAAAAGGTATTTGTTTAGGATTGATAATAGATCTTCATGCATCATGTATAGTTCTCAACTCATTTGGTAATGAACTGTATAAAAGTTATTCCAATGTGAAATACATATTGTTTACCAATGTTCGACTTGAATGTATTTGATGTCACCCTGTTAGTACCACCAATAAAAAAGACCGCAATTCTCTGACATAAGTACCTGGTGACGTCACCTACAGTAGGCAATTTGTTTACGGAACCTCGAAACGAAAGAACAAAGTTATGAAAAATGCTGGAATATACCTATATTTTTCTAATGTAGATGTAAACCTAACCTTCAGAATAAGTGTCAAGCTCATAGAGCAAATTTGCTCTTTCCGTAGCTAATCCTAGTCATAAATGGGGAAGTTTCCTTCAGATGGGTTTTCATAAAATAAGTTCGGAACTCTCCAGTTTTATGTCCACGCTGTACAGAATGGCGCCCGATGAAAGTCCAAGTCGTTTTCATTTTCAAATTAAAGCAATTTCTAATTTTCGGGGCGGCAAACTGTGACGTGCATTGTGAATCTAGTCTGAAAATAGCTGATGGTGAAGAATATAGCTAGCGAATAGCTAACGAATAGTTGACGAATGAAAAACGAATGAAAAAATAGATGAAGAAGTAAAGCTGGTAAACAAAAACATACATAACCACAAATGCAGTCGGAACAGGAATGCAGAAGGTAGTTGGCTTCATTCTGACAGGTTATGGTTTTGTTATTTATGCATTGAAATATCTCGAATAGAGCTCGATCCTAAACGAAAATATCATTGAATCAATGAATCTCTATCGGCTACATTCAATGATACTATCCTTCCTAATTTACTGCCATCGGTCAGAACAGAATGAAGCCGACACCCATGGCTCCTTCCTCTTGTTGTGCCTGTCAGTATTTAATCCACAACATTCCTAAAAAATAGATCCGTATTATCAAGGAACGAATTCATTAGCAAACAAAAGACTGACAAGTTATGAATAACATATTGTAATATAACGATATTATATATAAATTATAAATACTAGGTATCGCAAAAAATAATAATTTATCTTTATTAGTAATCAACTTCATTCAGCCAATGAGAGATTTATGGGAATTATTCATAATACTTGTCAAAGTAGGATTGAAGAACCTAGTATATCCCATTGCTGCTATGATAGTTATTATGCAAAGAACAATTTCCGGAAATCTAGACATATTGATGATATCGGCAACGTCGTACTGGCACAGGGAATCGTATTTCAACTCTGTGTGAATGTGGATTTTCAGAAAGTAAGTCATAGGAATGGTGGAGGAGCCAAGTTCCTCTTTTATTTATTTTTTTCTGAAGTGAAATTTGATCTTACGAAAAAAAGAAAAAATACGTATACAGGGTGTTTCACAGGTAAAGGGAAATATTTCAATGGTAGATAGGGGTCACCAAGGTGGTTCTGAAAATACCATATTTGATAGGTCTTAGTGTTTTCATAACGGAGATACAGGGCGATTTATCGATTTCGAATAATTATTCATTCGTCTATAAGTATTGAACTACCCAGTATATTTTTCTAAAATTTGGCATGGAGCTTAAACTTGGGACGTTGAATTCATTCACCTATCGGGCGAAGAGAAAATCCAGGTTCGGCTTCAGGAAAAATTCACATTTATTCGAAATATTAAAATAACACACTGTATGTAATAATTGACAGAGTTCATCAAAGTAATCGTGAAGAGGAGGAAAAACTGAACTCGATTTGATGCTTTTTGTTTTCCCGCCACCAATTCTCATCGTAACAATCATAAACAGAAAGCTGAAAGTATGTCAATTTGAAGAGTATTGAAATTATGAAACCACTTTCAATTATGATTATTCGATATATTTTAGTCAAAAAATTGCTAGAAAGAACTTACTGAGTCTCACAGTTTTTAAAACGGAGATACAGGGTGAATTATCGGTTTTGAATAATTATTCACTCGTCCATAAGTATAAAACTACCCAGTAACATTTTCTCAAATATGGTATGTAGCTTACTTGGGACGATGGATTCATTAACCTATCAGGCGGAATTATAATTCGATAATTCACCCTGTATCTCTGTTATAAAGACTATGAGACTTTTCCTGAAGCTGAACCTGTATTTCCATTCTGTGAGAAAATATTACTGCGATGGGTAGTTTAATACTTATGGACGAGTGATAATTCAGCCTGTATCTCTGTTATAAAGACTGTGAGACTAAGTAAGTTCTTTCGAACGATCATTTAACAAGAATATATCAAATAATCATAATTGAAAGTGGTTTCATAATTTCAATACTCTTGAAATTGACATACTTTTAGCTTCCTGTTTATGATTGTTACGATGAGAATTGGTGGCGGGAAAACAAAAAGCATCAAATCCAGTTCAGTTTTTCCTCCTCTTCACGATTCCTTCGATGAACTTTGTCAATTATTACATACAGTGTGTTATTTTAATATTTCGAATAAATGTAAATTTTTCCTGAAGCCGAACCTGGATTTTCACTTCGCCCGGTAGGTGAATGAATTCAAGGTCCCAAGTTTAAGCTCCATACCAAATTTTAAAAAAATATACTGGGTAGTTCAATTTTTATAGACGAATGAATAGTTATTCGAAATCGATAAATCGCCCTGTATATCCGTTATGAAAACTCTAAGACCTATCAAATATGATATTTTCAGAACCACCTTGGTGACCCCTATCTACCATTGAAATATTTCCCTTTACCTGTGAAACACCCTGTATATTAAATTTTACAAACTTCACAGTGAGATAAAAATCTCAATATAGGCAACTTCCCATTGATTCAATATCAACCTATCAAGCTATAATGTCACATGTGGAGGTTCAGTAAAATAAATGTGAATTCTAGAATTCATGAGTTTGAAGAGACTAATTTGAAACGAAAAACTCGATTTTGTACCTTGTGGATCTATCATCAGAGGCCATCTTCTAGCTGTTGTCGATATAATCCCGTTCTCCACACTGTAATTATCTACGGGCAGCCCGGCAATATTCCACGCTCTGATCACCACCGGTTCACCCATGGTGGTGACAAGAGAAAAATTGTCCGAACAGGGAATGCCCAGCTTGAGGGTTTCGATGTTCCACTGCTTCAGCAGTTCTCTCCTGTGAAGAAATGTACATGTGATACATACAGAGTGGGGGAACTTTCATTTGAAAAGGTTTCACTTCACTCATACGTGAAAATGTGCACATATTTGCAAACAATACAGCGTGTATGCAGATGATACAGTACTTTTATATGAAGGCAAGAATCCTTCAGATTTAGAAAATATGATAAATGAAGACTTTAAAATATTTGAAAAATGGCTCCAATCTAACCTTTCATCGATAAATACTAACAAAACAGAATATATGATTTTTCACCAAAAAAATAAACAAAAAATTTACCTCAACCTTAAAATAAAAAATGAACTCTTGAAACAAACTGACCAGATAAAATATCTTGGTATTTGGTTTGATGACAGGTTGAAGTGGGACAAACATATTGATGTTCTGACAAAAAAAATATCTCCAATTATTGGTGCATTGAGAAGATGTCCCAAACTTGATATTAAAATTGCAAACATGATTCTCTACTCTCATATACTGAGTCGTATCAACTATTTAATAAATGTTTGGGGATCTTGTTCAAAAAATAATTTCAATAAAATATCAACATTATATAGAAAATCGTTAAAAGTATTGTATCGTCTCCCATTTGATACACCAACCAATCAATTGTATGAAATAACAAATACGTATTCTTTAGATGAAATATATAGAATTGAAACTCTTAAAATATCATATAATATCATAAATAAAAAATTGAAGTCGAATATTATTTTGATACGGAATTCTGAAATTCATAATCATGAAACTAGACAATATAACTTTCTTCATCTTGACGCCGCTAGCTCCCTAATCGGACAAAAAAGATTCACTCATTCAGCGTTAACTGAATTCAATAAACTACCTGATAATATAAAAAATTGCAGAAATATAGGTATATTCAAAAATGTAGTAAAAAAATTGATTATTTCTGAGCGGACTGGATAAAATTAATCATGCCATTTTTTTTTTTTTTACAAATATTATTCTTTGTTTGCCAATTTACAGTTGTTGTTGATATATATTGAATGATGCTGTTTACCTATAGGTATATAATTATGTACTTCCTTATACCAGAGCCTATTCTGTCTGGAAGTTATTTGTTCAATAAATAAATAAATAAATAAATAAATAATATGTCACGACAAGCTTACACCATCTTTATATCGAGAATCAGTTGGAAGAAATCCATGAAAATGTGCATGCTCTTCATTTAAAATATATTCGACAATGCAGTGTTGACGCTTCTACTAGAAAATAGTAGCAACATTGATATTTCAAATGAAACGCATATTTAGATTCTCCCTGAAGTGCTGATTTTATCGATATTTCACACTTGGGGTCTATCAAAAAAGATTACAGAGATATAGGGTGTTCAAAATCGAGATTTTTCAACTTCAAGATTCTTTTGTGTCGAAACTATTCATTATCGGTCAAAACGGCTCCCATGTTTCAATCTCAACTTTTAATTCACTATTTACTGATATTTGATCAGAATAGATCCAGGGTAGTTGATTTCTTGGAAAAACTAGTTGAAATCAATAGTAGATATGAAGACATAGATAGATTGAAATGTGTCATTGAATATCGATGAAATGTCAGTAAATGTCACTAAGATAAATGTCACTGTTTCATTTGTCAGCCATTTCAACACCTCATTTGAATTCAAAGTGTTTTGTGAAATTTTTGAAAATATTGCAATATCTAAATAGACCACACGTACTTACTTCTTTTCTATATAAGCGACTGTGAACAATATTCCTAGTAATTCGCGATAGAAAATAACACTTCTGAGCGGTTCTTTTGATGTAATGACCAATAAGCACGAACAAAAAACAAACGTGAACCAACGAAAACAAAGTTAACAGGCCACTTTGACAGCTTTCAAGAACTCCGATAGGTGGAGTACGCTTATTTTCTATCGCGAATTCACGACTAAATTATGATTGCAACAAAACATCATAAGTGGCTCAAACAAGAAGACCAGTTTAAACTGGATTTAAGGATCATCTCACACATTCAAAGTAGACGAATCCAGTATAGAGTAATGGGGTTGTAGGCAATAATCGAATCGACGTTTTTTTTTCTCTTGGGGCGCACGAAAGGGAATACCTATAATGTACGTATGATTCGTATACCTATTAGTAACAGAGCCAGCTGCAAATTTCAACCATCATCTGATAACGAAATGTTATGTACAGGGTGGCCAACTAAGAATCCAGAGTTCGATACCTCTGTTGTCTTGAGAGATACAAAAAAAAGTTTTGCATTCAAATTAAAGTGATAACCGAGCTTCACATTTCAAAATTTCATTGAAATACACAGGGTGTTCGGTAAGGTCACAGCACATCAAAGCTATGTTTTTTCATTGGAACACCCTATATTTTATTTATTTTTGAATTCTCCCTGAAGATCTGAGTTCAACGACGTATCATACTTGGGTCTAGCAGTGAAAGTTACTGACATATAGGATGTGCAAAATCGAGATTTTCCAAGTTCAGGATTTTTTTCTGTCGAAACTGTTCATTATTCTTCAAAACGGTTTACATGTACCTATCTCAACTTTTCACTCACTATCAATTGGTGTTCAATTGACATTTAATTGGAACAAATTATAAATTTAGATTTTTTGACCACCTTGTATCAATTTCAATTGAACACCAATTGATAGTGAGTGAAAAGTTGAGATAGGGAGGGACATGTAAACCGTTTTGACGAATAATGAACAGTTTCGACAGAAAAAAATCCTGAGCTTGGAAAATCTCGATTTTGCACACCCTATATGTCAGTAACTTTCACTGCTAGACCCTAAGTATGATGGGTCGTTAAAATCAGATCTTCCGGGAGAATTCAAAAATGAAATAAAATATAGGGTGTTCCAATGAAAAAAACATAGCTTCGATGTGCTGTGACCTTACGGAACACCCTGTGTATTTCAAAGAAATTTTGAAATGTGGAGCTCGGTTATTACTTCAATTTTGATACATGAATTTTTTTTGTATCTCTCAAGACAACAGAAAAATCGAACTATGGAGTCTTAGTTGGCCACCCTACAACATTGTATTTTATAGAACTACACCTGTGCCAATCACTATCCTGTGCAAAATGATTGAAAAATTGCACTTTCCTGTGCGGTAATTTATACTCAATTTCGCGATTTGATAACGAAATGAGAATAATGCCATCCGATACCAATTGAACAGTACCTGTGCCACCGCATAATCTGAGTCAAATCCACAGTACAGCGATTTATTTGCTGCCATTATTCCGTATTCATACTTCCGTCATGTGATAACGAGTTAAAAAAAAAAGCAAATGGTAGGGGATAATGTCCCCTTTGGGAATATCCAAACGTGCCGCGATTAAAACCGATCCAAGTTAGTGGCAAAGCGTCAATACTCTCGAGGATATTTGACCCTTCCCGAAAGGAAAAATCCGATGGACCAGTGTAAAAACTCAACATGTCGATTTGGAAACTTGTAGTTCGAGCACCACATGAGTTTTATACTAGCGTTCAACAAGGATCAACATTGTTCCTACTTCATTCAATGATCTGAGAACTTACGAACAACGCTATCAATGACAATCTTGCTGAACTTACAGCCTGGGGTATCGACATGGGAAGATCCAGACGATGTTTGAGGGGGGGGGGGGCATAGAAAGTCACGGCTCAATAAGGTTAGCGTTAGGTTAGAAATTATATGATACAAATGCTTTTTCATTCAAAAAACATCGAAATTACTGGTGTAAAAAAATTTTCCATCAATGTATGTAGAATTCTGTAATAAATCATATTGGATAAAAGAAGTGAATGAAAAAATATTTCTGTTGAAAAACTTGGGTACAAAAGTGAATGAAAATATTTCTCTTCAAAAATAAAACAAATGAAACAGACAAAAATAAAAATATATAAAATAAAGAAAACAAATTCCAGTCTTCTATTCTTCTGCCTAGCTTATCTTTGGATGATATCATCAACATTCAGACTGCTGCAGATGCCCCTGTTGATATGCATTAATGCCAATCCATTTAATCAGTCTTGGACCATTCTGGATCTTATCCAATTTTTCAGCTTTCTGAGTGTTGAAAAACTTCTTTCAGAAGATGCAACATTTACAGGTAGGCAACAAAATAGTTCCAGAAGGATGTTTATGTTAGGAAACAAATGTGTGTTACATTCCTTCAGGGCAGTTATACCATTGTTTGGTATATTTTGCTTAATATCCCTCATTTTCTTCCATATATACATTCCAGAAACGATCTTCTGGAAGGACATTTCATTATTCTCCCGAAAACTGTTCAAGTATATTTCCCATACCTCATAAATTTCCTCATCTGTTTTGTTTCCAGTTATTGAGATGGCACACAAAGGTGAAGGTTGTATAGATTCAATTCATTTTCTGATATTCCTTCTTTCAGATCAATGATAATACTGGAATGAAAACAGTTATTCTGTAATGGTCATCCACTGAGACGGGGAAACCGTATTTTGTCTATGGACCATTCTTCCTGTTATTCTCGGCATCGAAAATTCAACATTCAGTTCTTTCAATTTCTGTTTGGCTGCATTCGAAATACTTAGATAGTAGGTATTTAGAATATCATCCCTTTTATCTGGAAGCGTCTGAAGAGTGATACTAACAACATCGTTAGCTTGTTTTTTGTTTGGAGCAAATTACTAAGTGGCAATGGTATCGAAAATATATTTGCCACACAGCAGAGTGTAATTACAAATTCGCAATTCCGGTGATGCGAAGTTTCTAGCTATAAAGACATACACTAATTTTTTCATTTATTCAAAATACCTACATTTTTACATGTCCATGAGGTGCTCGAGGGGGGGGGCCATGGCCCCATGGCCCCTCCCCTGGGTATCGACAACCTAGTTGAATTCAACGCCACCAAAACTCAAGCCTACATTTTCTCTAGAAAGGCACCCACATACGCTGATGCTTTAGATTCAATCCAGAAATGAGTAATTCGTCTGGTGGGTGATGCCACACTCACTAGTTCTTTGACCTCATTAGAACACCGTAGAACTCCAACGTGCAGAAATATCTGCTATAATTCCTATCTCTAGCAATACCAGTCAGATAAACTCGACAAGCCCAGCCAGTACACCCATCCATTGTCAAGATATGTCGAACAACACTTTACCAACACTCGTACGTCTGAAGAACGACAAAGCTTCGGCATTCTTTGCCAATGGCAGTATTCCCAAGAACTCATAACCTACAAGAATTCAAAAGTACTACATTATTTCTACCGATTATGTACAAAATTTACTAGGCAAATTGACTTCGCTTGTCACTTGTGATATCGAGGAAGCAGCACAAAATGCATTCGTCCATTCATATTTTTATTATGTAACTGGTGTTGAAATGAACATTCCATCACCAGTCAATTAGTTTACACAACTAGTGATGTGAAGTAAGACGTAACAACCCTTCAGTTTTAAAATGTGTCACATTAATGCAAAAAATAATTACCTGTAGTCCACAGTGAACGCTCCCAAGTAGGCGATAGCCCCAGCCGAAAGCAGCACATCCCCAATAACGTTCCCCAGCAAATTGTGTAGCTGCTTGGCAGCTTCCGACCATCGCGCCTTTTCCCCTCCCAGTCCCCCGATCAGCTTCTCCGCTCTGTCCAACTTCTGCGAGCAAATGTAAATCTGGTCCTCGAGGTCCTTCTTCTTCTTCGTCTCAGCCGCAAACTCGTCGTTGAGCGCTTGCAGCTTATCGGCGACTTCTTGAAGCTGCGCTCTCTTCTCGTTCAACGTGTCCATTTGGGAGGCCAGTTCGGCCTCGGCCTCGGCTAGCCGGGCCTTTTTCGGGGCTACGATTTTGATGACGCGGTCGTAGACCTCCATGGCTCTAACCCATTTGCAGAGGCCTTCGCAGGCGGTGGAGACGTTTTTTATGCGTTCCGGATCGAACTCCCTGTCTGGCATGTACCTACGAAAGCGTAGAAGGCTCACTTCAACGATTTTTATTAGACACATACATTGGACAGTTGTAACTGTATCTTGAGATAATTTCAACTTTATATTTAGACAGTTGTAACTATCCATTTAGAAACTTGTAGATATCTGTTAAGACAGTTGTAACTGTCTCTTCAGACACTTGAAACTGTCTATTTGAACAGCTGTTACTGTCTATCTAGACAGTCGTCATTGTCTAGTTGGATAGTTCTACCTGTCTATTTAGACACAATTCGATAGACGGCACAAGGCACCACAACTCTGCAAGCAATTGGCAAGGTGACGATTCCGATACGGCATCTGGTGGGCAAATTTGAACCAGTTTAGGATGTAATTCAAGGTCATGTTTGTTATTGTGTTCAAGGGGTTTCATATTTTATGAATACCATTCAACAAATTACGTTAATTTTCTCTTCTTCCTTCTCTTGAGTACAAGACATGAACTTTATATCAATTGCCTAATCAATTCTATATTATTTTATGAATTAGTATCAACAAATCTCTGATAATACGCGAAATCAACTGAAGGTTCCAATGGAAAAATGTAGGACCTATAATGTCCTCTAATATCAATTTCCTGCACTCAAGAAGTCTTTTCTGATGATGAAAAATCAGTTCAGTTGAATGGAAAAAATGGATAAACGTTGAAAATCCAATATGAGTTTGAAAACTGGATGTATGCAGCTCCAACAAGAACTTCCTACCTTTCTTCACTTCATTGGTCCAATAATGATAACAATAAGGTAAATTTGTGATTCATTGATATATTTATTACTGATGAATAACTCTTATTTGCAGTGCCTATCTGAGAGAGAACATGATTGAAATGATGAACAGTACATACCTATTTTGTTTATGGGGAAATGTCTCCAGGACTTGGAAAAATAAGTATGGTTGTTTTTCTTTCAAATATTTTTATAAGAAAAATAAAGAATCAAATTCAATGCCTTTGACTTTTGAACTGCAATACAGAAAGCTGGGCAAGAAAAAAGACATTATGAACATGTGCAGGTGGTTAATTTATGGTTCTATTTGTAATGCTTGATTGATATAAAAATCTTGTTCATGACATCCTGCCTAGGCCTCTATAGATTCTTATTTTGTAGTATCATCTTTGTGGTGAAATAGCCAATGCAGATTCCATGTACATCCAAAATGATTAAGTTAAAATACATCTCCCAATTACATTCATATGAGCAAAAACAGTAGCATATTTTATGGATATATAATAACCCTGGTTCAAGCAGGTCATTGTAGGTAGCTTACTTCAGAGCTTGAAATGAATCTTTGAACATACATTGAAGTGAGTGAGATTATTTGATATATTCAATATTGTAAACAAGCTTCTCATCAACGAAACAGCCACTGCACTCAAATTTCTTTGTACCCGTGACATATGCAGAATATTCGCAACTAATTTTTCTTTACAGATTCAACACTGAGGATCTATCTTCAGATTTATAATATAAAATGAGTTGATAAAACACCGAAAACTAATTGAACAAGAAAACAATCCTTACAATGATTACTGCTCGTCTATTACCAAACTTGGAATTGCCGCCACGTTCATCTTTGAATAATTCATTTTTTTCTGTAACTCTGCCAGTTACAACTGTCTATCTAGATCTAGACAGTCTAGTCTGTTACATCTGTCTATCTAGACAGTCTAGTACAGTTGTATTAAAAAAGCGTAGAAGTATTAGAGGGAGAAATTATCGTTATCCTATTTGCAAAAAACGGGCTATAGGGAATGATTAGTTGCGTTTTATTTGTTCCATCCTGGTATAGCGATGGTGGGAAAAGAATGACGTTCACAAATGAAACGAGAAACTTCATGACCTTGCATTGGAGAATTGACATATATTATAGATGATTGAGGTTATATTTATGGGGCTCCGAATAATTTCAGAATCATGATACTAGAGTTAAGAATCTAGAAAATGAATCGACGCATATTTGGAGCAGTTATTGTGGTGATTGGACAAACATATTTTCTGAGATCGAGAGAATTCATTTCGTATGGGAACGAACATAATATGAAACCTGTCTTACTTGGATGGATCATAAACTTGTGAACCTCATGATAAAAATGTCTTCTACTTTCAAACAGTTTCTTTTTCCGTCAATCTCATTTAATTATTTGTCAACTGTCAACAGTCATTTCACGTCATTCCTTGTAGTGATTCCGGTGGCGGAATCGGATGAATAAAACGCAACTATTGTTCACCAAATGTTGACAGTTGTCATAAGTTGTCACAAATACAAAGCATTTACATTGGAGTGCTGTGCCAGTTTTACAGAAAGAGAACTAGGATGACGTTGACCTCCCTTTTCAATACTAGTTCGCTTTTTTATTGAATACAACTGTATGTTACAACTGTCTATTCAGATACTAACAACTGTATCTGTTTAGATAGTAGGAACTGTCAACAAAAATAGAGACGGTTGCAACTGTCTAAATAAACAGTTACAAGTGTCATTTAAAAAAACGTAACTTGATACTTCTACGCTTTCGTATGTACCTGTCTCTTATCCTCTTCATGACAGGCGGAGGTATGTTGTCTTTGTCGTACAGTTTGAGGTTCTCCAGGAACTTCATGTCGCCCAACAGTTTGACGGACGGCCCCCAAAAGTCTTCCATCATCCTGCCGGTGGACACGTCAGGTTTGCGGTCCGGTTTCACCTATGGATATACAATAACATCGAAATACAAGAGCAAGTACAGGCTGTCCCAATTTCGATGTCGTTACGGGATATCTCACTTCACAAGGAAGCAATTCACTCTATTCGAATTTCCATTGGATGACGTAATTATACAAAAATGGAAACAGAATATGATGCGGCCGGCATGGAATATGGGTTCAAGCCACAAAACTTGCGAGGTATTGAAAATTCTTGGTAGGATATAGAACATTTTTCAACGCATTTTTATCAGGTACACTTCAGAACGGAAGATTTGATGTTGAAGAATGGGATCGTGTTGGAAGAAAGAGCCGAACCCACAATTTATAAACTGAGCGAGTATCGAAAAGAACCTTTTTCCAATTTAGAACCAACAAGAAACGAAAAACTTGCAGATAATTAAATTCATTTCGAACATATTTTGAAAGAAAAAGACTTTTCATAGCGGGAATATTAAAAAATCCAAGGTTTACGAGTGGAAGAGAGTGAGGAGTTCAGGAAATAGAAGAAAAAATAGAGAGTTGGAAAATAAGTTGAAGCAAAAAGATTTAGATACAGAAGTCAGAGTTAGCAAAATTCAGAACTATTACCTAAAAATTATTTCAGATTTGAAACAAAATCAGCAAATATCTTCAGAGAAATACAAGAAAATTATAATAACGCTTATTATAATTTTGTGAAAACATATAGTCACTTTGTGGAACTCTGATGTAGGTACCAGATATTGATGTATCTATATCAAAGAGTTGAATATATTGTTCGTGTATCGCTTCTTCAAAGTTGAAATCCCTAGTCTGAATGTGCATGTTCATGCGTAGTTGAGAAGTGCTAGACGACTCCATAGCTCCTAGTGGACTTTAAACCACTTCTTGGGAATCAAGATACGAGCAAGATATTATCAGAGCACAGAACAAGAACGCTCACGAGTGCTCCATTTATGTTATTAGGTATTGAAAATGATCTTCCGAAGGCCGGGTTCAAACCAACAATCCCCTTTAGCAATGTGAACGGCGATCATCTATAGTGAGTCGAGCGCTGAAGTCCATTTATACCTACTTCCGTATGTCTTGGAGAACCATTATTATTTATCCTAACTGAAATCAGCTGTAATTGTTGCTATATAATTCGTTCATTGATTCATTACAAATAACCTACCACTTTTGTACATATGAAATTGTACCATACGAAATAAAAGTATGTTTCATTGGTTGAAATTTATCAGTTTTTACCTCATTCTGAACATAAGTGATAAAAAAATATTCAACTGAACGTATATACCTACATATAAGAGATTTATTTCAGAGGAATAGTATATTATGTATTTCGTTGGTATGTATATATGTACATACCAACTATATATCGATCTCTATTGAGGTCCTTCAGCCTTATCATTCAATATTTGGAAAAGAAATAATGTTCTAATCAATTCATCGTACCCTTTTACCCACTCCATGAAACGCTATGCACTCTCATACAAACAAAAATCAAAGACAGAGAAAGATATATGGATGTACTATTCCCAGGACTTGTGAAAGAAGGAAGACGCGAGGATCCTTTATCTAAGCGAAAAATATATTCTTGTTCTTGTCTGGCAAAACATATGATTTGGTTCAAAATCGTTTGTGGTTATGTTTGATTGTCACTGCTTGTCTAGTGTCCGAACTCTAATATACGAAAAACATCAAAACAGCAGTGTCAAGTACATTTAGGAACTCTAGTGCCAGGTAAAGTAGTTTGTAACCGACCGAAGTAATCTTCTGGAGCCCGGCATCATCTGAATAATAATTATTATCAGTGAAATATCACTATTTCTGTCATTCTTATCATTATAAGATATTTTTATTATTATTATTATTTCTATTATCATTATTACTATCATTGTTATCGTTATTATAATCATATTATATTCACAAGCTGTATATTAGTGTTAAATGGTATTTCACACTCAAATACACTTCTTCTAACTCTTCTTCATTACATCCAACTTGGATAAATCACACAGCAATACTGACTACTCTATTAAACCTATACCCTGTCACCGAGTCATCGTTATATCATACATTCCAATGAATCACTATCCTAACATCTATCTCATATAATTGAATATTACAAATACTTAAGGGGGATAATCTATTAAGAGGGTTACATTAGTATAGGAGCGGTTTCCTGGCCAGAAATCGCTACTGACTCATACTTTCTTAGGTAATAACTTGTCATAGAGATAGGATGAATAATGTAGGGGCAGTACTGACTGGTTCGTGCTATCGAACGGTTGTCGAATAAAGTGATTGAAGTAGTTGTGCGTGTTCTTCCAAATAATAGAGTCAAATATTTCTCAGTCATAACAAGTTACTCATTATATTATTCACGTATTTGCATGGTGCCACATCACATAACCACGTTGGTGGGTGATTGGCTAATAAAACCACATATCCACAAATCCATAAACGATTCATTTCGCGACCTGAAACTCCCCCTGAGGATATCCTGTTACAGCCGGCTCTATAAGGAATACTAGTAACGCCCTCTTCCTACCTGTTTCATGACGCAAATCGCCTCCATGACGAGCTTGACCCCGAACGGCGGATTCTTCATGGCCTTGACCAGCGTGATATCGGCCGGTTTGAGCGTGTTCAGAGCATCGATGGCCGCCTCCAGAGCCGGTATCGCCTCTGACAAATCCGATTCACAGTCGTCCTTAAAGATGAAACAACATTTTTGCATCGACAAATCATGAAAATATCTAGGGCTGATCTGAGCTGATACACTTCATTTACGATAATTCATTAGGAAAACAATGATACTGCACAGTTGCAGCTCGTGGTATTTTGGTTTTCTGTAAAGTTGACCACAATATACTACCAGTCGCCACTGAGTGGCTACCTCTTCTAAAATATGTAATAGCAAACAATCTAGGAGATACCTTGAAAGAGACAAAAAATTATTAGAAATTGTGGTGACCACATCAGAGGTTGAACGATGTTTCCCAACCGTAAAACGAGTCAAAACGTTCCTCAGAAATTCAATGACTGAGGATCGTTTAACAGCTCTATCCATGCTATCTATTGAGAAAAATTCCGAAATATTAGACAATTTTCCAGACAAAGTGATTACAAAATTCGCGTACAAAAAAATTCAAGATAGACTTGCCTAATAAAAAAATAGGTATTATCTTAGCAAGATTTTTTTTTCATGTCCTGGTTCCCACGAAAAGGGACATCCTGTAATGTGCAGAGCACATCGTGAGAACCAAGGGAAATAAGGTAGGAATTGGTGTTCTTCTTGAATTTCTGGAGGTTATATGCCTCGGGAAACACCTTCCTTGGCAATGTGTTCTAGAGCCTAGGTTCGTTGGATGAACGAGTCTTTGGAAAGAGATGTTCTGCAAGTCTCCAAAGTGACTACGAAGGGGTACGAAGCCACAACTCGACGGGTTAATCTCGCGGGGACTGCCAAGGGAGGAACTATTGTTGATATTTCAGATGAGTATCGTCCATGAAAACATCTATAAAATAAAGCCAGATCACCAACTTTTCTACGGTGTTCCAGAGAAGTGAGCGAGGCATCACCCACGAGACGAATTGCCCTTTTTTGGATCCAACAGTTTCCGGGTATGTTTGGGTGCTGCACTCCAAATATGGGAACAGTATTCCAGGACAGGTCGGATCTGTGCCTTATAGATCATAAGCAGCTAACTAGAAGTGAAATAGCTCCTGGCCCGAAAGAAAAGTTTTTGGGATGCACTTTTAGCAATTGATCTCACGTGATTTTCCCAAGAGAGGTTATTGCTGATAGTAATACCAAGCATCGAAATGGATGTCTTCATGTTGGGGACAGTGAGATCGGCTTCTCTAGAGAAAAGGCATGCTTGTGTTTTGTTTGCATTGAAATCTACCAAGTTATTGAATCCCCATTCGAGAATTGTTGTCAAGTCCATAGTTATGTTGTCAACATTTCTCTCTCGTTCGTTTCTGATTTGCCTGGCTGGTATTGGAGCCCTGGAAGAGAAGGCGCTATGGAGGGTACTATCTCCCGCGAAGCTGTGTACTGGACATGAAGTTGCTTCCAACAAATCGTTGATATGGAGTAGAAATAATGTTGGTGCTATAATTGATCCTTGCGGAACACCAGCATTTATGATAAGAGAGTCAGATGAAACTCCGTCGACCACTACATGGAGAGAACTGTTCGAGAGAAAACTAGCTAGCAGAGAGCATAGCTGGCGAGGCAAGCCATAAAATGGAAGCTTGGCGAGGAGTCCGTGGTGCCAGACTCGATCGAATGTCTTGGAGATATCAAGTGCCACGGCTAAGGTTCCACCATATTTTTCAGAACACAAAAAAAAATCATCACTCTATGTACACTACACTGTTTTACCACTAACCAAACCGGATTTTTTAACGCCTCGACACGTGTTTCGCTAACTATGTTAGCATCTTCAGGAGAAGATTAAAACTGAGTTTTAAAATGAGTGTTAATCTTCTAAAATGAGTTTTAATTTTCTCCTGAAGATGCTAACATAATTAGCGAAACACGTGTCGAGGCGTTAAAAAATCGGTTTGGTTAGTGGTAAAACAGTGTAGTGTATTATCGTGCCAAAGGTTCCAGTCTTCGATATGTCACTCTATGTGTCTATTTAAAAAAGAAAACTCAACGTGAGCTTCCTACGCATTCGTATAAAAACGCTGTCTCACACTCACCTTGATGGCCTGCGCGGCAGCAGCAGCTTCGTTGGCCAGAGCCTCGTCAGCGCCTACTATCTCTTTCTGCTTTTCCACCACGACCGTATCCTGCTCGATCTTGATCATGAGTTTCTCCGTTTTCGACGAGGCGACGATCAGTTTGGGTTGCAGGTCGTGCAATTCCAGTTGCATGAGGCCGACTTGGTTGGCGGCGAAGTCGAGTTTTTCCAAGCCAGTTTCGTATCTGTAATTCGGAACCTCCATGTAAATAGGATTCAACCCATCAAAATCTTCAAAAAAATCATTTGTTTCTCCAATACATAAGGGAGAAGATAAAAGATATTGCGATAATTATTGATCAATTTCATTAATTGATAATATTGAAATCAGATCAACAGATCTTTTTGGAAAAACATAATTTATTATTTCCGAGACAATTTGGATTCAGAGAAAAAATGGGAACAGAAGATGCAATATTCAACGTTACTGAAACTACTTATAAATCCTTAGATAATAAACAAAAAACTATTGGAATATTTTTTGATTTGAAGAAAGCATTTGATACTGTTTCACATGAGAAATTATTATCAAAATTCGGTTGGTATTAGAGGAATATGCTTGAAAATTTTCGAAAGTTATTCATCTGAAAGGGAACAAAATGTTCAGATCGAGCAAGTTCGCAGTAACACAAGAATTATACAATGTGGTGTGCCTCAAGGGACAGTATTAGGACCTATTCTATTTTTAATTTCCATCAATGATATATTGAAAACAAAGAAAAAAGGAAATTTATCTTCTTATGCTGACGATACAGTGCATATAGGTAGTGGAAATACTTGGGAAGAAACAGTATCAAATGCTGAACTTGATTTATCAATTATAAAAAAACAATCTTGATTATGATTTACTGACTCTAAATTTAAAAAAAAATCGAATTTTATGACATTCACATTCAATGACAATATGTAACCAAAAAGAATCGATAAATTGAAGATACATACTATTCCATGTTTAAAAAATGAAAGCAATGTAATTGTACCGAATATATCACCAACAATGATGTAGTGAAGTATTTGGAAATTCACTTAGATTGCAAGCTCAAATGGCATAAACAAATTAATGAATTGATACAAAAACTAAGGAAAACACTCTATAAATTCAGGTTACTGAGAAACATTGTCAGTCGAAATTTAATTATCAGTTTCTATTATAGTCTTTTTCAATCTATTTTGGCTTATAACATAATAGATTGGGGAGGTCTATATAAACAAGCGTTGAAACCACTTATATCAATTCAAAAATATACCTTGAAAATTATCTTCAAAAAATCTTTTGATTATTCTTCCAAACTCAGGAACATCATAACATTTTATCTGTTGATCAATTGTTTTATAAAACATCAACACTATTCATAAAAAAAACAATTTCTTTGGATTCAAGAAAAAAATTAAATCGTGGTTAATTGAGAATTCAAAAATTTTTTATAGAGGATTTTCCTTCAAATTATTGAAGCCTCTGCGAATGATAAGTGAGACATGATGAGTGAGATTAAGATCTGTATCGATGATAATGCAAAGATTCTTACAAGTTTCTCTCAATTGCAAGGTCTCCCTATTCAATTTAATTTGTATAAGATCCATACAACGTTTTTTCGTGAAATTCCTGCCAAACAGCCATTTGACTTAGATGCTTTTATTGTTAGTCCAAGTTTCTTGGATGACGAGATGAGCGCTTCAAGGTCATCATCTATACGAGTAATTGACTGATCTAAATTTCGTTCCTCAAATTGGTAATAAAGTTGAGTGTCATCAGCATAGAAGTGGCTCGAGCAATATGTCAAAGATTTTATGAGTTGGCTTGTATAGAGCACAAAAAAACAGTGGTTCTGGAATAGACCCTGCGGTACACCACTTTCAGTTGTTTTTCGATGAGAAATATAATAATAGTAATAATAATGTTTCTTTATTTGTCCTCACAAAAAAAACAATAATACCGAGGGCAAATGGGCGAAGTCTAGTCATGACCAGACCAATCCAGTCAATTCCTACTCAACCTAACCCCAGGGTTTTAAGGAAATCGACAGTACGAAATAAAGTACCTGTTGCGCTGGACGGTGATCTGGTCCACTTTCACCGCATACAAGCTCCTGAACGTCTGTATCAGCTCCAAATATGAAGTAGGCGTAACGTACGTCTTCCTCTTCTGCTCCACATAGAACCTCCGCGAAGCCTCCTCAACGCTGATATGGAAATGCTTGCACATGAACACGCAAGAGTGCACAACGGCCTCCTCGATCTTCGTCTGCCCTAAGAACATCTGCGCCACCCTAAGGGCAGGATGGTTAGTATTTCACATCGGGATTCGGTAAAGAAGGTTCGATTTTGATGGGGCAAATTATGAACTGATTTTCCCCAATAAAGGGCCTATTTTGGTAAAAAAGTTTACTTTTGGATGTATGATAAATTGATATTCATCATACAGGACGTGGAAAGAAATTCTGAATTGACAAAACCTAATCACGAATCTGCGATTGAAGGTCTATAAAATTAACAAGTATCCATCGTTGATTGGGTGAAAGTATTGAAAAGGAATATTCTCAGATATAATTATGAACATAAAAACATGTATACAGTGCGTCCATAATGTAACGCATAAATTCATTATTGGCTAAATGAACAATAAAATTAGAAATTCCCGAAACAGATCGTTTTTTTATTTCAATTTACTATTGTTTCAAATCATAATCTAATATACAGAGTGAACCACTTTCGTGTAATGACGTCATCACCATTTTTTTCAAATGGAACCCCTCCCTTTTTTTTTCAATTTCCAAATTGCCTTTGCTGAGCTGATTCCAAAAATGTATAATATGTTGCTTCAAATTAGTACAGGGTGGGCAAAAATGCAAAAATTTACTTACAAAGTAATAAAAATAATGAATAAACGTAATAAACACATTAAATGAAATTACGTATTGTTATACAACTACTTTGATAAACTATCAAGAACATCCAGCATTATTCTTAATAATTGTATCTTACAGCTTTTATTAGTGATCCAAGCCCGTGGACTATAAAAATCTTTTTGTTTGGCATTATCTTCTACCATTTTTTTAATTTGACAAAACTGTCAAAAACATTGAAGCACAGTTTCGTATTGTTAACGCTTTAGAGAAGGTACGTTCGTGAACTTTTTTTACAAAATGCCTTTAACCGAAAGTGACAGGATTGAAATATTAATGATGATTGGTATTGGCGATAAGATGCGGACTCAACAAGAGGTATGCCGATTATTCCATGAAATGCACCCAGATCGTGAACCTATTTCACAATCTACGGTAAGTAGAATAGAGCGAAAATACAGAGAATTAGGACATGTGAGGGATGCAGCAAAGCAAGGTAGACCAAAAATTGATGAAAATATTCAACAAGACATAATTTTGTCGGCTGTAGAAAATCCACACTGTACAGTGCGAGGATTATCTAGGGATTTTGGTATTGGAAAGTCTTCAGTATCAAACATTTTTAGAAAGGTAAAATACCATCCTTATAAAGTACGTCTCATCCATGAATTGGCTGAAGACGACTTTGACCGAAGAACTGAATTCTGCGAGTATATGATGAACCAAAATAACAATTTCATTGATAACGTTTTATTTTCGGACGAGGCAACGTTTTATTTGAACGGTCATGTTAACCGGCAAAACACCCGTTATTGGTCTGATGAAAATCCACACTGGATGCAAGAATACCATAAGCAAAGACCACAAAAAACTAACGTATGGGCTGGTATTGTGAGAAATACAATCATTGGTCCATATTTTTTTGATGAAAACATAACAGGAGCATTATATCTGGATTTCCTACAAAATACATTAATTCCTGATCTGATCCAGCTTTTTCCTGATATTCAAATACCCACTAATGTAACCGCAGAATCTGGTTTCAACAGGATGGCGCACCGCCACATTTCGCAGTAACTGTGCGCGATTTTTTAAACACAACCTTTCCACAAAGGTGGATAGGAAGAAGGGAACCAGTGGAATGGCCTGCTAGATCACCTGATCTGAGCCCATTAGACTTCTTTTTATGGGGTTATTTAAAATCTGAAGTCTACTTAAACAGACCTGGAAATATCCCTCAACTACAAGACCGAATCAGAAAGAAATAAAGAGCATAACACCCGCTATGCTGCATAATGTTAGAGACGAAAGAAATGCCCGGTTCAGTCATTGTCTAACGGTCAATGGAGAACAATTTGAACATTTATTGTGAATTTTCGTTTGTTTGTTTGTATTTGGAAGTGTATCACATTAATTGCATAACTACATAATTCCATTTAATTTGTTTATTACATTCAGTAACGTATTACTTTCCATAAACAATTTTCATATTTTTTTTTTGCATTTTTGCCCACCCTGTACCAATTTGAAGCAACATATTATACATTTTTGGAATCAGCTCAGCAAAGGCAATTCTGAAATTGAAAAAAAAGGGGGGTTCCATTTGAAAAAAATGGTGATGACGTCATTACACGAAAGTGGTTAACCCTGTATATTAGATTATGATTTGAAACAATAGTAAATTGAAATAAAAAATCGACCTGTTTCGGGATTTTCTAATTTTATTGTTCATTTAGCCAATAATGAATTTATGCGTTACTTATATATAAAATTAAAGGAATATCGAGGGAACTGTAGGAATACAAGGAAGAGATTATTGGACATAGCCCTCATGAAGAAATAACCGTAGACACGTCAAGGCCAGTGCAAGGACTGGGTTGCGACTCTCCGAGGCACTTCTTCCTGTTAACTTGGACTAAGCTAGTGAGGGGGTCCCTTGAATGGCATACCGACTTAGAACATCGATAAACCCTGTGTCGCGGGCCAACAGTCTATTAAGTTTATATAACGAAATGACGTTCAGGAAATGTCTAGGTTTGTATAAATTTACCGTTGGTTCTAGAAAATGTAGATGAAAAATGCCTTTAATTGATTCTTTTTCTAATTTCATTAGTGGTTTTAAGCGTGAGATATTTGTACTCCCCCAAATAGAAATTAAATATTGCAAATTTGAATAAATGTGGCAGAAGTAAATACATTTAAAATATTTTATGGGAATGATATTTCGGATTTTGGATAAAATGCCTATGATCGGATTTATTTTATTTTTTGAATGGTCTATATGTTCAGTCTATAATAATTTTTCATCAATATAGAGACTTAAAAATAATCAATCAATCATTCTTGTCTAACTTTCATAGAATACCTCTCCAAAGCATCGTCGGGCCAACTCTGGAACCAATCAATAGTGCAGCAATTTATCAACGAAGGAAACATCCTGCATCGCACTCGGAACGAATCGCCAATAGGAGACATACACAGCGCCACGTGCAAATTACTTCGAACTCTCTCGATGAAGAAGTTGTACAGGGCGAGCGGTGTCGGTTCGATTTTCTTCCCGCTCTCGCGAGCCAAATTCTGCATCCTTTCCAAAATATCGACCTTCTCGTCCGGAGCGTACAAATTAGGTACATCAGCAGTGTTGAGGATCGTGTTTATGTCCTCGATGAACATCTCATCTGCTATCTGGGTATCAGCAAAAAGAAAAATGATTGGTTTCCCTTCGCAACCGGCTTTGCCCAGCAGTTTTTTCAGATCGTCTCGCCATTCTGAGATGCTGTAGGTTCTTGTTATCTCTATCTCGAAGATGTTGCATTCAGCCATGAAGCCGGCTAATTTAGCCGAACTGTGTCTTCCTGAGCCTCCGATGCCTACCAAAAGAGCATTCCCATTCGGCTGCATCAACACACGTGACACTCTGCTCACGTGTTCTATGGCGAACTTGAACATCACCAAGTCCATGGGCGACTTCGAAATTATGTTGTACTCCGACAAGTAGTAGTTCATTTTCTCCACTAAATCTTCCATATCGGTTATCTCGTCGTAGACTTTCGGTTCGGCGTCAGGTTCGATGTAGTTGCCGTAAAACAGGTTTCTGATATGCTGAGGGTTCAAAATTTCGCCTTCCGGTACTATGTTCGAGCACACTTTGTCCATGTGCTGTCTGAAGTTTTGGTAACAGGAGTTTTTGACGATGCCGAACAACATTTTTCTATCGTTGTCGTCGATCAGTCTGTCGTGAAACACCCTGTGAATTGAAAATGAAAAAGTATTGATGAAAATCAAGAAGTGGGTGGTATCTGGTGCCAAACTATAGAACCTTACAGAGAGTGTTCAACAAACGAATTTGGTAAATACTGTCTGTAGGTTAATCGAGGAGGTGGTACATTGTCTTCACGTATATTTTGAACCCCCCTCAACTATTTTATTTATCATCGAATTCTTTTTCCAAAGAACAGTCTTCTATAATTTTTCTTGTAGATTTTGAATATGTCAACAGTAAAACAATTGAAAATCTAAAAAAAAGTTATGGACAAGATGTATTAATTTTTGAATGAAACACCCTGTACATTCATTTTACTTGATTATTCGGGATTTACTCTCCTAGTTTCTATAAAATGAAAATATGAGTATCATTTCGATACGGCTTCAGGCAGTGGTGGACGGTGTATCGTCTGATACCATTGGCATCAATTCCGGCGTTCCACAAGGATCAATTTTGGCACCAACATTATTCCTGCTTCATATCAATGATCTGTTGGGAGTAACAACTTGCCCCATCCACAGCTTTGCAGATGATAGTACCCTCCATACTGCGTTCTCTTCCAGAATTCCCATTTCTTCCCAGGAAACTAAGAACTCACGGCGCAGGCAGGTCAATGCTGTCAATGAAGATCTTGCTGAAATCACAGCCTGGGGAACAAACAACCTAGTTGAATTCAACGCCACCAAAACTCAAGCCTGCATTTTCTCTAGAGAGGCGGAACTCAGTATGCCCGATATTGTAATGTCTGGCTCCACCATCCCCACCAAGCCCACCATATATATGCTCGGTATTTCCATCAGCAACACTCTTTCATGGGATAATCATGTCAGATCCATCGCAAAAGCTGATTCACAAAAACTCGGATTCTTGTTCCGTGCCAAAAACTACTTTACACCTCAACAGCTTCTCATGATCTACAAAGCGCAGATACGGCCTGTTCTAGAATACTGTTCCCACATATGGGGTTCAGCACCAAAACATACGCTGATGCTCTTAGATTCCATCCAGAGAAGAGCCATTCGCCTGGTGGGTGACGCCACACTCACTCACTCTTTGACATCATTGGAATCATCCCTCCACTAGCAATACCAATCAGACGAACTAGACAAGCCCAGTCAGCTCATCCTTTCGTTGTCAACCTCGAAAGATGTCGAACAGCACTTTATCAAGACTCCTTCATCCATAGAACGGCTAGGCTCTGGAATTCATTGCCTGTGGAAGTATTCCCAACAACATATAATCTCCAAAAGTTCAAAAAAAGTCCAATACCTACCTCCTGTCCCTATCCTCCCTATGAACGCACGATGTTCTTTGAACATTATAGGAATTCCCTTTCGTGCGCTCCAAGCGATAAAAAAAATATATGTGTAGTAGGACAAATCAGAGGATTTGCCCCAAAACGTCACTGCGTTTAACAAATTTTTCGATCAGGGAGCCTAAAGAAAATCCAATAGCTTACAGTGACACTTTGTTTGGAATAATGTTTGGAGAGAAGAAATATAGATATATTGAGAAAATATCGAATTTATACTCATATTTTTATTTTATAGAAACGAGGAGAGAAAATCCTAAATAATCGAGTAAAATAAACCAATTTGGCATAGAATTTATGAATGTTTCAAGCAGATTTTGATTCTCTTTCGATTTTTGGACCAATTTTGAGCCTATTATCTAAATGGTTGTTTTTTCAAAAAAATCAATCGCATTAACAAATCAGTGAGAGTTGAATACACAAAATTTCAGCATCTTTGTACTCTTTCTAGTGTACGGATATTGTTTCGTTGCACAAATTTCCTTTTGGGACTACAGAATAGGGAATTTTACCATGATTTTTTGATTTTTTTTCACGATTTAGAACACATACTGGGTGAATTCAGCATTTTTTCAATTTTCTTACGATTGCGGTTGACCCAGAAAAAAATTATAAAATTGAACCTAAATTCAAACGATAACTCGAATGCGCGCGAAATACTGACGGCATTTCATTGGACGAATACAAGGGGCGTCACACCGCATCATACAATTCTCATTGGGTAATTCGTCTTGCCACTTGGTCTTGACACCATTTGTCATTGCATTTGTCACTCAATAAAAACTATATTATAGATCACTGAAAATGAAATGAAATAATGAACTAGATTTCGAGGTTAATCTTTTTCTTCTTCTATGGTTTGCTTTGGCTATATTCCGAATTCAACTTAAAGTACTGAATCTGCTGATTTTTCATTCCGAAATCAAAAAATTTACTGAAAGTGACAGATGCTTGTGAGCAGACGTACTATTCATTCCAAATAATTCGACTCAAAACTCTGCTGGAATTGCTGAGTATCAGAAGGTAGTGTGGCTTCAGTGAACTGTCATTATTTTAGTGGAAGAAGGAGTGCAACATTCATTTCTGTTGTTAATGATATTATTTTCAATATAATATTGAGTATGGAGTAGTAGAGGTAACAAAACAAGAAGCAGCATTTGCTAAATAAATAAACCTGAAATGTCTCCTAAATTCGTTTTCTATAAATCTTTCAATTCTCTCAATCTGGTGCATCATGAGAAATTAATGACAACAAATGTCCAAGTATTCTTCATCACTCGAGCCTGAATCGTCATCGTCAATAATCGTAGAAACTATGGAGGCTACAAGAATCGATTGCTCTTCCATGTTAAATATTAAATATCAAATATCTGGTCCAGATAAACGGGAAACTACTGACTGACAAATTTCACCAGCTGATCAACTGCTGCTGACTACTGATGAAAACCATGAAAATGTGTCCCGAATTACAGCACTGTATTTTTGATTTTATATTTCGTAACACAGATTTTCAGCAGATTCAGTGGATCTACTGACAGTACTGACCAGTTGAATTCGGAATATAGCCTTTGTAGCCATTTTTCTCTCAAGTCACAGATCACCCAACCACTCTGTGCTCGAGTTCTGTGTCTGTGGTTTTGTGCAACGCGTCCTCTTTGGGTCGTCAGAGCCTCAAGAAAATACAAGTGACGTCACACCGCGAAAAGTGGTCGTTTGGAACTCTCTCAATCAGTAGCACTTTTGAAGTATCAATTAAACGGTTGCGAAGGAATCAATAGATGAGAGGAAGTGCTATTTGATATACTGAATCATGTGTGAGACCGTTCGCCATATAAAAAGGGCTATTTTCAATAATAGTGAAATTGCCTATTGTAAGATAAAACACTTGAATTGTGTGCAAAGAAACACTGTGGTTGAAAAATGTTTATATTGATGACAGAAACTGTCCATATATTGTAATACTCGTATGATGTGCGAAAAAACACTAGTCGGAAGAATCCAAGTCATCACAAGAAAAAATACCACTGAGCAAAATTGAAAGCTATAGGCGAAACATGCTAAGGAGTACGCCCTCTACCGTTGTCTAATATAACTAACGCATGGCCCAATGATTGCTTTGTTTACATTAGTTTGCGTGTATTTTGTATGAGAAGTAGTTGTGTTTTAATTGTCTATAATTTTGTTTGAGAACTTCTATAAACGTTTAAAAACATGAGTCATTATTGTTGTGTACCTGATTGTTCATCTTGAGCAAAAAAATCCCGACTATAGCTTTCATTCCTTTCAAAAATCAGGACAGTCTAATTTTGTATTTGAAACTAATAATTTGGGAAACAAGGAAGTGATCGGTAGGAGAAAGGTGTGGATTCATAACTTGAAGATTGTGACATAATGAGATATTGTTTTTTACACTTCACTGAACATTGACTCATATAGGTATATTTTCAAATGTATGTCTATGTCCTATGTCTATTATGAATATAATACCTACTTCTCGAGGTGATGGTAAAAAAACAAACAAATTTTAAACTGATTATATCTTTACTCATGAACAGTAGAATTTTTAAACATTAAAGAATTTTATCAATCAGTGTTTTGATGATTATGTTGTAAAAAGTCAAGTAGAAACTGTATACCTAAATTCACCTTCGAAAGAACATTTTATTCCCAAAAAGTTAGCTGGATTTTCTTTTAAAATTATCATGTTATCAGGGGAATATCCCAGCCATATATTCGAATTGAAAATCAACATCCCACACAGGTTTTCATGATAATTTTGGTTCAATAATGATAAAAACTTACAGCTTATGTATGTTGGTATATATGAAGTTCAACTAGAGGTAGGGAGGTTATCTAATGTTGAACAGAGATAATATAGTCCTCATTCGAAACACAATAGACCGCTGGAAAATACAAAGTTCGAAAATAGACAAAAAACAAAGCTGAACGTTAGAAAACTCAAAACGAAATGAACATAAACACCATTACCAAACAATGTAAACAATCCGCCAATGGCCCATAGAGTAGTACCGACATTCGCCGATCTAGCGCTACGATCTTAATCTCAGTCGCCTATGTTGATGCAATGTTCAAGCAATAACTACTGGTACTGGTACTGGTACTGGTGGGGGACGCTTCCACGTCAGCAACTAGTCCCCAATGGGACCTTTTTGCAAACCCCAAGTGTTTTCAATGACTGATGTGGTTCGCTCAAGAGAGCTGGCTAACATCCTTTTCAGGCACCGCCCATCAGCTCTCTTTTCAGAGTTTTTCAGCTGTGTTTTGTAGGCTAGTAATGTACTCACTACCATATGCGCAGTGGCAGGCCTGCTAACTATCATCGTTAACCCCCGAGACCGAGGTCTACTTAAGCAGCTGGCCCGCTCTCACGCTCAGCTGGTAGTTTTCCACACCCACCTACATACACCGTCCTACTTCTTCTCTGATGCTCACAACCACATCATCATATCTTTCTGCGTGTTCTGTGTAGGCTTTGTTACTAACTCCATGCGCCACTTTAGGAGCAGCACTGTTAATTGGAACGCAACAGCGAATCGTGCAGGACTATCCCCAGCCGATGCTCCGAAACTTTACAATATTTAATTCGTAAATAAAATATTGAAAAAAGTTCCTTGCCCGTGCTGGAAATCGAAGCAATAACTAAAACGGACGTTCCGAAATATTGCAAAGGTGAAGTTCGATAATGTAGCAGCAACATAGCTTTCAACTTTGTTTAGTGGGAAGACAAGAGGTCATATTCAGGAAGAGAGAGAGATAATCTGACCTGTAAGTCTCGTGGATCCACAGCCGTATCAACTTATCGGGATCGTCCATTCTCGCCGAGGGCGTGAGCAAAACGCCCGTGATCACCCTCGAGAAATCCCGCAACGAGAAGGTGTAGTGCGACTTGGTGGGAGTCGGCAAAAAGTTCAGCGTCGCCTCTTTGTACACCTCGATCGTGGCGCCGACGCAAAACTTCGACAGTCTCGCCACGTTCTCGGGGAATCCCTTGGCGAAGTGCCAGTCGAGGATCGTGACGAATATCTTGTTGAGGGTGTTGTCGTCGAACGAGTCCAACGCGATGATTTGCATGTGCCGCAAGAACCTATCTGAGATCTCGTTTCTACCTTAAAACATACAAATATAGATTTTATTTCATTTTTTATATAAAGTACAAATGTTCAGGGTGATTCACCATAAATGCCCCCCCCCCCCTCTAGCTTAGTTATTTTCGAACCGAAAATTTGAAATATGATGTAATGGTGGTTCCACCATATCACGCCAAAATTCCTACGACGATTGAAGGATGCCATGACCATCAGTCGTCAGTCGCTACCCCAAGAAGACAGCAGTTCCCTTGAAGGACAGTCTAGGAAATCTTAAAGCCCAAAAGATTTCATCCCAATGCCCAGAACAAGGATACCTTCGGGCCCAAAAGGATCCTGCCGAAATTCCCATGACGATTGGAGGATGCCATGCCCAATCGTCATTCCCTACCCCCGAGCTGCTAGAAGTCACACCGAGAAGTCTTATTAAAATGCTTCAGTTGAATAGCCAGTGCCGGACTAAGTAAAGGTGTGAGTGTACATTGTAGACACTGGGGTCCAGTTTTCTCGGAGTGAGGGGTCATGTCACGAGTAGAACATACGGTATATTAGTAATTTCGAACCATGAGGGTTTTATAAAAGTAAAGTTAATCAAATCATCCGTTGACATTGAATTATGAAAACTCTCATGAGAAACGTGCGAATCTAATAAATTGATGTATATAAATATTAGATGTGAGGGTTCCGAAGTTAGTCTGGTCTGGGGCTACTCTTGACTTGACAAGAGCTCGTCGTGATGGTCTTTATAATGTAAGTTGTTATTAAGTCTTTATATCCATTGTTGTTTATTCATATTTATCATCACTACCCATAATGTTCCATGCTTCAATAAATATTGTAATGTTTGAATATAGTCTCGTACTTTCAGCTATCCCTGAACTATTAGTCTCGTACTTTCAGCTATCCCTGAACTATTAGTCTCGTACTTTCAGCTATCCCTGAACTATTAGTGCCTATTTGAATATTACCCCTCGCCAACTATTAAGCCAAGCAAACCCCTTATAAATCGATATGGATGGGCTAACCACCTATTATATCGTGACATGGTGGAACCACCATTATATCGTGACAATATCATCTTAAATGATTTTCGATTTTTCCGCTACATCAGAAAATACAGGGTGCTCGGAACAAACGATCTACAGGGTACTATTTGATTTTTTTTTAAATGGAACACCCTATTTTTCATTGTATTTTTTAATTCTCCCTGAAGAGCTGATTCAATCAATGCATCACACTTGGGGTCTAGCGGGAATGATTACAGAGATATAGGGTGTTCAAAATCGAGATTTTTCAACTTCAGGATTTTTTTGTGACGGAACCATTCATTATCGGTCAAAACGGCTCTCATGTCCGTATCGTAACTTTTGATTTACTATCTACTGACATTTGATAATTGGAACAGATACAGGGTGTTCAGAATTCTGAATCTTGAACCACCCTGTAACTGTTCCAATTAAATGTCAGTAGATAGTAAATCAAAAGTTGAGATAGGGACATTGAAGCCGTTTTGACCAATAATGAATAGTTTCGACACAAAAGAATCCTAAAGTTGAAAAATCTCGATTTTGAAAACCCTATATCTCTGTAATTATTCCCGCTAGACCCCCAACTGTGATGTATTGATAAAATCAGCTCTTCAGGGTGAATCTAAAAATACCATGAAATACAGAATGTTCCATTCGGAAAAATCAAGTAGTACTCTGTAGATCGTTTGTTCCGAGCACCCTGTATTTTCTGATGCAACGGGAAAAAAATCTGAAAAATCATCCAAGATGATTTTTTGAATTTTTAAATCGGTGCAAGAATAAGTGAGCTAGAGGAGGGGCATTTATGGTGAATCACCCTGTACAATAGCCATTTTATTTTTGATGTTTCATGCACCTGAGCAGCGCAGTGTTTGTTGCACTTGAGCTACTCCCAAATAGAACGCAGTTTTTAGTTGAACTATCCTGATACATGGAAATAGACAATGAACTTTGGTGATAACCAAAAATAGCTTGTCATTTGACAGTGACAGAGGGGTAGGGGAAGGTAGATGGTGTAGCACTGTGAAGCACCGGGGCTCCAAGCACTAACAAAAAGAACGCGTTCCTGTCTATTTTTCATGCTCTGGAGTAGTTCAGGTGCTACCCACACAGTCAAATTGAAAGTGGCTAATATCAACTACTTCAAGTGTACAATAATTTCGAGTCCGTCCTGTACCAACCCCGTTCACGTGGTAACATAACAGTGACAGTGACAGAACCCGTCGACCGATTTACAAAAACAAAAATTCTGTAATATAATACTCAACGAGCTCTGAAAGTGAAAAAACGTTCCAAATGAAACAGAGAATCTGAATGGATGTTTCATTGGAAGCATAGGCACCACGCAGAAAAGTTCGAGAGGGTTAAATTGAGTACATCTCCAGAAAATGTATCATCCTGTAGGTAATTGACCTCACCTAATAGCCCTAAAGATTTAGTTTTCATGTGTGATAGGCATACCAAATTTGAATTCCTCTGGGATTTTTGGCGAATACTTTTTAATGATTCATGAATGAATCGCGGTGTCTATCGATTGTTATTTAGTCTGAGATTATCCCCACCATTCGCGATTCCATTCAATCATCCGTGTTTCGTGTTAAGGATTGTTGATTGTTTTAATGATTTATGAATGAATCGCGGTGTCTATCTAATTTTATTTAGTTTGAGATTGTCCCCACCATTCGCAATTTCATTCATTTTTCGGTGTTTGGCGTCTAGGATAGTTACCATATACTTTTCGATGATTTATGAATGAATTTCAGAGTCTATATATTGTTATTTATAGCGTTTTCCACTCTTCGCACTAGCTCGAACATTGAGTTTTCAGAATTGTGCTTGTACGACGGTGCGAAACACATAACCTCAAATATTCGAGTCAGGAGTGGGAAAATGTTTGGAATTTGATTAATTATGAATGTCATATTGAATTTTATTACTATTATTACAATAATATCCGAAATCATGGATTATTTGGATACAAGCGATGATGAAGAAATGATTATTGAGATATACAGAGGTACTTCGTTACGAAACAGCGTTTACGGAAGCTTCAAAATTACCTAAAAGTTAAAGAAAGCTATTCAGATGGGCAGGTATCAAACATTTTGATTGTTGATGCAGTAATGATGGAAAATACTAACTTCGTGAACGACACTTCAATGCCACATCACTATTGTCGAATGATTCAATTGAACATCATTGACAATGAACATTCATAAAATACTGGGAGTGTTCACAGGGAAACCACAATAAGAGGTAGATGAATCAATTTCATGTGGACCAACGGAACCAAATGTACTTTCGATAGTTCAACTTTTTGATCGACGAAACAATTATTCTGACATTTCTGATGACAAGAAAGTCGCACCAACTCTCTATTTCTATTCCACTGCTCTGTGCTGGAACCGCACTTCATGAAAGAACCGAGCCAGTGCCACTTGTACTTGCTATTAGTCTGAGGCTATATTCCGAATTCAACTGACAGTACTGAATCTGCTGATTTTTCATTCCGAAATCAAAAAAATAACTGAAAGTGACAGATGCTTGTGAGCAGACATACTATTCATTCCAAATGTTTCGAGTCAAAATTCTGCTGAAATTGCTGAATATCAGAAGGTAGTGTGGCTTCAGTGAACTGTCATTATTTTAGTGGGGGAAGAAATGTAACATTCATTTCCGTTGTTAATAATATTATTCTCATTATCAGAAAATACCTGTTATTGAAAAAATAAGAGCTGAAAATAATATTGAGTATGAAGTAGTAGAGGTAACAAAAGAAGAAGCAGCATTGGCTAAATAAATAACTAAATAAACCTGAAATGTCTCCTAAATTCATCATCATTACGTTTTCTATAAATCTTTCAATTCTCAATCTGGTGCATAATGAGAAATTAATGGCAACAAAATGTCCAAGTATTCTTTATCACTCGAGCCTGAATCGTCATCGTCAATAATCGTAGAAACTATGGAGGCTACAAGAATCGATTGCTCTTCCATGTTAAATATTAAATATCAGATATCTGGTCCACATAAACGGGAAACTACAGACTGACAAATTTCACCAGCTGATCAACTGCTGCTGAGTACTAATGAATACCATGAAAACGTATCCCAAATTACAGCACTGTATTTTTGATTTTATATTTCGGAACACAGATTTTCAGCAGATTCAGTGGATCTACTGACAGTACTGACCAGTTGAATTCGGAATATAGCCTGAGTCTGTACTCTTCTACGGTAGAGGAAGGGAGATGCGCATAGCCACATGTACACCAGTGTACACATCAATATTTACCTCCCCCAGGCACGCCCATAGCTCCAACAAACATGATGTCCACCAGCTGCAACATGGACGTATCCTTCTCGAACCAATGCCCATGATCGATATACTGTCGCAGCAACTCCACGGGGGGTTGCGCCCCCCACGTCTCCTTCTGCGGCATCCCCACATCGTCCACAAACAGAATGCACTTTTTCCCCATCGAAGGACCAAACACTCCCCTCCTCCTCTTGTCCAGCTTGGACATCACCTGTTAATGTTATTTAATCATTTTATGGATACGTTGTATATGATATGTTATGTATATGATATGTTGAAAGACATGGACAAGTGAATATCTCAGAATCAGAAGTCTTTCACCGTGGTCTGCCATTAAGATTTTTATCGAAATATCAGTCCCGGTTTTTGAGATTCTCTGGTGTAGGAATTGTGTTGGAACGAATAAAACGGCAAAGAATGAAGAATGACATTGATGTGATGACAACCATGTGACAAACACATGCAATCAAAATGACTTAATCATGAACAAAGTTTCGGTTATATCAATCTTTGTTGGATCTTTAGATTGGATCCATGGATTGATGATACATATTGAATAATAATTTTGCTATATACGTGCAGGCTGTGGGGTAAGTACATGACTTATAAATAATCATTCCCTAGAAATTGTTGTTATTCGATATAATCAAATTTCGATAGTACCTTTATATTAATGGAGAATATTGTAGTGGTGAATCATGCAGTGAGCACTATATTGATTGATTGATTGTCTTTATTACCCCAAGAAACATTTCTGTTTATGATAGGGATACATAAATACATATAAAAAAAATAATAAAGGGTTAACTATAATGAATTTCACTCAGTGGAAACGAATTAATATTGTGTCTTATAAGATTAAAGTTATATTTCATTCCTAAGTAATCAAATCATGCCACATATTTTTCTTTCAAATTGTCCTGAGCAAGTATTTTTTAAGATTGATTTTAAACCTTCTTGCATCATGTATATTTTTCAACTCATTCGGTAATGAATTGTATAAAATTATTCCATTGTGAAAAACAGATTGTTTGCCAATGTTTGACTTGAATGTATTTGCTATCAAGTAATTCAATTGTCTAGTTAAATATGGAAATGGAAAGGGCATTGAAACTTATATTTGTTAGAGAAGATAATACCTAGCAACATCCTTCATGAAATTATGGATTCGTAAGATGACATATTTGAATCCAGGATAATGAATGTTTCATACTGACAAAATCTGATCTGTACAAAATGAGATACCAAAGACTCCTGAGACCAACGTGAGATGAATGAACCAAATCTACCACAAATCAATCAAAATCAAAACGTTCCGTTCAGCCGCTACAGGACGACGGAATTGAAGACCAAGGCCGAACGATCCTCTACAGTCTTTAAAATTGAGTCATTCGAACTGCTTATATTTCAACAAAAATAGGATTACATCACTTGAGTGTTTTACATCTGGTATACAGTTCAAAATTATTATTTTATCCAAAAAAATCTGTCTAGAGGAATTCAATGACTCACAAAATTGATGATTCCAAACATATCTAGTTTTTAAATTGCCGGGTTATGTGTTATTTTCGGTATATTATCAACTGATCAGTGAAGTTTTCAAGCGACCGGTCGATACCATTAGTATTTGTCATTTTGATTAGTCACGTGAATTAACGACCAGTCGGTCAGGCCGGTCGGCAGCCAAAAACTCTATGCAGGATGTCCCTGAAAAGGTCTGTACAAAATCTTTGCTCATAGTCCTGAGGTAAAAATGAGCCGATTTGAAGCTACATACCTTATTCCGAAAGTGCTTCGTTTCCGAGATACAGGGTGAATAAGTTAAAAAATAAAATTCGACCAGTACACTCCATAAAATTATTTTGAATAATGATAATAATAAAAAATTTCCAAGAAGTTTGTTCAGTTGCTATGGTAACGATACGAAATACAGGCTTTAAATTTATCGGCGCGGCATCGAACACTAAAAACCGGAATATCTCGAGAACGTCTTACTTTAGCGAATTCTTACAAGTGCACCTTTTTGGCTTGAAAATATTGAGTGGGTTTTTTCCTCAACAAAAAAAGTTGAAAACTACACTAAAAAAAGAGTTATGGCCTTTCTGAACCATAAGCGCCTTGGTGAGCGCGCCCTCTAATGACCACAGTGAAAAGGTGTCCGTCCGGCTTTCGCATCTCAAAAAGCCCCCGAGTTCCAATCTTTGAAGTGATACGTTTATAAAAATGTTCGTACATTTTGAGAAATTCGATTTTTATTTTCTAACTTTACCACCATGTATCTCGAAAATGGAGCTTTGAGCTTTGAATCGGCTCAATTTGACTCCAGAGGAATATGTGCTGAGATTTTGTACAGAGCTTTTAGGGACACCATGTATATGTGGGACACATTTCTCAACGAGTTCACAAGACATGGTGTTACATAAAAATAAAAATTCAATTCCAACGACCTGCAGCGGTTAAACGGAGCGTTTTAGAATAGAGATAAGTATGGTTCAATCATCTAACTTTGGTCTCAGCAGTCTATGCCAGTCTATGGTATCATTTTGTACAGACCTATTAGGGATACCCTGTATATGTGGGACACATTTCTCAACGAGTTCACAAGACAGGGTGTTGCATAAAAATAAAAAATAAAAATTCAATTCCAACAACCTGTAGCGGTTAAACGGAGCGTTTTAGTATAGAGATAAGTATGGTTCAATCATCTCACTTTGGTTTCACGTGTCTATGCCAGTCTATGGTATCATTTTGTACAGGCCTTTTAGGGACACCCTGTATATGTGGGACACATTTCTCAACGGGTTCAGAAGATAGGCTGTTGCATAAAGATAAAAAATTAAAATTCAATTCCAACACCCTGAAGCGCTTAAACGGAGCGTTTTAGTATAGATAAGTTTGGTTCAATCATCTCACTTTGGTCTCAGGAGTCTAAGCTAGTTCATTGTATCATTTTCTACAGACCTTTCAGGTACACCCTGTAGAAAAAATAGATATTATAGTCCAAAGTAGAACTCACCATTTCCTGGGTCATCATCGAGGTGGTTCTGGCGCTGAAGTTGACCACGTTGGGCAGGAACTTCTCTTTGGGCAGGTTGAGGAGATTGTCGAGTACCACTGCTGTTTTTCCGGTACCTGTAGGGCCAACGAAGAGGAGGGGAATGTTGTTGTCGAGGCACATCTGCAGGAAGTACCTGCGAACGATGGTATTAGTTAGATTCGGAAAAAAGCACAAATTAAAATGTCCTGTTGTGTAATGAATTGCGGGAATTCTTAAGGAAGTGCCGATTTTATTTCTTTAATTTTTCAATGGAAATATT
The DNA here is from genome assembly GCA_918026855.4 of Phaedon cochleariae. Taxonomy (NCBI): domain Eukaryota; kingdom Metazoa; phylum Arthropoda; class Insecta; order Coleoptera; family Chrysomelidae; genus Phaedon; species Phaedon cochleariae. The sequence continues at coordinate 50,614,246 of OU896714.1, read as the reverse complement.
CCCTTATGGAATGGACAATTAATTTGAATACAGGCAAAATTTGTAAGGTGAGTACAATTGTGTGCATAAACAAGTCGTACAGCAGTTATAAGCTATTGTGAGTCAGGCTTGTCAATCTTGATTAATCTTCTTATCGACTTTGACAACTAGTGTGGAATTTCTAACTATTTTTGTCAGTAACGCGCAAATGTGTACGTGTACTACTTTTTAATGAAATCAGGAACATCATAGGCAGGTTTACACCATACAAACCTTGTACGACTTGTTTATGCACACAACTGTACAGTGTGTCCAGTTTTCGATGCTTTTGCGTGATATCTCAGTTATCTTTCGAGATAGAACCTTGCGGGTTTCGCGGTCCTGTGCCACTTTTTTGTGAAACTCAAGATGGCCTAATCAGATTTTGCATAACTGTTTGCGTTTATGAGATACAGGGCGATATTGAAAATTTATACTTTTTGGACCCCCTCTATATCTACGAAGTTTCTCAGCAAAAATTTCGAATTAAAATCTCAGCCCATATACAAGTTTACGCAGAATCCAGTGGCACACTCAAATTTTTTTTTCGGGGTATGGTTTCGGAGATACGACTCAAACTTATGATTTTTTAAATGGGACTCCCTGTATTTCATAAGCTCATTAAATTCCTTATTTTTTTGTCTTCAAAATGATATACAATGAATGAATATAAAATTTTCAAAATTACTTAAAATCGCTAAAATATTGAATTTTGATAGTTGGATGTGGATTTTTCTTATGAAAAACGTTCCAATTGAAGAAATATTTCTTAAAATTTTTCCATGGAGAGGTCAAAACCAATATCAACACTAATTAATTAACGAAACACTAAACTTCAGTACCTGATAGCAACAAATAAATATTAATAAAAAGTTCATAATGTAGAATAAGCACCTGATTAAATATTTACTCAACCAATTGAATTTCGGTATTATTCAGTAACTTATTCATTGACATGTTCAAATTGATTCCCATTTTCCCTAACATACAGTTGATAAACTTTCTCAATACTTCTTAATACAGTGAGTGGCCCAACATACTTGAAGAACTTTGTGCAATAACAGAGGCAGTTTTTCAGGAATAACAAAGACATCATTCAATGATTAATTTGTATTGAGAAAGTTTGTGAGGGAAAATGGACATCAATTTGAACAATTCAATGAATAAATTACTGAATAATTTCGATATTCAATTGTTTTAGAAAATATTTAATCAGGTGCTTATTCTACATTATCAACTTTTTATTGCTATATATTTGTGGATATCAGGTATCTAAGTCTTGTGTTTTGCAAGTTAATTAGTGTTGAAATTGTTATTACCCCCTTCATGAAATAATCGAAGGAAATCTTCCTTCAATTGTGAATTTCTTTGTATGAAAATCCCTCGAAAAACCCATGGCCCATTATTAAAATTCAATGTTTTAGTGATTTTTGAACATTTTTGAAAATTTTATATTCATAAATCATATATCATTTCGAAGGGAAAAAAAATAGAAATTTAAAGAGCTTATAAAATACAGGGTGTACAATTTAAGAAATCATAAGTTTTAGTCGTATCTTCGAAACCATACCCCGAAAAAAAAATTTTGTGCGCCACTGGATTCTGCATAACATTCTCTGTGGGTCAAGATTTTAATTCGACATTTTCGCTGATAAACTTCGTAGATATAGAGAGGGTCCAAAAAGTATAAATTTTCAAAATCGCCCTGTATCTCATAAACGGAAACAGTCCTGCAAAATCTGATGAGGTCATCTTGAGTTTCACAAAAAAGTGGCACAGGACAGCGAAAACCGCAAGGTTCTATCTCCAAAGATAACTGAGATATCATGCAAAAGCATCGAAAACTGGACACACTGTACATACATTAAAATTCACATCTTATAACAGCAGATTGGAATGAAACTATATTTTTGGCACATTTCCAAACAGGAGATTTATGAGATCCGTTGTTCCCTTGATTTACAAAACAGGCTATTCAAAAAAAAATCCAATATTATCATCACATGAAATGCAAAACAAAATTAGAGGAATTGATGGAAAAACTTAATGAAATAGGAAATTTGAGAACGAATCTGAGGAAATCAAGTGAATTGCAACGTGATATAATATCATTGAATGGAAATGTATCAGTAAAGTGAATGCAGCAGAAGGAGGAAAATCTAAACAATCTTCATGTTTTATACTTAATCACTTGGGTACAGTTTTACATGCAATAAAGAAACTAGCTGTGTCTATTTTGTCATATTAAAATGTTGTTAAATGAATTCTTTTCAATTTTATAACTATTTTTCTGCGAAAAGTGTATCGCTATACAAATTGAAGTGGGTGTTTATACCCTATATCAATTTTCCATCTACGACAAAGAATGATTTGAGAGAAAATCTAAAATCGTATCTGACAATCAGGCGCTACTAGGGAAATAGAAAAGACAAAGAGCAGAATATGTGTCTTATTCTTTTATTCACTCAAACCATTGTAATATGGAAAATAGAAATGGACAGAAGTTCATCTGTGTCCGAACTCTCATCTAAATAATGCCATCCAGTGACTCTAAGATGAACAACAAACTAATTTTTAACCTAAGCTCATTGGGATTATAGTTCCTTATAGCGAATCCCATTAATCATTCCAGAATTACGTCATTTGACAGGTCGTTGGAGAGCGAACATTGTATTCTGTCATATGAAACTAGAAGTAGCTGGATCGTTGGAACCCAAATGAATGTGATGATTATAAGGGTCCCTTGATGGAAATTGACGTTGAAGTCATCTTAACAGGGTACGGACAGATCATAGCAGCATTCTTTTTTAATGATATAGAGACTTTAGTTTTGTCTACTGGCATCCCTGACATTGCTGTCAGGTCACGTCCATGGGCACTACAGAAAATCATTATATGGTCAATGCAAACTTGTCTACTTCAAGGGTGTCAATGTGAGATGATAGGATAGAGATATATAGTGTGCACAACGATGAAGTCGACGTATCTTCATTTGCCTATTGTACTCATTATATACCCTGCAAAGTCGTCTTATACGGTCACTGCCATCGTATCTGCTCCAACTGTATGCATGTCAGATGCTAGACTGCAGAGTTACAGTGTAAACATAGTCGAAGTTCCTTGTTCTGCATGCTGTGTGCGTTATACCTGCTCGGGAGTCGTCTCATATGGTCATTGCGAACTTGTTTGCTTCAATAGTGTCCATGTGAGATGATAGGATAGAGAGATATAGTATGCACAACGATGAAGTCGATGTATCCCCATTTTCCTGTTGCACTCGTTATATACCCTTCAGAGTCGTCTCATACGGTCACTGCCATCGTATCTGCTCCAACTTAATGCATGTCAGATGCTAGAATGCAGAGTTACAGTGTAAACATAGTCAAAGTCGGAGTTTCTTGTTTTGCAAGCAAAATATTAATAACAGACATGTACAGGGTATTTACTTGTTGAGGAAGATCATATGAAGAACCTCGGCAAGTTTACATGCAACTTCTGGAGGAGACATTCTTGCTTGGAAGTCTACGAATATCGCTGAAAGTATGTGCAGCAATCTCTCACAAAATAGCAAAATATTTCGAACCAAATTGTGGGTAACTGAAGTTTTTTATGAAAGTATCACTAAACATGCATTTGCTCCAGAACTCACTTCTAGTGGTATTCAAATAACCACTGCTCAAAACTTCACTTTCAACATTAGTTTATACAAGGTGTTTCTAAAATAGGTGGTCAAACTTTGGGAGCATATAAAGTGGGTGAAATAGTTACGAAAACCTCCGTAACATTTTTTTCTGAAGTGACCCCCAAGAAAGATACAGCCCCTCAAAGGGGGGCCTCGGAGAATGATTTTGTATTATTATCTCCAACACCTTGTATAATGAAAATCTGAAATTTTGTCCATCCACTTACTATTCAGTGCCGGTTCGAATGGAGTTGAAATCACCTCAAAATAAAATACGGGGGTGTGTAAAAATAGGGAGGTAGGGGGTAAAAATAACCCCAACTTTTTTGTTCATCGCAATTTCAGTTTTTTGACATGAAATTATGAAATCTCAGGGCTATTTACATAGAAAAGGTGCTCTTGTTGCATCTCGATAAAATGAACTATTAGCGAATAAAATTTAAAAAAAGGTCGTTTTTAACAAAATTTTTTATTTTAGTATTTTCAATAGGATCAGACCATAATCACGAAACTCGTCGTCTATTTTTAATTCATGAATTCCGACAACGAATTCAAAATTTCCAACCCCAAAAACCCTTACAAACCAATTTTGAAAAGTTGGGGTTATTTTTACCTCCTACCTCCCTATTTTGACACACTCCTGTATTTAATTTTGAGGTGATTTTAACTCCATTCGAACCGGCACTGAATAGTTAGTGGATAAACAAAATTTTAGATTTTCATCATACAAGGTGTTGAAGATAATAGTACAAAATCATTCTCCGAGACCCCCCTTTGAGGGGCTGTATCTTTCTTGGGGGGCACTTCAGAAAAAAATGTTACCAAGGTTTTCGTAATTATTTAACTCACACTATATACTCCCAAAGTTTGACCACCTATTTTAGAAACACCTTGTATAATTATTACTCTACCACAAATTGAAAATATGTAGGATGCAAGAGTGAAAATAACGTGCCCATAAGTTATACTGTATACCTACATCTTTGTTACTTTCATCAATAAATTATTTGGAAATGAATTTTTATTTAAAGGAGACGGAAAAATCATATGTATAACATGGGGGTAGAGTATATTCTATTCTTCATTTTCCTGCAATTTCACGTATTACTTTTTATAAGCCTACTTTTCGTCCTAGAATTAGTCACTCCATAAATTTTTCTCCGAGTTGGATTTCCGAAAATATATTTAGCACACATGACATGAGTTCAGATACCCACATCGAGGTTTTCACCATTTCTCAATCATAAGGCTCAGCTCATTCAGCTCATAGTCAAACTGCTGCTCAGCTTGAAATCAGAATTCATTCAGTCAATTCAGTCAACCCTGGTATACAGTCTAAGAACAGTCTCTTTTGGTGAAATATATTAGGCTTTTAGTACAAATTATATGTTCCCTACCTCGCAAAGATTATGCTGGAGTAGTAAACACTAAAGCTAGAGGATTGTTCAACTATATCTTGGTATAGTTGAATCAGGAATTCCATATGGAAATTACGTATGATACGCCAATGACCTCAATATAACCTAAAAAACAATAAATGTCAAAAATCTAGTGTTTATCCCCAGAATTGAATAAGGATGGAACTATATAACTGTTTCACAAACACTTCAAAGTGAGAGGAGTCGAGGATCTGTCCGTACCCTGTTAAGTTGACTTTAACGTCAATTTTCATTAAGGGACTCTAGTAATCAAATATCTGTCAGTCTAATTCTGTGATTTGATTTTGAGAAAATGCGAACTTAGTGGTTGTTTGTTAGTTATTTATGCAACCAAACAATTGAATTACAGAAATCATTTTTCACTTTTTTCACGCTGGTGAGTTTTTCTTCGATTTTTTTATTATGAGTGATAGTATAATCTGATAGGTATTTTGATCTCTTCTCTACATATTGTATGTTAAGTTCTTCCATAATCACGAGAGATTTTTGGAAAAATTATATTTTCAGCCTATGTAAAATTTTTCCATATCGTTTGTGATTTTGGAAAAAAAATAGCACCTGTATACAAAATATCTACCCCCGTTCAATTTTATTATCATCATTAGTCATAGATAAATCATTTTTTGTTCGGAAATCGGTAAGCAGCATGATTCAGCTCATTAGTCATTCGTTCGGGACCATGTGGTGATTCAAATCAGTCTTATATTAGATGCCATCACGAACGGTCGAATTTTGTGATCGACATCGAAAAATACGCGTTCGTTCGGGACCATGTGGTGATTCAAATCAGTCTTATATTAGATGCCATCACGAACGGTCGAATTTTGTGATCGACATCGAAAAATACGCGAAGGAATTATTTATCGTTCCAAGCTGAGTGTTCCCTAAAAACTGAGTGATTGTATTGATCCGTATATAGTGTTTTTGTATTCCTCATTCGATTTAATAATAATAATATCGGGATCGTGTATTGTTCTAGTGTTTCGTGTTGTTTCATCAAAGCCTCACTTTTTTCACGCAGGTGAGTGCAGAAAAATTCTCTCAATTTTTCCTCATATTTCTCTGTATTCATTTAACTTCTTTACCCTATACAGGGTATGTCACGACGAGCTTACACTATCTTCAAATCGAGAATCAGTCGGTAGAAATCTATGAAAATGTGCATGCTTATGTTTTGGTATATGCTCTTTCTTCTTCTTCTTCTGTTGTGATTCTTGGTTTTCTGACTCCGTAGGGTGCCAATTTCACCAGATCAGGTATGGTTTGTATTTGTGGTATAAGGTAGGGTGAAAAGGTAATGTTAGATCCCGTTAATTAGTAGGGTGGTTTTGTTATTACATTCAAGGGTTTCCCAAAAGACATCACACATCTACAAAAAACAATCAGTATAGATAAGATCAAGCAGATGTTTACATAAAGAACTTTCATACTTCATCAGAATTAGATATTTAATATTTTTAAATGATGATATTGCTTTTTTCAATATAATCACTTAATATTTTGATTTTTTCATGGTTTAGGTCTTTTAATATCATTTGATATGAAATGGGAGGAGATAAGCCAATATTTATCAATTTCACATATAGAGTATTAGAATTTTGTCTATTATTTTGGCAACCAAAAAAGAAGTGGTTTATATATGCTCTTTTCATTTAAAATATGTTCGACAATGCAGTGTTGCCGCTTCTACTAGAAAGTAGTAGCAACATTGATATTCTCCCTGAAGAGCTGATTTCATCGATGTATCATACTTGAGGTCTATCGAAAATGATTACAGAGATATAGGGTGTTCAAAATCGATATTATTCAACTTTGGGGTTTTTTTTTTGGGTCGAAAATATTCATTATCGGTCAAAACGGCTCACACGTCCCTATCTCAACTTTTGTTTCACTATTTACTGATATTTGATCGGAACAGATACAGGGTGGTTCAAGATTCAGAATTCTGATCACATGCATATTTTCATGGATTTCTCCCGACTGATTCTCTATATAGAGATAGTGTAAGCTCGTCCTGACATACCCTGTATGTTTCGTACCGTTTGTTGTATTTTCTCAGATCAAGGAATACTTTCTTCTGATTTTCGTGCTTCCTGTTCGAAACTGTATCTTTTAAGAATTTACCATCTTCAATAACTGTGATACAGAACGTAATCTTGATTTTGACAAAATCTTCATCTACGATCAGGTCATAACTTTTGAACCACTGTGTTTAATCGATTCATACTTGTTAGGTATATTCAACTCATATTTCTCATCAAAACTAAATATGAATCGAATTTAGAATCCAGATCCGTCTTCAGGCAAAACAAAAAACTTCTTTTTTTTTAACAGTGCGCATCCAATTTGAAAAATAGTATTTTTATTGAACTCGTTATTCAAAAAATCCGATTTTATTACAAAAAAATAACCAGTTTTCAAATTTCAAGTCAATTAGAGCCGAATTAGGTAAACTATCGATGGATTTCGTTCCATAGAGCAATTTGTCAATTATTTTAGATATTTTCGAGTGCTCATTTCATTTTCACACACACAAATGTCAATTTGGATGCGCGCTTATAAAAAGTAGACCACATTGTTCATTATTTTCCTCTTCTTTCCACTTAACAAAACATATCCAGATATTTTGGGAAAGATTATATTTTCAGAATAGGTTAAAATTTTTAAATCATCAGTCTTTCGAAAATAATACTGTCAGTATATCCGTGTTCAATACTTCATCTTATATTCTTTATACTACAGTTCTCAACACACTAAATGAACCACTCATAATTTGACTTTATTTCGAAGACCTGTACTTTTTGAAAAAATTGACCGATCTTCATGCGGTTTTCGATATCAGATGTGATATTTCATCGGCTTCAAAGAGAGCTCGAACACTCTGAAAAAGTCCGCAGAACAAAACTTACACAGGGTGTAAAGTGGAACCATTACGCTATGGTCTACATTTCCAATGCTGCCAGAACACGAGAAATTTTTTCTGATCAAAAGTCAGTCATATTATGATGCACTGGGACCTCATCTCGGGACGTTTTCGTGATTTCTCTTCAATTGGATATTGGAACAAAAATTCGATTTTTTTTCGAGACTCTTGCATTTCTTGAACTTTTTCTCTAGAACTCCACTTGAGCTGACTATTAGGAAGAACTATTCTCATGTTTTGTGGAGGACAATGAAAGACGAAAAAAGCACTATTGTGGAATATATAGGATAATAAGAAAATAGGTCAGAATCTCATTTCAGTAAAAAAATAAAAAATGGTGACAAAAACCATGGCCCATTCGATTCGGTATATTCAGAAACGGCATTCTCGATATCCATTATTCATATTAGACTATTAACTCGAGACATTTTCGAAAATTCGCCTCTAATTGAAATACAGGATGAAAATTTTCAATTCAAACTTGTTTCCTGACATCGATGATTTTCAATATTTATTGCCCAAGTATGAGACAGAATATTGTTGTTCAATATACTGGGTGTTTCACAACTCATCTGACAAATTTCAACCACAACTACGATATTACATAAGAAGTCTATCACAAAAAAAATTAATAGAAATAAAACGAGATGGGAAATAAAATTTTTAACACTTCATATCCACTAAAACTATTCGAAAAGGACTCTATTGGCGAAATATGACATTAGTGAATTCTTCAGCATTATGAAGATCCAACTAGAAAGTCCTATATCCTAAATTTCAGTACTTGGTAGGCCTCCCGATTTAACAAAACCTCATGAAATCGGTTTGGCATGGATTCTATGAGGTTGTTGATGAAGTCTATTGATATTGCCTCCCATTCTTCTGATACAGCTTGGATAAGGTTGTCATTATTTTGGGGTGCCTCTCGCCTTCTCGATAGGTTACGTTTTATTCGGCTCCACACATCTTCAATCGAATTCAGATCTGGAGATAATGCTGGTCACCACATTCATCTAACATTATTGTTCTCTAGATTTCGTAATTTGTCAGATTAGTTGTGAAACACTCAGTATATTGAACAACAACACTCTGTGTCTCATACTTGGGCAATAAATATTGGAAATCAGTTGATTAAATGATAAGAATCATCGATATCAGGAAACAAGTTTGAATTGAAAATTTCATCTTGTATTGATATAAGAGGCGAATTTTCGAAAACGTCTCAAGTTAATAGTCTAATATAAATAATGGATATCGAGAAGGCCGTTTCTGAATATACTGAATCGAATGGGCCATGGTTTTAGTCACCATTTTTGATTTTTTTTACTGAAATGAGATTTTGTCCTATTTTCTTATTATCCTGTATATTCCACAAAAGTGCTTATATCGTCTTTCATTGTCCTCCACAAAACATGAGAATAGTTCTTCCCAATAGTCAGCTCAAGTGGAGTTCTAGAGAAAAAATTCAAGAAATGCAAGACTTTAAAAAAAATCTCATTTTTGTTCCAATGGCCAATTAAGGAGAAATCACGAAATTGTCCCGAGATGAGTTCCCAGTGTATCATAATGACTGACTTTTGATCAGAAGAAAAATTCACGAGTTCTGGCATCATTGGAAATGTAGACCTTAGTGTAATGGTTTCACTTTACACCCTGTGTTAGTTTTGTTCTGCGGACTTTTTCAGAGTGTTTTAGCTCTCTTTGAAGCCGATGAAACATCACATCTGATATCGAAAACCGCATAAAGATCGGTCAATTTTTTCAAAAAATACAGGTCTTCGAAATGGAGTCAAATTATGAGTGGTCCATTTAGTGTGTTGAGAACTGTATTGCTGTGTTGCTGATACTTATATCGGTAAACGTACAGTGCCTAACAAATAAGCTTCTAAACCTAGAAATCTTTTCAAAAAAAGAGACACCTGACATTATATGTGTTCAAGAGCATTGGTGCTCAGAAGAGATCCTGAATATGATGAATATTGATGATTACTCGTTAATTACTAGTTACCTACTGCAGGACTAGGAAAATTCATGGTGGTACCATGATTTATGTGAAAACTCATCTGAGTGAACATTTTTCCGCATTTGACTGTAGCAAATTTGCTCAAGAAGAATATTTCGAGTGCTGTGCCATCAGAAGTGAATCAGAAATCTTCAATGGTGTCATAGTGAATGTGTACAGATGTCCCGATGGTGATTTCAACTCATTCTTAGAAAAGGGGTATGAACTTTTATCACAGTTGTCTCAAATGTTTGAAATCATATACATATGTGGAGACATTAATGTTGACTATTTAACGAATACCATGGAAAAAAGAGTACTTGACGAATTTTTCACATGCTTCGATTTAAGAAGTTGTGCTCCGAATGAACCTACTAGAATTGCTCATCACAAAAACAAAATTTCAAGAACAAAAATCGATTATATTGTTACGAATAATTATGGTCATGACGGTGAATGTTATACTACACAGCCAAATATAGGTGATCATTTAGCGATTGTTAAAACTATGAAAATGGGCGGGAAAATACCTGTTGCTAATGAAAACAAATACTCTCAATCTGGTAGAATCACAACTGATTCTTATTTGAATATGGCAAAACAATATTTAACACTCATAGGTTTCGAAAATATGCATGAAGCTGGCCCTAACGTAAATAAAGCATTCAGCGAATTCATGTCAAATATCAACTTTGCTATCGAAGCGAACTGTCCCCTAAAATCAGGAAAAAAAACTATTAACAAAAATAAAAAGAAGTGGGTATCAGAAGACATAATTAAAGAAGGTAAAAATCTAAAAACTATGTTCAATAAGATTAAAAATAAAAATGAACCGGAACGGTGGGAATTGTATAGAAAACAGAAACAATCTTATAATAACTTGTTAGTAAAGGATAGAAAGAAAATTTATTCAGAAACAATAAGAAAGAGCGAAAACAAGCAAAAAACTATATGGAACATCGTAAATAAGGAAACTGGTAAAAGTAAGATGAATGAGACTATTAATTTGAGAATGAATGAGGCAAACCATTATCATCCAAAAGACGTTGCTCTATGTTTTTCTTCCCACTTCTCAAGCAGTACTAAAAAAAAGATGGATGACAAATTTGGTGAAAATCAGTCAACTGAATGTACTATACCAAATAGAACTATTGACAAGAGCTTCTACTTTCGTAATGTACATGAGCAAGAAGTACTCTCCATCATATCCAATCTGAAGAACAAAAAAAGTGTAGGCGATGATAAAATTAGCGTAAAAATAATAAAATTTTTTAAAGAAGTCATTGCAAAACCCCTAGCGTACCTGATCAATTTGACATTCGAAACAGGTGTTTTTCCGTCCAACTTGAAATTAGGTAAAGTCATACCCATATTTAAAAAAGGAGATCGCACCTCTATAGACAATTATAGGCAGGTGACAATTTTAAATGTTATTTCCAAAATTTTTGAACGTGCGTATCACGAAAGAATTGTTGACTTTCTCGATACAAACAAAATACTCTCTCCTCGACAACATGGATTTCGTATTGGAAGATCAACGGAGAGTGCTGCATGTGAATTCATGGAAAGTGTATATGCTAATATCGATGCCGGCAGATACGTAGGTGGCATCTTCTTTGATCTTTCCTGTGCCTTCGACAGTTTAAAAATATCATTCATCCTAGAAAAACTTAATAGAAATGGAATAAGGGGAAAAATTCTCGATGTCTTAGAATCCTATCTGACTGAAAGGAAGGCGTATGTACAAATAAACAATGAAGTTTCAGAACAATACTGTATGGATATTGGTGTTCCACAAGGGTCGGTGCTGGGACCACTACTATTCATACTTTTTGTCAATGATATGCCTGACCATGTAACCAATGGACAGATCACGATGTTTGCGGATGACTCTTCAGTAGTGGTCTCAGAAAACACTCTGGAAGAACTTGAAATAACAATGACAAATGTGACAAATTCCTTCAGAATATGGTGCGGTGCTAATAACCTCTTACTAAATGTCGAAAAAACAGTTTACCTTCAATTCAAATGTACGAAGAATAGTCCTAGCTTAGCATCTACAGAAGTTATTCATTCAGAATCAACTAAATTTTTAGGTCTATATCTTGACCAGAATATGACATGGAATAATCACATACAACATGTTCTGAAAAAAATCAATTGTGGGTTTTTCGCAATACTGAAATTAAAAAAAGCTGTGGACAGAAAAGTACTTGTTGATATGTACTATTCACTTGTATATAGCCACATGTCTTATAATGTCATCTTATGGGGAGTACTCATATACGTGAAAGAAAACTTCTATAAATTTAAACAGAACTCCTATTATCATAATTACCCTACAAGAAATGCTAGCTCATTAAGTGTATCAAAACACAGGCTGACAAAATTTGAGAAAAGTCCAGAATATGTTGGTGCAAAGTTATTTAACAAACTCCCCATCAACATACAAAACATGAACCGTAATTCATTCAAGAAAGAAATTAAAAAAATATTGTTACGAAAGGCATATTATGCCGTGAGTGAGTTCCTTGACGACTCAATAGAGTAAATTTAAATATGTTTGTGTAGGTATTATTTTCACAATTCTTTTTGTATTTATGTATTATTACTATTTATTGTGTATCTACATGTATTTTTTATCAAACTGTTCGCAAAAAAAAAAATGACGTGTACATCCATCTGTTGTATGGCCGCTGTTGCGAGTACTAATAAATATATTTGTATTTGTATTTGTATTTGTATACAGTGTGTCCATTTAGTGCGTAATTCTTCGATATCTCGAAATCAATTATCACAAGAGGAAAACTTTGAAGAAAAAACTTTTTCAGTTACTAAAGTTGCTCATTTCGAAAATATTTCCAACGATACTGGGTGTTTCATAAAAGCGGGGCAACTCGAAGACGAGTTTTTTAAATGGAACACCCAGTATTGTTCATTCGAAATTTATTCTGCTCAAGTTCAGCTCTACATCGCTGTAAAAAAAATTGAATTTGGTTGCGGCGTTGCCAAGTTATAATTGATAAACCAATTTTTACTACTATTGAAGGGTCATGTTCAATTGGGTATAGAATATTCATTTATTGAAATTTCGAAAATATTTTTGGCATACAGTAGTAGCAAGGTCTCACGTATACCAATACAGTAATCTTGCGAGATAATCTTCTACAGGGTGCTAAAATTCACATTCTGAATATTGTACGATTCAGACGACGGTCATAAGAAATTTTCAAATGGAACACCCTGTATTTTTCATCACGGATGTATTTCGGCACCATTCGCCTTTTCATCGCAGAAGAAAAAATCGAAATCGGTTGCGGCGTTTTCAAGTTATGAGTAATTTCCTTATTTTTACTACTATTTCGGGGTAATTTGTTCGTCCTGATGGTTCCTCAATTTGATTTGAGTGTGGGAATATTGCTTGCCACATGACATTCGAGGTTCTACATAGATCATTCAGGTATTTTTGTGATATGTGCATCGTCCAAATTTGAAATATTCCGTAATCTTGCTACTTATGATTCGAATAATATGTGAAACAAACAAACATGCCAAAAGCAACGTCTGTCTTTGAAATAACTTCTACAATACAAACAATGAAGATGCGTATTGCGAAAATCAGGAATTTTTTTTGAAATTTGGCCCATTTTTATTGTCGTTATTCCCACAATCCAAATCTCCATTTACCTTGAAGAAGGTAAACATAATGATACAAACAATATGTCTCTACTACGCAGCTTTTGGGAGGAAATTCAGCAAAATGTCGAATCAATCCAAGATATATTTGATTGTAGCGATGTTTGACAGGTCATTACACAAATATTTCGAACAAAATTCAAACTTGAAGAGCCTGTTAATGTTCCTTTAGTAAAAAAATATATGAATGGTCAATGAACAAATTTGATTATACCGTAGCAACGCAATATTTCCACAATACAAATAAATGAAAGAACTATGACGTACAAATTACCCCGAAATAGTAGTGAAAAAAAGGAAATCAACCATAACTTGACAACAACGCAACCGATTCCGATTTGTTTTCCAGCGATAAAAAGGCGAAAGATGTCGAAATGAATTTTTGAATAAAAATACAGGGTGTTCCATTTGAAAAATTCTGATGAATGTCATCTGAATCTTGCAAAATTCTAAATACAAAATTGAGCACCCTGTTGAAGAACATGTCGCAAAATTACTGGATTGGTAAACGTTGGACCTTGCTGCTACCGTATACCAAAAATATTTTCAAAATCTGAATAAATGAATATATCATGCCCAATTCAACATGACTCTTCAATAATCGTAAAAATAGATTTATCAATTATAACTTGGCAACGCCGCAACCGATTTCAATTTTTTTCACAGCGATGTGAAGGTGAACCTCGACGGAATTAATTCCGAATGAACAATACTGGGTGTTCCATTTAAAAACTCTTCTTCGAGTTGCCCTGCTTTTATAAATCACCCAGTAATGTTGAAAATAATTTTGAAATGAGCAACTTTAGTAACTGAAGAAGTTTTTTCTCCAAAGTTTTCCTCTATAGGTTATGGCTTTCGAGATATCGAAGAATTACGCACTAAATGGACACACTGTATATGTATATTATCTTTTACCGCAACTGCCAATTTTCACAGAGAAATTTCCGAAGTCGTCAAAATTTCTTTGAAATGGTCACACGAATTGTCAAACTCTTATTATTATCCATTTACTCAGATTGGAAATTTGTCTCGAAATACCCTGTACTAATTGTATAATTTCCATGGTATATTATATTTATATCCAGCCCGCATTCCTGAACAAGGTAATTAGTCATAAAATTTTAACCCCCTGTTAAAATATGAATAACTTTTTTTCTGCTTTGATCAATTGAATTTGGTTCACACTGTTCGCTAGCCCATTCCTTCAGCTATAAGCTCGTATTTCTTTGAAACATGAGGTTCTTCATATAAACTCGCTACAGGGTGTCACCTGAAACTGTGAAAAATTTTGAAATTTTCAAAAGTATCCCAAATGAACGAAAACTTTTTTTCAACTTTGACAGCACGTAAACATGCAGAAGATGCCTACTGGAAAATCCACTATACGGAAAGAAAGCGGATATGTAGCAATCTAGTTACGGATGTTGAAAATATTATACAGGTATATGTCAGATTCAACATCTATGTATTTCCTCTAATGATATTTTCTGATTCAAATGTACTTCGATTTAAATGTGATGTTTAGTTGCAGATCCAAGAAGTAGTGTTTGATACTTGCCACTCAATCGGAGAAAACAACCATCCAGTAAATACGGACCGAACAGAAGATCCGCAAGGAGAACTGACCAGAGTATACTTTACAGAATTCCGATAATTATATTCATACGGAAAGCGATATATTGATTAGCTTTCCAGATTCTCAAGCAGACAGATAGACAGATATTCAGCTTTATGTCTCTATGGAAACACGACAGGTACCCTTACGAGGGGAGAGTATCAACTCGGCGTTTATAAACCCTCTCTGCAAAGGAGGTAGATGCATGGTGGGTTAGGTATATACAGTGTTCTTCATTGCAGAGAAAATTGTTGTTTATCTGCCTGCCTCGTCTTCATTGAGATAGTTGATGAATTGATGAATTACAAAAATATATCGCGTTCCAGTTACGAATGTTGAAAATGATAGCCAATATTTTATGTAGGTCTCGTCTCACGATTCAAATTTGAAATTGATCCTTAGTTTTAGATCCGAGCAGCACATCGTTTGGCCTTCAAGGTCCTTAATATAACCCACGTAGGTAATTGAAAATGTGGAAGATGCCTACTGGAAAAAACACTATTTTGAAAGAAAGCGGATATGTAGCAATCCAATTACGGACGTTGAATATATTATTCAGGTATGTCTCAGAATCAACATCCATGTAATTCATCTAATGATATTTATTTTCTGATATGAATGTACTTCGATTGATATGTGATGTTCTGTTGCAGATCAGAGAAGCAGTATTTGATACTTGCCACTCAATCGGAGAAAATCATCCAGTTCATACGAATCGAACAGAAGATTCACAAAGTGAAAAGACCAGAGTATACTTATGGTGACTAGTTATGTCATATACTTGGTATATTATGATTTGATAGTCTGATATAATTTGTATCACTTGTATCTACAATTTGGTGACCCCGACGTGATATTATGGAGCAGTTGAGCGAAGGCGAGACCACTGGATAAAATGACCGGAATGGCTTCCTGGTCAAAAAATGACCCATTCAAAGATGAAACCATATACCGAAGTTGAATGCAGTATATTCAATTTTTCTTGGGATATTGCGAAACACGACTATTTATATTTCTTAACTTTAACGCCCTGTATCTCGAGAACTGAACACTTGAAGACCGTATGTCCCTATCTCAGTGATTATGAAATCACGAGTCAAGCGTTGTCGGTCGAATTTCGCAACACCCTGTATACTTGCAAGATGCTTCAGTACCAATAGGGAATATCCTATAGTATTCCTCAAAATGATCGAGATTTTATTTGAACCCCAAATTATTTTGTGGCCCTGGCAAGACCGTAATGCCTAGAGTTCCCAGACATACAAGAAGAGAAGAAGACGAACTAAATTGTCAACCTAACTTCCCAATGTTACCTTCATCTTTAAATTCTTGTTTCATCTAGTCAAGATGCGAATAGTCAAAAATATACTTCTTATTATCTGATTATTCAGTTGTGTCTAGTGTTTTCTGTTATCTGCAGTGAGTATTCAGTCTAGAAAATCTACTAGAGTCTAGGGCGAGCACCTTCTGAGGAGGCGAACATTTTTTTTCATATTTTGATTGAAATGAAATTAATAGCGTTTTCCACTCGCCGATTTACAAAGCGCACTAACACAGAACAAGTACAAGTGGCACTGGCTTGGTTCTTCCATAAAGTGTGGTTCCAGCACAGAGCAGTGAAATAGAAATAGAGAGTTGATGCGACCTTCTTGTCATCAGAAATGTCAGAATAATTGTTTTGTCAATCAAAAAGTTGAATTATTAAAAGTAAATTTGTTTCCGTTGGTCCACATGAAATGTATTCATCTACCTCTTATTGAGGTTTTCCTGTGAACACTGCCAGGCCAGAAACAGTATATATGGATGTTCATTGTCAATGATGTTCAATTGAATCATTGGACAATAGTGAAACATCATTGGACAATAGTGACGTAGCATTGAAGGGTCGTTCACGAAGTTAGTATTTTTCATCATTACTGAATCAACAATCAAATTTCTTTGATACCTGCACATCTGAATAACTTTCTTTCATACCATTTGAACTCGAATATCTCGAGAACGACTTGTTGGAATTCAAAAAACTCTCCACTGCTAGTTTCAGGATTGAATTACCTTCGCAATAATGTATAACAGGATTTTCAGGAATTTTTGCAATTTTCAGGGATTCTTGCAATTTCTAGAAATTTTTGCAATTTTTGCAATTTTTCCGATTTTCAGGAATTATTGCAATTTTTGCAACTTTCGCAACTTTCAGGAATTTTTACAATTATTACAATTTTCAGGAATTTTTTAGTAATTTTTGCAATTATTATTGTAATATTCAGGAATTTTTGCAATTTTCAGGCATTTTTGTAATTTTTGCAATTTTCAAGCATTTTTGCGATTTATGCAATTTTCCGGAATTTTTGCAATTTTCAGGAATTTTCGCAATTTTTGCAATTTTCAAGAATTTTTGCAATTTTTGCAATTTTCAGGCATTTTTGCGATTTCTGAAACTTGCAGAAATGCCTGGAAATTGCAGTTATTGCAAAAATTGCAAAAATTGCAATAATTCCTGAGAATTGCAAAAATTGCAAAAATTCCAGAAAATTGCAAAAATTTCAAAAAATCCCTGAAAATTGCAAAAATCGCAAAAATGCCTGGAAATTGCAAAAATTGCAAAAATTCCTGAACATTGCAGAAATTGCAAATAATCCTGAAAATTGCAAAAATTGCAAAAATTCCTGAAAATTGCTGAAATAGCAGAGATTGCAAAAATTCCTGGAAATTAGAAAAATTTCTGAAAATTGCACATTCCTGAAAATTGCAAAAATCGCAAAAATTCCTGAAGATTGTAAAAATTGCAAAATTCGCAAAAATTCCTGAAAATTGCAAAAATCGCAGAAATTCCTGAAAATTTCAAAAATCGCAAAAATTCCTGAAAATTGCGGAATTTGCAATATTCAACCACATTTGCGATTTTTGCAATTTTCAGGAATTTTTGCAATTTCTGCAATTTTCAGGCATTTTTGCGATTTTTGCAATTTTCAGAAATTATTGCGATTTCTGCAATTTTTACAGTTTTCAGGAATTTTTGCGATTTTTGCAATTTTCCGAAATTTTTCAGGACACTGCAATTTGCTATTCCTGCAATTTTCAGGAATTTTTGCAATTTTCAGGCATTTATGCGATTTTTGCAATTTTTAGGAATTTCTGTGATTTTTGCAATTTTCAGGAATTTTTGCGATTTTTGCAATTTTTACAATCTTCAGGAATTTTTGCGATTTTTGCAATTTTCAGGAATGTGCAATTTTCAGAAATTTTTCTAATTTTCAGGAATTTTTGCAATTTCTGCTATTTCTGCAATTTTCAGGCATTTTTGCAATTTTTCCAATTTTCAGGATTATTTGTAATTTTCATGAATTTCAGCGATTTTTGCAATTTTCAGGAATTTTTGCGATTTTTGCAATTTTTACAATCTTCAGGAATTTTTGCGATTTTTGCAATTTTCAGGAATTTTTTGCAATTTTTCCAATTTTCAGGATTATTTGCAATAAGGAATACGCATGATTTTTTGTTTAATCGAAATTATATTCCTTCTTCCTTATAATAACATTGGATATCATTCATTAATCTCAAATTTGCTTGTGACTCTAAAAAATTTCATTCAAATGAGGCTAAATATGAAGTCACAGGGAAAACGGGTTAGTGGCCATCACTAATATTATGACGTCATAGTATTAGGCCGCACAGCCATAGACTAGCGCGACAGAATGACAAGATTCAGATTGAAAAAAAAAGAAGAAGAAGAGGTAGGAGAAGAAAACAGTTTTAAACGCCAGAAATTAGAAATTTGAAAATGGAAAATGATAATCTTTATACCAAATACTGTTTAGTGCCGCAATGCCTTTCATCAACAAAAGTATCACCAGGAAAAATATTCCTTTCATTGCCAGTGGGATCGAGTGATAAAAATAAAGAGAAAAGAAAATTATGGTTGCAATAAGCCATAAATAGAAATGATTTATCCGAGAAAACCAGAGGATTTGTTTGTGAAGACCATTTCGAAGTGAGTATACGTTCAAGTATGTCCTAGTGAAACCCATTATATATCAATATGATTATGTTCCTCATGTTATTAGGAGAATAATATAATATGTGATTTCGTTTTCAGCTTGAAGAAGATAATGGAAAACTATATGAGATATAAATTAATAGGTGGTAATGAAACAACATGCAAAAAGAAGTCCTGTTTGATCATTCTTATTGTAGATATTTGCTTATTATTCAGTTATTATTATTCAGAATATTGAGATCATATAATTGAGATAGATTAAAGAAACTACAAGCTCAAATAATCATAACCTCACTTTCTCTTCTTATATTATTTTCAATCTTTCGGACATGAATGTTTGACATGACAAATAAAAACAGCCACATCCAGTCGGAAATCATCGCTGCAGTTCGGCTGTTGGTCGGAAAGTTGCAAATATTATGATTTTCGATCAGAAATTATTAAATATTCGGTGCTTAATAATGTTCTTCGGATGTATAATTCGACATCTATACATATGAGTAATGGAACAAAAATATATTCCAGTGTAAAATTTTCACACGCGTATACCCTATTTCTGCAATTTTCAGGCATTTTTGCGATTTTTGCAATTTCCAGGCATTTTTGCGATCTTTGCAATTTCCAAGCATTTTTGCGATTTTTGCAATTTTCAGGGATTCTTTGAAATTTTTGCAATTTTCAGGAATCTTTGCAATTCTTGGAATTTTCAGGAATTATTGCAATTTTTGCAATTTTCAGTAATTTTTGCAATATTTGCTATAACTGCAATTTTCAGGCATTTCTGCAAGTTTCAGAAATCGCCCAAAATGCCTGAAGATTGCGAAAATTGCGAAAATTCATGAAATTTGCAAAAATCGCAAAAATTACTGAAAATTGCAAAAATTGCAATCTGCAATTTTATTTTCAGGCATTTTTGCGATTTTTGCAATTTTCCTGAAAATTGAAAAAATTACTGAAAATTGCAAAATTGCAATTTTCAGAAATTTTTACGATTTTCAGGAATTTTTGCGATTTTTGCAATTTTCCTGAAATCCCAAAAATTCCTGAAAATTGTAAAAATTGCAAAAATCGCAAAAATTCCTGAAAATTGCAAAAATTGCAAGAATTCCTGAAAATTGCAGAAATTCCTGAAAATTGCAAAAATTCCTGAAAATTGCAAAAATTGCAAAAATCGCAAAAATTCCTGAAAATTGCGAAAATTGCAAGAATTCCTGGAAATTGCAGAAATTGCAAAAATTCCTGAAACCTGCGAAAATTGCAAAAATCGCAAAAATTCCTGAAAATTGCAAAAATTGCAAAAATTCCTGAAATTCGCGAAAATTGCAAACATTCCTGAAAATTGCAAAAATTCCTAAAAATTGCGAAAATTTCAAAAATTCCTGAAAATTGCAAAAATTCCTGAAAATTGCGAAAATTGCAGGAATTCCTGAAAATTGCAGAAATTGCAAAAATTCCAGAAAATTGCGAAAATTGCAGAAATTGCAAAAATTCCAGAAAATTGCGAAAATTGCGAAAATTCCTGAAAATTGGAAAAATTCCTGAAAATTGCAAAAATTCCTGAAAATTGCAAAAATCGCAAAAATTCCTGAAGATTGTAAAAATTACTGAAAATTGCACATTCCTGAAAATTGCAAAAATTCCTGAAAATTGCGAAAATTGCAAAAAATCCTGAAAATTGAGAAAATTGCAAAAATTCCTGAAAATTGCGAAAATTGCAAAAATTCCTGAAAATTGCAAAAATTGCAAAAATTCCTGAAAATTGCAAAAATTACTGAAAATTGCAAAAATTTCTGAAAATTGCAGAAATTGCTAAAATCGCAAAAATTGCAAAAATTCCTGAAAATTGCAAAAATTCCTGAAAATTGCAAAAATTGCAAAAATCGCAAAAATTCGTGAAAATTGTAAAAGTTGCGGAAATCGCAAAAATTTCCGAAAATTGCAAAAATCGCAAAAATTCCTGAAAATTGCGAAAATTGCGAAAATTCCTGAAAATTGCAGAAATTGCAAAAATTGCAAATATTCCTGAAAATCGCGAAAATTGCAAATATTCCTGAAAATCGCGAAAATTGCAAAAATTCCTGAAAATTGCGAAAATTGCAAAAATTGCAAAAATTGCAAAAATCGCAAAAATTCCTGAAAATTGCAAAAATTCCTGAAAATTGCAGAAATTGCAAAAATTGCAAATATTCCTGAAAATCGCGAAAATTGCAAAAATTCCTGAAAATTGCGAAAATTGCAAAAATTGCAAAAATTGCAAAAATTGCGAAAATTGCAAGAATTCCTGAAAATTGCAGAAATTGCAAAAATTCCAGAAAATTGCGAAAATTGCAAAAATTCCTGAAAATTGCAAAAATTCCTGAAAATTGCAAAAATTGCAAAAATCGCAAAAATTCCTGAAAATTGTAAAAATTGCAAAAATTGCAAAAAATTCCGAAAATTGCAAAAATCGCAAAAATTCCTGAAAATTGCGAAAATTGCAAAAATTGCAAAAATTCCTGTAAATTGCAAACATTCCTGAAAATTGCAAAAATTCCTGAAAATTGCAAAAATTCCTGAAAATTGCGAAAATTGCAGAACTTCCTGAAAATTGCAAAAATTGCAAAAATCGCAAAAATTTCCGAAAATTGCAAAAATCGCAAAAATTCCTGAAAATTGCAAAAATCGCAAAAATTTCTGAAAATTGCAAAAATGGCAAAAATTCCTGAAAATTGCGAAAATTGCGAAAATTCCTGAAAATTGCAGAAATTGCAAAAATTGCAAAAATTTCTGAATATTGCAGAAATTGCAAAAATTGCAAAAATTCCTGAAAATTGCAAAAATTGCAAAAATTCCTGAAAATTGCAAAAATTGCAAAAATTCCAGAAAATTGTGAAAATTGCAAAAATTCCTGAAAATTGCAAAAATTCCTGAAAATTGCAAAAATTGCAAAAATCGCAAAAATTTCTGAAAATTGTGAAAATTGCAGAAATCGCAAAAATTCCTGAAAATTGCAAAGATTCCTGAAAATTGCAAAAATTCCTGAAAATTGCAAAAATTGCAAAAATCGCAGAAATTCCTGAAAATTGTGAAAATTGCAAAAATCGCAAAAATTTCCGAAAATTGCAATAATTGCAAATATTCCTGAAAATCACGAAATTGCAAGAATTCCTGAAAATTGCGAAAATTGCAAAAATTGCAAAAATACCTGAAAATTGCAAACATTCCTGAAAATTGCAAAAATTCCTGAAAATTGCAAAAATTCCTGAAAATTGAAAATATTCCTGAAAATTGTAAAAATTCCTGAAAATTGCAGAAATTGCAAAAATCGCAAAAATTTCTGAAAATTGTAAAAATTGCAAAAATTCCTGAAAATTGCAGAAATTGCAAAAATTGCAAATATTCCTGAAAATCGCGAAAATTGCAAAAATTCCTGAAAATTGCGAAAATTGCAAAAATTGCAAAAAAATTCCTGAAAATTGCAAAAATTGCAAAAATCGCAAAAATTCCTGAAAATTGCGAAAATTGCAAGTATTCCTGAAAATTGCAGAAATTGCAAAAATTCCAGAAAATTGCGAAAATTGCAAAAATTGCAAAAATCGCAAAAATTCCTGAAAATTGTAAAAATTGCAAAAATCGCAAAAATTCCTGAAAATTGCAAAAATTGCAAGAATTCCTGAAAATTGCAGAAATTGCAAAAATTGCAAAAATTCCAAAAAATTGCGAAAATTGCGAGAATTGCAAAAATTCCTGATAATTGCAAAAATTCCTGAAAATTGCAAAAATTCCTGAAAATTGCAAAAATTGCAAAAATCGCAAAAATTCCTGAAAATTGCGAAAATTGCAAGAATTCCTGGAAATTGCAGAAATTGCAAAAATTCCTGAAAATTGCAAAAATTCCTGAAACCT
Source organism: Phaedon cochleariae (assembly GCA_918026855.4). Taxonomy (NCBI): domain Eukaryota; kingdom Metazoa; phylum Arthropoda; class Insecta; order Coleoptera; family Chrysomelidae; genus Phaedon; species Phaedon cochleariae. Next base: position 50,590,992 of record OU896714.1, on the reverse strand, counting down.
GCGAAAATTGCAAAAATCGCAAAAATTCCTGAAAATTGCAAAAATTGCAAAAATTTCTGAAAATTGCAGAAATTGCAAAATTGCAAAAATTCCTGAAAATTGCAAAAATTGCAAAAATTCCTGAAATTCGCGAAAATTGCAAACATTCCTGAAAATTGCAAAAATTCCTGAAAATTGCGAAAATCGCAAAAATTCCTGAAAATTGCAGAAATTGCAAAAATTCCAGAAAATTGCGAAAATTGCAAAAATTGCAAAAATCGCAAAAATTCCTGAAAATTGTAAAAATTGCAAAAATCGCAAAAATTCCTGAAAATTGCAAAAATTGCAAGAATTCCTGAAAATTGCAGAAATTGCAAAAATTGCAAAAATTCCAAAAAATTGCGAAAATTGCGAGAATTGCAAAAATTCCTGAAAATTGCAAAAATTCCTGAAAATTGCAAAAATTCCTGAAAATTGCAAAAATTGCAAAAATCGCAAAAATTCCTGAAAATTGCGAAAATTGCAAGAATTCCTGGAAATTGCAGAAATTGCAAAAATTCCTGAAAATTGCAAAAATTCCTGAAACCTGCGAAAATTGCAAAAATCGCAAAAAT